>CM064501.1:44522044-44714544 GCA_032716605.1 Paralithodes platypus
CTCAGAAACATTGGACAGTTTCAAACGTAATTTTAATTGTCAAACGAATGATAATGGTTGGATATGAAAGGGCCGCTAGGCCCTTTCATATTTCTGTGTTCTTACTTTCTTATGTTCTTAAGTTCATATGTTTCTAGTCTCTCAGTGGGGATCGAACCATCGACCATCAGGACGATAGCCGACGCTTTAATCAATTACACCACGGTAGTCTAAAAGACACTCAGCCTTCTATCCTATTTATCCTATTTATCCTATCTATCCTTCTCCCTAACATAAATAGGATAGAAGGCTGAGTGTCTTTTAGACTGCCGTGGTGTAATTGATTAAAGCGTCGGCTATCGTCCTGATGGTCGATGGTTCGATCCCCACTGAGAGACTAGAAACATTTAGTGGCTCACGTGTATTTGTGATATATTCTCAATATATATATATATAGAGAGAGAGAGAGGGAGAGAGAGCGGAAAAAGGAGAGGGTACACCAACGTGACTAAGTCTCACCACAAATACGGTACTAACCTTCCAAACCTCTTGAGTAAACTGGTACATATTACCCACTTAAGTTCTCACTCTCTCTTTCTCACACACACACACACACACACCTGACCATACATTAGCAAGAAGATGGTGCCCATACACACTTTGGGAATAAGGATGAGTGCAAGAAACTCATATTTTATCTTATACATCCCCTATTATTTGTACACACATACAAACATACAATGATTTAGCGTCGTTTTCCATGACATAGACGAATTCGAATCCCGGGAGGACCATATGCTTTCATTAGTTTATGCAAGTGCTTTGGGGTTTATAATGAATGATTAATGTTGAGAACGGGGTGTTACTTATTTATACACTCATGCAAACATACAATGATTTAGCGGGGTTTTTTCATGACATACATTGCAACGGCTTCGACAAGGAGTATAATACGGTAAAGTCCTCCCATAACTGCCCCACCATAGTCATCATTGTGGCTGATGTTGGCACAGTGCCTCAGGAAGACTCAACAAAGTCCCCCTGCAGCCCCCACACCTGTAGTGTCTTCAACCACACCAGCCTTTTCTTTTCTCCTTTTATCTCTTCTCTGGCTTGTATCTATTCGGTCCCATTCAGCCTACCGTTTTAAGACGTTTATCCCCATCCAGGTGTCGATTTCTTCCGCAAGCCAGTATTATATGGAGAAATCCGGCTTTGCCGGAGATTTTTTTCGATAGAAAATGTAGAAATTTAGCCTGCTGTCAATTTTTGTTTTTAAATATGCAGGCTTGCTACCGCTCGCCAGGTAAAACTCGACACCTGGATGGGGTTAAACGTCTTAAAACAGTAGGCTGAATGGGGCCGAATGGATACAACCCAGAGAGAGAAAATAACAAATGAGTTGGGCCCCCTTAACAGTGCTACAACAAGCGTCATAACAATATTCTGTTGTAGATTATGCAACTTGGACAATGGAACAACAAAGTCCTGCCACAACACTGCCTCTCCATGACCGACCTACTTTATCTCTGTGGGTTTTATCCATTTGGCCCCATTCAGCCTACTGTTTTAAGACGTTTCGCCCCATTCAGGTATCGATTTTTTTCCTGGCGAGCGAAAGCGAGCCATCATTGTATGGAGAAATCCGACTTAGTGGGAGACATTTTTCTACCGAAAAATGTACAAATTAAGTCAGCTGTCTAAAACATAATCCATAAACTCAAAAAGGGCTAGAGCAAATGAGCTGTCAATTTCTACACCTATTCCCTGGCTAAGTCTTCCTATTTGGTAGCAAAATTCGCTCCTTGTTGAGTTGAGTTGAGTTAGTCCTTGTTGAGTTACAGAGGTTAGAGGTTACGATTTCTGCCCAACCTAGAATGAACGGACTGTAGTAATGGCTTTTGGTTTATAAGGCAACCGCCATCCCGCCTATTAGTCGCCTTGTACGACATGCAGTAGGATGCGTGAGACATAATATATTTTTCCCTCCCCTATAAGATGAAGGAAGATGGGGTAGGGTAATCTCTGGACAGGTATATTATTGTTTATTCATTTTAAGGTCTACCCCGTGTAGCCTTCTTAGTGTCGTATTGTCTTCATTTAGTGTTCCCCCGGGTAATTGTTTCCGCAATATAATATGGGCTTATTGCTGTATCTTCTGTATGGAGAGAGAGAGAGAGGATGAGACTGAGGGAAGAGAGAGGGGAAGGAGAGGAGAAGGATGCGAGAGACGATGAGGGCGGGAGTGACGGGAAGAGAGCGATGAGTGACATGGCCTATGAGGAGAGGAGAGAGACGACGAGAGAGGAGAGGAAGAGACGAGAGGAGCGTGGAGGAGAGAGAGAGAGAACCGAGAGAGAGAAGAGAGAAGGAATGAGTGTGAGGAGAGAGGAGAGAGAATGAGAGGACTGGACGAGAGAGAGAGAGAAGAGACGAGAGCGAGAGAAGAGAGAGAGAGAGAGAGAGAGAGAGAGAGAGAGAGAGGGAGGGAGAGAGAGAGAGAGAGAGAGAGAGAGAGAGAGAGAGAGAGAGAGAGAGAGAGAGAGAGAGAGAGAGAGAGAGAGAGAGAGAGAGAGAGAGAGAGAGAGAGAGAGAGAGAGAGAGAGAGAGAGAGAGAGAGAGAGAGATAGAGAGTTACAATTAGTTATAAGGTACCGTATGGTTAGTATATCTAATCCCTTGCGGCCCAATCCATGATGTGGGTTAAAAAGAGATTGTATATTGAATTACTCTAGTTGCAAACGGCAGAATACGATATGCTTTTTTGGTAAGCTCTCCTCCTGAAGAACTATTAATAACTTTTGAGAGAGAAGTTTGTTCCAGGTACACCACATCTCATAATGTGCAAAGGTTTCCACATTACTCCCAGCCATGATTGCATGTTGTATTCCCATTGGGGGTAAACATATTGTTATAACCGACGTTGTCAGACCTCTTCTTTCTCCTTTACTCTTCTTTCTTTCTCCTTTACTCTTTTTTCTCCTTTACTCTTATTTCTCCTTTACTCTTATTTCTCCTTTACTCTTCTTTCTTACTCCTTTACGCTTCTTTCTTACTCCTTTTCGCTTCTTTCTTTCTCCGTTACTCTTCTTTCTCATTTACTCTTTTTTTCTCATTTACTCCTTTTGCTTTACTTTCTTTCCCTTACTCTTTCTTCTTTCTCTTTTTCTTTCTTCTTTACTCTTCTTTCTTCTTTCTCTTTACTCTTCTTCTTTTTACTCTTTTTTTTACTTTCTTTTTTCCTTTACTCTTCTTTCTCCTTTACTCTTCTTTCTCCTTTACTCTTCTTTCTTTCTCCTTTACTCTTCTTTTTCTTTTACGCTTCTTTTTCCTGTACGCTTCTTTCTTTCTCCTTTACTCTTCTTTCTCCTTTACTCTTCTTTCTCTTTTACTCTTCTTTCTATCTACTCTTTCTCTTTACTCTTCTTTCTCCTTTACTCTCTTCTTTCTCTTTACTTCTTTCTTTACTCTTCTTTACTCTTCTTTCTCCTTTACTCTTCTTTTCTCCTTTACTCTTCTTTTCTCCTTTACTCTTCTTTCTCCTTTACTCTTCTTTCTCTTTTACTCTTCTTTACTTTTTTTCTCCTTTACTCTTCTTTACTCCTTTACTCTTTCTCTTTTACTCTTCTTTACTCCTTTACTCTTCTTTCTCTTTTACTCTTCTTTACTTTTTTTTCTCCTTTACTCTTCTTTCTCCTTTACTCTTCTTTCTCCTTTACTCTTCTTTTCTCCTTTACTCTTCTTTCTCTTTTACTCTTCTTTCTCTTTTACTCTTCTTTCTCTTTTACTCTTCTTTACTTTTTTTCTCCTTTACTCTTCTTTCTCTTTTACTTTTGTGTTCTCCTTTACTCTTCTTTCTCCTTTACTCTTCTTTCTCTTTTACTTTTGTGTTCTCCTTTACTCTTCTTTCTCCTTTACTCTTCTTTCTCTTTTACTCTTCTTTCTCCTTTACTCTTCTTTCTCCTTTACTTCTCTTTCTCTTTTACTCTTCTTTACTTTTTCTTTCTCCTTTACTTCTCTTTCTCTTTTACTCTTCTTTACTTTTTCTTTCTCCTTTACTCGTCTTTCTCCATTAATCTTCTTTCTCATTTAGATTAATTCCCAATTGTGATTAGTTTGACTTTGGATTTGCTTGGCTGATTTTCATTATTTATGCATTTTCAAGTTTATTGGCATCTTCCATATCTGAAATAATTTATTCAATCAATTTAAATGTGTACAGAGAGAGAGAGAGAGTGTGAGTGAGTGAGTGAGTGTTAGTGAGAGTGAGTGAGTGTGTGAGAATGAGAGTGGGTGTGTGAGGGATATGATGGAGGTGTTCAAGTGGGTTAGTGGGATGAATAGGGGAGACATGACAAATGTACTGAAGCTCAGTGATAGCGAAGGAACTCGAACAAATTGTTTCAAATTAGATCAATTTCGTTTCAGAAAAGATATAGGCAAATATTGGTTTGGTAACAGAGTTGTAGATGGGTGGAATAGGCTACCAAGTAATCTAGTGGGATCAAGAACGATAGGGAGCTTTAAGATACAATTAGATAAGCATATGGATGAGATGGGTTGGGTATGAGGGGGATCTGCCGGGTGTTGGCAAATCGGCGCTCAGCAGATCCCCGTCATCTTGTGTTAATCCCTGACCGTGTTGGTGGGGTCAGTGCTCAAGGTATTAGTGAGTTGGGCCTATAATTGGGCCTTGTAATTGGTGTTGGGTGTGACAGGGATCTGCCTTGTGTGGGCCGATCGGCTTTATGCAGACTCCCATTTTCTTATGTTCTTATGTGAGTGTGTGTTTTGAGTAAGCGGGTGTGTTAGTTTTAAAATATAATATACAGTAATGTAATGTGTTTATTGCTCAGGCCGTATGCGTACAGTATGGAACAAATTACTCCTGATTTTATACAGTGTTTATTTATGAATTAATTTATCTATTTTTTAGATAACATTAGTCGATTTTTGTTTTGTTTATAGCTTAGGAAGGACCTCTAGGAATCACATTAACCCTTTAAGTCCCACACATGCTTCTTAACCCACATGAAATTGTATTATGTTAGCCAGAATATTTTGGAAAAATAAGTTAACCCCTTCTATACCGGCGACGTACGTACATTATATTTGATTTCAGCTACATTTAGACATTATATGCAGCTTAGGAAGGACATCTACCAGTGAAAAGGCTACAAACTATCCCACTTAATCCTTTTAGCTACCACACATCCTTCCTAAGCTTCATAAAATTGTCTAAATGTAGCTGAAATCAAATTAAAAATGTGTTGCCGGTATAGAAGGGGTTAAAGAAGATTGTATTAGCTCTCTTCTTTTTTCACTAAAAAGTGCCCCATTGGACGGAACCCTGGAAAAGACTCCTCAAAGTGCCCTGGATCACTACCTACTACTCTAGCTTTCAATATCAAAGACTCTTCAAAGTGCCCTGGATCACTACCTACTACTCTAGCTTTCAATATCAAAGACTCCTCAAAGTGCCCTGGATCACTACCTACTACTCTAGCTTTCAATATCAAAGACTCCTCAAAGTGCCCTGGATCACTACCTACTACTCTAGCTTTCAATATCAAAGACTCCTCAAAGTGCCCTGGATCACTACCTACTACTCTAGCTTTCAATATCAAAGACTCCTCAAAGTGCCCTGGATCACTACCTACTACTCTAGCTTTCAATATCAAAGACTCCTCAAAGTGCCCTGGATCACTACCTACTACTCTAGCTTTCAATATCTGCAACATTCACGGCCTTTCCTCTAACTTCCTCTCTGTGGAACGCCATTTCTCTTCTACCAAACCTGACTTATACTTTTCCTCACCGAAACCCCATACAGCAAACCCTTCTTTGTATCCTCCTACTATCTCTATCCTCAGTTAAATACCAAAGGTGGATGTTGTGTGTACGTACGCAACATTCTTACTTGCTCTTGTATTACCAACTTTAACTCTTCTGAATTCTCAACTCTCTGGCTCAAGCTATCTTGTCACTCTCTCACTAAATATATATATCTGTGCTGTTTATCTTTCCTCTAATTCTACTAACTATCCAAAATTCTTTGACTATCTTACTTCTACTAAAGTGGAACGCATTCTATTCATCTCTCCCTTCTCTGAAATCTCCATCTTGAGCGATTTCAATGTTCACCACCACCAATGGCTCTCCTCTCATTACACTGACCAACCTGGTGAACAAACCTACATCTTTTCTATCCTAAATGATCTAGAGCAGTTACTTCAGCACCGTACCCATATACCGGACTGTCTTGGAGGTCAGCCCAACATCCTTGATTTATTCCTAACCTCTAATTCCTCTGCTTACACTGTATATCTTCTCCCTCAGTTGGGCTCCTCCGATCATAACCTTATCTCTTACCTGTCCTATTTCTCCAGTTTGGCCTTCTGAATCCCCCCCCCCCCCAATCGCCTTCAAACTCAAGAATCTCATACTTTTTATGTTTCTGGCTAGAAGCAAGCCAAATCTGTTCCTTGACTCGCCAAAAACTCTTTCATCAATAATAACTGTTCTGAACTTTCCAACTCTAGTTCTTCCCAAGCTTTCTGGCATCTAGCCAAAAACATCTCCAATAATTTCACTTTCTCGTGTTTCCCTCCTCTTTTCCTCTCAGCCAGAGCTGAACTCTTTGTTCAAAGTTTTGCTAAAAACTTCTCTTGGATGATTCCGGTGCTGTTCCTCCCTCTCCACCTCCCTCTCTCTTACTTATGCCTAGTATCATAATTTCTTCTTAGGATGTACTCTCTACCCTCTCTGGGTTTAATACTAAGAAGGTGTATGGTGTTCCTCCTGTTGTATTCAAACACTGTTCTTCCTTGCTGACTCCCTGCCTTAGCAAACTCTTTTGTTTCTGTCTGTCATCTAACTTCTTTCCTTCTTGCTGGAAATTTTACCTCATTCAACCTGTCCCAAAGAAAGGTGACTGCTCTCAACCCTCCAACTATCGTTCAATTGCTCTCATTTCTTGCATCTCTAAAGTTTTTAAATTATTCCTAATTCAGAACTTCTTAAGCATTGGTTTTCTCATAATCTACTTACAGATCACCAGTATGGTTTCCTTAACCTAAGAGCTGCGATATTCCTTCGAGTAGGTTTTACTGAACGAATGCGATGCTCCTTCTGGTAGATAACTCATAAATAATCCCACAAGCAACGCCCCAGACCCGGTGAAATGGAAGCAATATGTGATTAGGTGGTATGTTTCCCCTCCACCACCTGCCTTCACCCCATATGTGTCTCACCCCCCCCTTCCCTCTCTCCCCCCATTCCCCCCTACTCATTTATTGGTTATTTTCCCTCCCCCACTCCCTACAAATCCTGTCTCCCGCCTAAATTCCGTCTTTTCACCCTCCACTACCCTTTCCCGGCCTTCCTCGTCCCTCTTACATGCGCGATAGAGAGTTGAGATCTCAGTCTGCCTCAGGCAAGCAACGAAGGCATACCTATGTCGAGCTTCCTCGTACGCCTCGCCTCCCGTCACAATAATACAGTTATTCACTGGTTTTTCCTCTTTACACCTATTTTCTGGTTCTTCAACATTCATATGTTCATAACACAAGTAAAATATGTGCATATGGAGCAGTAATATTGCTTTATACAGTAAATATACCAATTTTTTCCGAATTGACCTTTAAAGGGATCGCATTGGCGGCACTTTAAAAACAACATAGCTATATAATTTCCCGGGCTAATGGCTGCTCAACTGATAATGTTCTTTTTTATCTTACTAATTGTTGGTCATACTCCTTTCGGGACTTCAGTGAGACCTGCTCTATTGTGCTAGACATATTGAAAGCCTTCGATAGAGTTTGGCACAAATTTCTAAATTCTAAGCTACTCTACTATGGTTTCTATCCCTCTATCTGTGCCTCTGTCTCTAATTTCTTTCCTGACCATTCTATAGCTGCAGTTGAGGACAGCCATCGCTTACTTCTTCAACCTATCAACTCCGGTGTTCCTTAGAGTTCTGTCTTGTCTCCAGTACTCTTTCTAATATTCGTTAATGATCTTTTCAACTGTACCTCCATTCCTATTCACTCATATGCTGATGACTCTATCTTCCATTATTCAACTAGTTTTCCACAACGACCCAGCATGCAATAACTCCAAAATTCCTGTGATGAGGCGATCTCATGCCTATCTTTTGATCTTTCTACTTCCAATGCTTCCAAAACCCAATTTCTTCTTCTACCTACCCGTCACAATCTTCCATGATACTTTCCCTTATTCTTCAACAATACACAAATCAACCCTTCATCTTCTCGGTGTCTCTTTTTCTTCTGACCTTTTCCTGGAAGGACCATATTACCACTCTTGCTAAACAGCTACCCAGAAGTTAGGTGTGCTCAACCATCTCCGTGGGTTCTTCACCCTCACACTGCTTCTTGCTCTGTATAGGGACACAGTGTGTTCATGTATCAAGTATTGTTGGCATGTATTGGGAGGTTCCATCCATACCGCAATTCTCGAAAGGGTGTAGAGTCAAAAGTATTTTGCCTCATCAACTCTCTTCCTTTTACTAGTTCCCTACAATCTCTTTCTACACACCGCAATGTTGCATCTCTTTCACTTTTTTATAGATATAACAAAAAAACAGTATTCTTCAGAGCTCTCTCAGTGCATATCCCTCTCCCTTACGGTGAGTGGATGGCACCTGCCACTCTTAGTCTGTCCAGCTCTCCAACCCAAGAATGAACAAAGTTTCCTAGTGTTTCTTCCTCTAACAACAAGTGAACTCTGGAACTCTCTCCCTCAATCAATCTTTCCTTCATCCTATGACTGGACTGCTTTAAACTTTTAGTGTCCAGGCATTTTGACTCTAACGTACCTTGAAGTAGGCTCTCTGTTACTCTTTCAACTTTGGGGGAGACACTTGTTACAGGCAGCTTTGCCTTTTGTATCCTTCACTCCCATAGGAAAAAAATTAAAAATAATAAGAACCGACCCTAACTTTTCAGAAATATAAAGGGCTTACCAATCTAGCTGATATTCTTACTAATTGAGAAGAGTCGCCCAGTTAAACCCGTACAGTACCGGTGATGTCCTTTTCATTATAAACCCGTACAGTACCGGTGATGTCCTTTTCATTATAAACCCGTACAGTACCGGTGATGTCCTTTTCATTATAAACCCGTACAGTACCGGTGATGTCCTTTTCATTATAAACCCGTACAGTACCGGTGACGTCCTTTTCATTATAAACCCGTACAGTACCGGTGACGTCCTTTTCATTATAAACCCGTACAGTACCGGTGACGTCCTTTTCATTAGAAACTCGTACAGTACCGGTGACGTCCTTTTCATTATAAACCCGTACAGTACCGGTGATGTCCTTTTCATTATAAACCCGTACAGTACCGGTGATGTCCTTTTCATTATAAACCCGTACAGTACCGGTGACGTCCTTTTCATTATAAACCCGTACAGTACCGGTGACGTCCTTTTCATTATAAACCCGTACAGGACCGGTGACGTCCTTTTCATTATAAACCCGTACAGTACCGGTGACGTCCTTTTCATTATAAACCCGTACAGTACCGGTGACGTCCTTTTCATTATAAACCCGTACAGTACCGGTGACGTCCTTTTCATTATAAACCCGTACAGTACCGGTGACGTCCTTTTCATTAGAAACTCGTACAGTACCGGTGACGTCCTTTTCATTATAAACCCGTACAGTACCGGTGACGTCCTTTTCATTATAAACCCGTACAGTACCGGTGACGTCCTTTTCATTATAAACCCGTACAGTACCGGTGACGTCCTTTTCATTATAAACCCGTACAGTACCGGTGACGTCCTTTTCATTATAAACCCGTACAGTACCGGTGACGTCCTTTTCATTATAAACCCGTACAGTACCGGTGACGTCCTTTTCATTATAAACCCGTACAGTACCGGTGACGTCCTTTTCATTATAAACCCGTACAGTACCGGTGACGTCCTTTTCATTATAAACTCGTACAGTACCGGTGACGTCCTTTTCACTTAACACGTACAGTACCGGTGACGTCCTTTTCATTATAAACCCGTACAGTACCGGTGACGTCCTTTTCATTATAAACCCGTACAGTACCGGTGACGTCCTTTTCATTATAAACCCGTACAGTACCGGTGACGTCCTTTTCATTATAAACCCGTACAGTACCGGTGACGTCCTTTTCATTATAAACCCGTACAGTACCGGTGACGTCCTTTTCATTATAATCTGGAAACTATTAGGCGATTTAATTCAGCTTAGGAAGGACGTCTACCCATTAAAAGACTACAGAATTATCAGAATATCTCAATTCATCCTTTTGGCTACCATATATCCTTCATAGGCTTCATAAAATCGCCTAAATGTAGCTAAAATCAAATAAAAAAGACGTCCCGGTACATAAGGGGTTAATATAATGTAGATATGAACAGCCTATTTGCTCCAGCCCTTCCTGAATTACAAGAAACTAAGGGGCCACAATTTCTAGACTTGTATTGGAGAGACTATAGGTTATCTCCCTTGAGGGGGGTCACCGGCTTTTTGTTATTTTTCTCTCCTTTTCTCTCTTTCTCTGGCTTGTATCCATTGGGCCCCAATCAGCCAACTGTTTTAAGACGTTTATCACCATCCATGTGTCGATTTCTTCATGGAGAGCGATAGCGAGCCAGCATTGTATGAAGAAATCCGGCTTCGACGGAGAAATTTTTGTATCGAAAAATGTACACATTTAGCTTGCTGTCAAAACAAAAATATATACAGTAAGTCGTTTAATCCGAATGGCAGCGGACCGACAGTGCTTCGGATTAGTGGATTATTCGGACTGTTGGGAGGGACCCCTGAAAACACTAATTACGCACATGATTAATAAATAAAGACATTATATGGTATATACCGTATATACCGTAGTATAAGACACATTTATAAGCCTTAAATTAACCCTCCAAAACGATGGGTGGTCTTATACGACGAATTTACTTTCAATGCAAGTTAATTTGGAGCGCCGAAATTCATCAGCTGATTTTCCGAGTGACCGAAATCGTCGAAATAAGATAATTTAATCATTACTACTATATATCTCTTATATACTTACCTTAATTCTTTATAATATTTCATAATAAACTTATATCAAACGAGTTATAAGTTAAAATGAAAAACCAGTGTACCGGTATGATTACCGAAACACGTGTGTGCGTTATTGTCGAGTGAGTGTGTGTGCGTGTGTGTGTGTGTGCGTGTGTGTGTTCTTGTTCTTGTGTGGCTATATCGACCGCCACTGATACACGGTATGCAATAAATGTTATTATAATTATGCTCTATGGAATTGAATTTCATTTTACCTAATACTTTTTATAATAGTAAAAGCCAAAGCAAACTCCATTAAACTGTAACTTTATTGAAGGCGGTAGATTGTTGGCCAGCCTAGCAACAACAACAAAAACAACAACAACAACAACTTGTAGCCACACTTGCAGACGACAAGTGTTGTTATTGTTCAACTAAAGATCGGCGGCATTGTTTTCGTGTGAAATAAATGGCACTTCATAGCACCAATGGACTTAATTGGATAGGTTGTTTTATTACTTACCAGTAATGCTTAGAAGTGTTGAGTAGTCATCACTAGGGAGTTACGAGCACTATGATGTAAGAAAATCAAGTGGAATTAGCGGATGTGACCACCGATCAGAGCACTGGTAGACGGAAATATGCTTGCTCGCGTATACCGCTCGCCAGAAAAATATTGACACCTGGATTGGGGTAAACGTCTTTAAACAGTAGGCTGAATGGGGCCGAATGGATACAAGCATAACAGAGAGAAAGAAAGAGAAAAAAGCGAGGTGGGCTCCCTTAAATGGATCACCAGATTTTGTAGATAGTATTTCTTGTATAACTCTCTCTCTCCCCCATTTCCCAATCACCGTCCATTTCCTCTGTTCCTTCCTTCTCTATTTTTAACGTGTGCCTCTCTCTCTCTCTCTCGCGTTCTATTTCTACCATCCCTACCTCTCCTCCCTATTTCTTGTCTCTCTCTCTCTGTCTCTCTAACTCTCTCTAACTAACTTTCTCTCTGTCTCTCTCTCTAACTCTAACTCTCTCTCTCTCTCTCTAACTCTAACTCTCTCTCTCTCTCTCTCCCATTTGTAATTCCTTCTTTCTGTCCAATCTTCAAACTGATATTATTCTTCAATTATGTCTCTTATCCTGTTATCGTCGTAATATGAATAAACCTATTATCCTTTTTATAGGGTTATCCTCGGACTTATTGATATCTCCCTCTCCCTATTGTTTACACTTTTATTTTAGTAGTGTTGTTTATAATTTTGTCTTAGGCCATTTTAACCCTTTTCAGTAGTCATTGCAGCATTGTTTACCTTTGTTGTTGTTGTTGTTGTTGTTGTTGTTGTTGTTGCTATCATTAGGCGATTTTATTCCGATTAAGGTGAGGCTGATGGACTGGTGAGGTTAAGGGGAGATGGGTCGTTTTTCTGGTCCCCTTTCTCCCTCGTGTTGAGCCCCATTTGTTTTGAGATTATAAGACGTTCGGCCCATGAGTTTGGCGATTTTAACACCTTTCGCCCCATTTCGTTGTCAATTTGAAGACCTTTCGTGCCATGTAGGTGTCGATTATTTCCTGGCGAGCGATAGCGAGCCTGAATTGTTAAGAGGAACCGGCCTTCGGCCGGGACATTTTTCTACCGAAAAATTTACAAATTTATCTTGAAGGGGGGTCTAGGGGGTGTTTTTCTAAGCTTGATGGAGGTCTAGCGAGAAAACTAAGAAAGAAAGCAATACATGAATTAATAGAAAAAAAAGTCCGTCTCCCCTTAAGAAGAATTTGTGGGAGTGCGAGGGTTAGAGGCAATAGGTTTTAACCCTGCGATTCCTAAAGGGCCTTCCCAAGTTGAGTAAAATTAAAGACTGGATATAGATCTTGAGTAAAATAGTCCAATGAGTGCCCAAAGCGTCATAAAATAGTCCAATGATTGCCCAAATCGTCATAAAATAGTCCAATGATTGCCCAAAGCGTCATAAAATAGTCCAATGATTGCCCAAAGCGTCATAAAATAGTCCAATGATTGCCCAAAGCGTCATAAAATAGTCCAATGATTGCCCAAAGCGTCATAAAATAGTCCAATGATTGCGCAAAGCGTCACAAAATAGTCCAATGATTGCCCAAAGCGTCATAAAATAGTCCAATGATTGCCCAAAGCGTCGTAAAATAGTCAAATGATTGCCCAAAGCGTCATAAAATAGTCCAATGATTGCCCAAAGCGTCATAAAATAGTCCAATGATTGCCTAAAGCGTCATAATGGTGAAGTGGTTGGGTATTTATAGGCAGACGATATTCAATTTAGTCCGTAATTATTTTCAAGATTGCCGAAGCTAATCCTTTTAACCCCTTCTATACCGACGACGTCTTTTAAATTATATTCTAGTTACAATTAGACGATTTTATTAAGTACTAGGAGGGGTACCCGGCGTTGCCCGGGTTTAAATTCTACTACCATAATCACCATCATCAATCACTACTACCACAATCATCACAATACTACTACTACCATAATCACCGGCCTCGACCTCCCTGTGCCTCATTAAACGGCGACCTCGATTTCGGCCGCTAAATGACCTCCGATTTTGGATCTGACCTCATCCGTACCCCCATTTTGGGGAGCTGCGAACAACTTTCGTTCCATACACCTTTTCGATCGGAGGCCTCCTTCTGCCCCAAACGGCAATTTTTTTTTCGCATTTTTTTCGCTCCCGTATACTACATAAGTTCTGCCGAAAATTTTATTAAACAAAAGTGTCTCTGATTTCCACTAAACTCGCCTAACACCATCTCCAAAGCCTGGGCTTTCCAACGGTGCCCCACACTCCCACCTGGCACCAACACTGTGGGAGGAGTTTAGTAACAAAGGTCGGGTAACTGACAAACAGGCAGACAAACATTGACCTTTATTTATTAAGATTATAAGGGTCTCCAGCAATTAAAAGGCTTTGAACTATCTCACTTAACCCTTTATTACTACCACAGGCCCTTCTTAAACTGCACGAAATCGCCTAAATATAGCAAGAATATTATCAATAAGACGTTGTCGGGCTAGTAGCTGTTTTTAGGGTATTAATTCATGTATTAATTTATGTTTGAGTTTCCTCGCTAGACATCCATCAAACTTAGAAAAACACACCCTAGACCCCCCCCCCCCCCTAAGATAAATATTTGTACATTTTTCGGTCCCGGCCGAAGGACGATTCCTCCTATAATTACAGGCTCGCTAGGGGAAAAAATGACACCTAAATGGCACGATAGGTCTTAAAATTGACAACAAAATGGAGCTAAAGGTGTTAAAATCGCCAAACTAATGAGCCGAACGTCTTAAGATGTCAAAACTAAAACACGAGGGAGAAAGGGGTCCAGAAAAAAACGACCCATCTCTCCTTAATATTATGGCGCCTTTTGTCCTAGTACTCCGGCTACGGGAAAACGATTTTATATACTGTACTAAATTGGGGAAGGTTCTCTAGGAATCAGAGGGGAAACAGACTATCTTTGACTCCTACATATTCTTCCAAGGCTGATAGGCCAGATAAGTTTTATATATATACAGTATACATATATATATATATATATATATAGTGAGTGAGTGAGTGAGTAGTTTTCCATTTCCCCCATAAAGCCAAAGAGAGTGGCTGTGTGTTTAGTTTGTAATTTCTGTCATAAATTCAGATAAATATATAGATATATATATATATAATTATATATATATATATATATAGAGAGAGAGAGAGAATGCGTGTAGTTTGTTATATCCGCTGTAAATCCAGTGAGAATGTGTGTGTGTGTGAGAGAGAGAGAGAGAGAGAGAGAGAAATAGTATGTGTGTGAGTGAGCGAGCGAGAGTGACAGCATAATTATGTGAGTGAGTGTATGTGTGTGTGAAAGAGCGTGTGTGTGTGTTTAAGTGTGTGTGTGTGTGTGTGTGTATGGTAGTGAGCGTGAGCGTGTATGTGTTTGTGTAGTTTACCATTTCCCCATATAATCCGTGTTCGCCATTAACCTTAACCGGAACACCATAATAACACCCATGGTATTTGAGGCAAACCCCCCCCCTCCCGCCCGCGTATACATTCACGGAGATTTTTTTTTTTTTTTTTTTTTTTTTTTTTTTTTTTTTTTAGGGGGCTCACCTGTTTTTTTTTAAATCTTTCTCTCATTTTCTCGCTTTCTCTGGCTTGTATCCATTCGGCTCCATTCAGCCAACTGTTTCAAGACGTTTAACCCCATCCTGGTGTCGATATTTCTTCCTGGCGAGCGATAGCGAGCCACCATTGTATGGAGAAATCCGGAGAAAATTTTCTATCGAAAAATTTATAAATTTAGCTTGCTGTCAAAAAAAAATATATATATATGCTGGCTCGCTACCGCTCGCCAGGAATATATTGACACCTGGATGGGGGTAAACGTCTTAAAACAGTAGGCTGAATGGGGCCGAATGGATACAAGCCAAAGAGAGAGGGAGAGAAGGAGACAAAAAGCGAGGTGGGCTCCCTTAACTGTCTTGATAGCGTAATGGTTAGTGCGCGGAATTTCTGTGTGAGTATCCTAGGTTCGAATCCTTGGAGTACCACATGTATTCATTATTTGCATCGATTTCATTAAGGGGAGATTTCCACCTGGAGGATTTTTTTCTGAACCTCTTTCTCCCTCATGTTTAGCCCCATTGCTTGTGAGATTTAAAGACGCTTGCCCCATTAGTTTGGCGATTTTAAGAACCCTCGCCCCATTTCTGTCAATATTAAGACCATTCGTGCCATTTAGGTGTCGATTTTTTCCTGGCGAGTGATAGCGAGCCTGTAATTTAAGGGGAACCGGCCTTCGGCCGGGAAATTTTTCTACCGAAAAATTTACAAATTTATCTTAAAAGGGGGTCAAGGGGGAGTAATTTTAAGCTTAATGGAAGTCTAGGGAATCAACTAAAAACCTCCCCTTAACCCTCTCGGACATATGACGCGATTTTGAGCCTATTAGGGATACTTTAAAACCTTTGTTACCATCAGGGGTATTTAGAAACCTTTAGTTTAGTTACTTCAACCTCTGCAGTTGTCTTTGAGTTAGCTGTGGGCAGAAAACTAATTTTGGACTAATAGAGTGAGAGAACTCTATTTCTTATTGCTAATCTGGCAACCTCTGCGTCATATGAGTCTGAAGGGATTTTAATAAGGCTTATTTGTAAGTTAATTGGTGGGTTGGTGATACAGTAATATGAATATATACAATTGTTCCATGTATATATTTGTTTACGATATATATTGTTTTGTCTATGATGTATTTATTTCTATAAGTATGTACAGTCGCGCTAATAAGTCATATCCTAGCTGTCATTACGTTTGGTTTGCTCTGTGCTGTATTAATGTCTGTCAGATGTTGAATAGGGTGGGTAAGTGTATGAACATATTTGTATATTTCACTCGATATGCAGAAAGGAAGCTTAGATATTGCTGATACCAATTATTGATCAAAACATACTTAGTGCCGGATATTCACTTATTAGCGCGACTGTACACTCGGTCAAAGAAGTATCTGCACCCCTATGCTGATCATCTGGTGTGTAGAGCTCGGTAGAGTTGGCACCTCTGCCTGCAACTATATCCATGTGTCATATACGATCGTCTCTGACACATGGATATTGTTGCAGGCAGAGGTGCCAACCCTATCAAGATGTGCACACTAGATGATCAACGTAGGGGTGCAGATACTTTTTTGACCGAGTGTACAGTTTCCTCCAAATATTTCGTTCCAAGTGGCAGAATTGAGCTTTAATCACAACATCATCGTAGACTAACTTTGTGGCCTGTGATTGGTAGAGGTGAAAGAGTGTGCCTACAACTTATATATTGAACATAAGAATATAAGAAAATGGGAGTCTGCAAAAAGCCGATTGGTCCATACAAGGCAGATCCCATTCACACCCAACCCATCTCGTCCATGTGCTTATCTAATTATACCTTGAAGCTCTTTATCGTTCATGATCCTACTATGGCACTCAGTAGCCTATTCCACAAATCTACAATTCTGTTACCAAACCAGTACGTGCCTATTATCTTTTTTGTAATGAAATTGATCCAATTTGAACCCATTTGTTCGAGTTCTCTCGCTATCACTGAGCTTCAGTACATCTTTCATGTCCCCTGTATTAATCCCACTTACCCATTTGAACACCTCTATCATATCCCCTTTAACTCAATATCTCTCTAACGAATGCAAGCCTAATTTGTTCAACGCTTCTTCATATGGAAGATTTCTAATATTATGGATAATTTGTATCATTCTTCGTTGTACGGCTTCCAAGAAATGTATGCCCATTCTGTAATAAGGACGCCAAAATTGAACAACATAATCCATATGTGGCCTCACTAAAGCTAGGTAAAGTTTTAAGACTACCTCTGCTGCTCTTTTACTCACGCTTCTAGATATAAATTCAAGAACTCTGTTTGCCTTATTTCGAAAACTAATACATTGATTTCTTGGTTCCAGATTACTGCTGACGATGACTCCTAAATCTTCATCATTCTCTAAGGTACTTATATCAATGTTATTAATTTTTATATCCAGCATTTTTTATCAATTTCTCAAATTTATCTACATTGAACTTCATCGGCCAATTTACTGCCCATTCGTGTTGCGTGTCTAGATCTCTTTGGAGACCCTGAATATCATTAGCAGAATAAATAGCTCTGGTCATCCACAAATTTACTGATCTAAATAGTTATTCCTACATCAAGGTCGTTTATACTGTACATACGAGGAACAGCATAGGGCCTAAAACATATCCTTGTAGGACTCCACTCTTAACTACACCCCATTCTGATTGTATACCATTTATGCTCTTTGCTTCCTACCAATTAACCACGACCTAATCCATCTTAAAAGAGCTCTCCCTATTAGATGAGATTTTATTTTCCTCAACACTCTTTTGTTGGGTACTTTATCGAATGCTTTACTGAAATTTAAATAAATTATATCATATTTCTTGACATTGTCTACTGCTTCGTAGGGGGAGATTGTAGACACCAATCAAACTGGGCTAGACCCTGGAGAGGGTATAGGCAAGTGATAAAGAGTCGCTGGAACTCCTGTTTAATTTTCTTTGCCTCTCTTACTGATTTTCTTCGTACTTCACTTACACAAACAGTAATCCAGCTATCTCTCACAATCATTCTCTCTCCTTAACACTACACCACACAAAGCGCACTATACTTCTTTCCATACACCAACATTGACAAAACGAGGCCCAGCCTCGGAGTCCCCATCGGGGTGGGGGGGGGGGGGGGGGGATGCCCTCATAGCACACTCTGGACACCCAATCAACGACCCATCAAATTGTCTTGGACTGCGGCCTGGCTATTTCACTATCAAATTCTGCAACATACTTTACATGGACTTTCCTCTAACTTCTACTCTGTTGAACACCACCTCTCCTCTGCCTACACTGAAACTCAGTTGTCTGAGACTACTGACACCAAACCCTTCTCTGTACCCTTCTACTATCTCTATCCTCAGTTTCAAGCCAAAGGTGGATGTTGGGTATATGTGCGCAACAATCTTACATTCTCTCGTGTTCCCAATTTCTTCTGAATTCTCAACTCTCTTGATAAACCTTTCTTGTCACTCTCAAATTAAATATTTCTGCGCTGTTTATCCCTCCCCTAATTCTACTGACTATCCAAAATTCTTTGACTATCTGTGGTTATTATTGGAGGAAATGAACTGTAGAATTGATGGAACCACACAATAGTATATTTACCTGGTTGCTCGGACGTAGACGACGGGATAGGGTTAATGTGGAGTGGAACTAGACAACGAGAATGGTGGTG
Source organism: Paralithodes platypus (assembly GCA_032716605.1). NCBI lineage: Eukaryota > Metazoa > Arthropoda > Malacostraca > Decapoda > Lithodidae > Paralithodes > Paralithodes platypus. The sequence goes on from CM064501.1 coordinate 44,540,890, forward strand.
GACTTGGTGAGAACGAGTGATAAACAAAGAGGAAATTAATGGATAGTTAAGGACAGAAGGGGGCCTCTAGACTTAAATTATAATGAGGATAATAATAGATGATCGGTGAATTGAATGGAATGAGAGAACAAGAGAAATAGTTATGTCGGTGGTGTCAATCTGAGTGCGAGTGAGGTCCCAGACAAATCGCGGGGCCCCTGCTTGTTCGCACGTGCGCAAACAGGTCGGGAGAAATTTTCCCTTCCCGGAGTTTTATTACCTAAGTTTATAGGAATGATATATTATATACTACTTAATATCTAATACAGAACATAATTCAATATTCTTCCTATTTATACTAAATCGTATTATTATGATTCTTAATCCTACAAACTTATTACTTAAGATTACACTTAAATTTACTGTCCATGCTTATGGAATAAAAGTATGGACACTATCTAACTTCTAAAGTGGAACACTTTCTATCCATCTCTCCTTTTGCAGAAATCTCCATCTCAGGAGATTTCAATGTTCACCACTGTAGTGGCTCTCCTCTCATTTCACTGACCAACCTGGTGAAGAAGCCTGCATCTTTTCTATCCTTAACACCTTACGAGCGGCCTATGCGGTTTATTTATGTGTACCGCACAGCGGGGTGTTTTTAGCCAAAATAGGGCTGTTTACGTGATCATTTTCATGCCTAAATAAGACCCAGAACGTAAAACAAGTACCTATCCCTGAAAGGGCATAAACAGAGCTTTCGAATGACACCATAACGATCCTTGTATGATGGATAGTTTTCTTGCAATAACCGTGCAACGCGAGTGCAAAAAGCAGGTAATTCGGTACTTTCAGTACATAATTGAGTATGTAGCGAGTGAGAGAGGGAGGAGGGAGCTGAGATTTGTGTCAGTAGGTTCGCCGCGGTGGTCTGGAGCAGTCATACGCTCGCTAGTCTCCTGCCACCACTTGTCTCTCTCTCTCAGCCACATTACGTGCTGAAATTGCCACTCGAGTTATGTCGAGCGCCGCCACATAGTCCAGCTTTATTTAACTCGACTTATGTTGCTCGCCGCTAAATAAGGGTTAATGACCTAGAGCAGTTGCAGCTGGACCTTACTCGTATTCCTGACCGCCTTGGAGATCGGTCCAACATTCTTGACTTATTTCTAAACTCTAATCCTTCTACTTACTCTGTATACCTTTTCTCTCCGTTGGGCTCCTACAATCACAACCTTATCTCTGTTACCTGTCCTTATCTTTCCAATACGGCCATCCAATCCTCCCAGCCGGCGGCGCTATCGACTGGGAGGCTCTTCGACAGTACCTCTTTGATTTCCCATGGAATGATTTTTGCTTCCGTGGCCGGGGACCCTCGGAGTGCACTGAGAGCATTACCGAGGTAATCCTCTCAGGCAAGGAGGCATACATTCCATTTTTTTTCTCTCAGTCTAATGCAATTTTTGTTTTGGTTTACTCACGCTTGTTCTACTGCTGTCCACAATAAGGAGGAAGCATACAAACGATACTGTCTCCTTCAAACTTAAGAATCTTGTTCTTTTTACGTTGATGGGAATAGCGTCGTGGACTGCAGACCAAAAGGACCTTAGATCGAGTTCATGCCAATCGCCAGGTTTTTTTATGAGGTGATCTGATTTTTCCTGCTGCTTTACAAGTATCCTGGCTACACCGACACCTAAAAAAAACACGCCCTATATCGTCACCAATTCTTAATCTATTATTAGCAATAATTATGTATTCAAAATGACCAACACCACCTTATGTTATAACCAAAATCGGCAAAGATTAGGTTACCTATTGAATATTGTGTTATATAGGTAAGGTCGTACTGAATTGTTTAAAACTCGGTCTCATATTTGTCAGTCAGCTGTGAACGAGTAAGGTGGAGTTAATCTGCACTCCTGCCAAACCCTCCTACCCAGTGACCTGCCAGACATGCTTACCTGTTGTTTGGAGGCAGTGCTTTAGTGTTGTAAAAGTGCTTTAGCTCAGTTTTTAGGGATAGTTGATTTTTTTTTTTTTTTTTTCCTAAACTTAGTTTTGCTCCTGGTTAAGCTCTTGGGATCATGGCAGGTATGGAAAACGAGTCATTAACCGAACTGCACCATCTTCTCCTTCTTGTCTGTAAGCTACACTCACGCGACGCCAGCGCCATCTGTGTAATCATAAACCAGCCCTCTTGTATTCTATATATTGAACTCTTACTGTACGTCACCTAGTTGAGCCATTTTTTCTTTTGCTTAAGCCAAGTTGGCTATTTAAATTGCACACGTATAACATTTCTTAGATAGTTTAATATCCAGTTAGAATAATTTAGTTATTATTTAGTTATTACAGAGAAAGGGGTGAGGGAACCCAAAAGTGGTCCTGGACCCTAAGAATTGGAGCTTTTAATGTTGTTTCAGTTCGAGCTCTGTCTCAAGTCGGCCACCCCCAGCTTTGGGGTATGTGCCTGGGTATATACATACATACATGTCGGGAAGAGATCTTGACAAGTGTGTAAATGTCATAGTTGTTTTTTTATATAGGTCATTGCAGAATTGGAATTGGGTGCTGATGAAGGGGTTGGAATGAGGTGGCAAAATAGCAAGAGTATGTGGGGTACGCCAAAGATTCTCTCGTGAGGTGTGATACCGTCGTCGTCGCGGGAGGTGTGGTGTGCATCCCCCATTAAATGATTCTTATTTGATCTGGCCAGGTGGTAAAGATATTGGATTGTAGCTTAGTGCGCAATTGGTTTGCAATGCTGCGATGACTTCATTCGCAGACGGAATTTGCTTTTGGCCAATAAGGTGAGGAGTGGGAGATTTTGTAACCAAGTAATCAGGAGAATTCTTGCCATATATGGTTAGTAAACTCGGGGGCATTATCGGAATGGCGTGCCTATACTAAGTCAGAGTATGGAAAACATCTGACAGTAAGGCATTTGCAATCACAACGACTAAATGTTATTTGGCATGGGTCGCTATTAAAAATTTTGAGTATCAACAAATGTGATTATGAATCTGGATGATCGGCACAGTTTGAAGGGGCCCATGACATTGATGGCTAATAGGTCAAATGGCTTCGTTGGTGTGAGAGTGCTGGAAGGGCCAGGGGTTCGTGAGATGTCTTTTCCCTTGGCGCAAGGTAGGCACGTTTGGGTGACTCTCTTTGCAGGTCCTGATAGGTGGGGTTTCCAGTAACTGGTGTTGAATACTTGCATACATTTTTTTATTCCTAGAGTCGCTCTCTTGAGACGGCAGAAGTTACAAGGTTAGCTCTCAAAGAGATAACGTAAAAATGTCATCCAACAATGCAAAAAATCACATTCCTATCCATGGATATGTACACGAATCCATGGATATCAGAACTTACCTACAGATGGTAGAACCCGCAATCAAAATAGCATATCCAACTGATAAAGAAAGAATTGCCGCATTATTACAAAATCTCGGTATCAAGACATTCGCACTGATAGCCAGTCAAATATACGATGATCATAAATGGGTGGACTTCAAAACGCTTCTCATCGATGCCGTACAGCCACTTCTTGGCTCAGGCATAGCTCTCACACACCTCAGTTCAGTCATTTTTCAAGGTAACCTCGACGAAACAATTACTTTGTTACGCACACATGCAATAAGCGTCTATCTATCCACAACAACTGAAATGATTAGTCACAAGTGTTTTGAACACTTACCGAGGATATTGCCAGATTATGTGCAACAACACTTTGCCATACATGACCCATCAGACACGGATAAGGACATCATTCTAATCCGCAACATCCTGGATCCAAGATAAAGCCCAGGTATGCATTGTCACACAACAGTATGTATAACAGATTACAGATGTATTTCCAAACTTCGGCCTCCCCCAAGCCCTGCACTCTGACAACGCCCCTGAGTTCTCCGGCCAGATCTGGACACAATTATCTAACATCTTCGGGTACCTGATATTACACTCCTCAGCGCATTGGCCTCAAGGAAACGCCGTCTGCTAGCGTAGCCACAATGGCATAGCCAACCAATTCCTCACCCTCAATTTCGAAGAATGGCCTGCACAAATAAAAATCATGCAGTGGGGGATGAACACTTGCCCAAGAGAAGATGGCATTACCCTACACGAGAGTATTTGGAGAAACGCTTCTAATGATGTCCCCTTGTCATCTTGCACAACCACCAACGACTCTGTATCTATCTACAGACCCTCTCAGCCACTTCAAGAGTCGTCAACACCACGTCCAGAACTGCCAAGACCTTCAGAGTGACGCCTCACCACCAGAAAACTCCTTTGCCATCGGAGACCAAGTAATGGTGGCTAAACTACCCATTACAAATAAGCTAGGGCCCTGCTACATCGGTCCTTACACCATCACAAAAGTCCCGAACCCATTCCAGGTCATAATTAACTATCACAACGAGTTGGGAATTTACCGTAATCGCTAGGTACGAATATACAAACTTTTGTCTCCTGAAACTAACATCAATCTTGACATTCCAAAACACGACCAGTCATCTCAAACCGATCACCGCACAGCTTTGCAGTGCACTCACCCCCAGACTTTCACCTCACGTCACTTCAGAAACCACCCCTCCTCCACCCCCATCACCCCCCTCTGCCCCTGACCAGTTCCCCCCTTCTTCCCTCTCTACCTATACCAAACCCAAACTTAACCGTTCCCCCTTCCTTCCCAAGCGTTTACCCTTCACCTAAACCGGCAACCTCTACCAAACCACCCTCTTACAGAACTAAAGCTAAAGTACCTCTGCAGCGTAGATCCCCCAGCCTCTAAACCCTATCCAAATCTGTCAGCCAGCAAACATCCTCACCACCTCCTGGTCCCTCTACCTCTAAACAAAGTAAACCCCTGTCATCTACCTTCTCTTCTACAGCTTCTTCGCCAAACCAGTCTCCTCCCCTCACACCTATCCGCCCTTCTCCCAATACTACTATCCCTCTCTCCCAACACCCTCTCCCTACCCGCCTACCCCTATCCCGACGTCCCTACCCATCCAGCCAACCTAGCCCACCTATCACTAGAAAATCTTCCACTAATATCCCTTTAACTATTTTCCTTTCTACCTCAACTATTCCTCTTCATGTTCCTACTCCTCCACCTATCCCTTCTCCACCACTAACACCAAGCCCCCTCCCCACCCCTTCCTAGTCCCCCCTCCCCCCCTCCCCAACCCACCACCATTGCATCATCTCACTCCTCAACCTCATCAACTTCTTCTAGCAAACCATATAAACCTATCCCCACAATCACTAAATCAGGCCGTCTATCCAAACCCCCTGTTAGTTTTTCCCCACCTTTATCTCCAAAGCAACCAAAAGTCCCGCTCTTCGATAAATTCATCTCAAATCACGTCACGTCACAATCCAACATAAAAGACGCTCAAACTAACACAAATGCACCATGGTGTAGCACCAACTCTCACCGCTTGGGCCTCATTGGTACCTTTGCGTCCGCACCTCCTATTCACCTCAACGCAGTCAGGTCACCATCTGACACTCTGTTCCCAAGCTCCACACCATCACTACCCCCTGTACCTGCCGCCATGTCTTACCCAACACCCTTCATCAAAAATGTCTTCTGGTACAACAAGGCCGAAGACATCGCTCGTTTCCGCTTCGCAGACCAGCTTCAAAAGGCCCTACACTCCTCAACCGAAGTCTCATACATGTTAGTCTGCATCGACCCTTTCAGCGCCCCCGACCTGTGATCCCAGAAGTGGTGGGACCTTATCGAACACGCGGAGCCAGCCTGCTCGACGCCCAGCAACATCCAGTACGACCTCCAGCCACAGGGCCGTGGTTTCTTCCCCGACGAGAGAAGTGAAATACTATAAATACAGGAAGACAGAGTACAGAAGGACATAATAAACAACAAGAAAGAAGGAAAGAGGAGACAAAGAAAACTGGGAAGCTAACGAAAACGGGAAGACGACATCAAGAAAGAAAGAAGGAAAGGAGAGCAGAAATCGGGAAGCCCATTAGAGCGGGAAGAAGCAGCAGAATACAGAGAAGTAAGAACAAACGTCATTCAAGAGATAACCTCACAACCTGAAGAAATATGAAGACAACACCCCAAACCCGAGACGCACTACCAGAAGAAGAAGAAGACACACCGCAGCCCCGAGAAACAAAGGAGAAGAAGCGAGCCTCACCTGGCCTCAGCCCGGGTGCCCGCCAAATTTGAAAGAGAGCGCCCAGACCCTTCTCGCTCTCAGTGCAAACCACTCAGGCTGTGCCTGTGCTGCGAGAGTTGACCTCAAGACCTTTAAATAGACACTCTAACCCCCATGCCCTTCTTGCCTCCAAATACCTCGCCCCTGACAACAATGCTGAACGCGTGACTCGATGAGCGAAACCAGAGGATGGCTGACAGGGTGGGATCGAAGTTGCTGCCATCCTCGAGGTGTAGCTTGATCTGTCAGAACACTGGTCAGTGCAGTCTAACAACGTGTAGCCCTATCCAATCTCCTGGTCTAAATCCATCTGAGAGAACACTGGTCAGTGCAGACAGATAAGTAGATTTGTGAGCTTCCTGCCCTATCCTCTCCAGCCTAGGATAGCAAGGAAGAATTGTATAGTAACGAAAATTGCCAGAGCACTGGTCCGTGCAGCTGAGTTACCGTGCAAACACTGAATAGTGACAAAGTTGCTAGAATGCTGGTCCGCACAGCCTAGTTACCTTACAGACTCTGGGAGTGACGAAAGTTGCCAGAACACTCGTCTGCGCAACTGAGTTACCTCACAGAACCTGGGTCTTAACCTACTGCCAGAATACTGGTCCGTGCAGTCTGATGATTCTCAGCCCCTGAGCACTAGCTTGCTGCCAGAACACTGGTCCGTGTAGCCTGCTATATCTCAGACCTGGGTATTGACCCTTTGCCTGAAAACTGGTCCGTGTAGTTGGTTAGTTCCAGCCTTGAGTAGAGGTTTGTTGCCGTGCTTCTAAGCAAGTTCTCTGGCCCTCCTGACCTATTCTCTGTATAACAAGGAGTCCAGTGTGTGTCGAGACCTGCTGGAGGACGTTGCCGAAGGACCGCTACTGACCCTGCCATGGAGGTAGACCAAGGACGCTGTTGTAGAACCACTACTGACCCTGACATTAAAGCAACTACAAGGACAAGCCCAGAGATGATCCATAGACGCTGGACCTCGTCTCAAGAACAAAGATTTAGCTCTGTTGAAGGCTGTATAACAGACCTCCCTTCTCACTCGATAGGCCTCTATAGTTGAGGATACAAACCACACTTGTCTATCGTTGTAAGGTGAAATATTTTGTACATGGACTCCTTGTGAGACTATCTATGATAATATCTTACCCTACAGCCCCACACTAACCCACCAAAGTGATACATGTAAAATCAACCCCAGTGACACCTATCTTTTCCGCATCCCAGTGGCAAAGTGATACTTGATATATTCATTATGTTATATATTCAACTCATGCTAACTCGTTCTAGAAGTGCTTTCGTGATCTGTTGTATCTATGTACCAAGACTCCTAAGTGTGCTTTTTAGGATTCATATATTATCGTGATAAACTCTAATAATGAGAAACCCTCAGTGCATTAATTGTGTATTTACAGTGTATAATTATTATTGCTTAAAGAGCCTAAGACTCTGTCTTTACTATTTTTGCAATTCACCTCAGTTACGGGTTATATATTTACATGTCCATGTTTTATGTACCAGTATTATGTTTATTTCGTTTAGTGTGTGAACAATTAGCCAACTAAGCCATATCATATTTGTTACTTTACTGAATATAATAACTATAAATGTCCTGTGTTGTCCTTATACCTCTGCATGTTTGTGTGTGTGTTTATGTGTACATTAATTTCCTGCCCAGTTGAGATTGAGTCCACGAAATATCCAGTCAAACCCAGTAAAAATATAATACCAATGTTTACTTTATTCTGCCTACTTCCAGATAATTGTATTCTATTTAGGAAGGACCGTTCAGTCATAATTGAAAGTATGAGGTCATTTGTATGCGTGTCTACATGAGTATGTGTGTACATGTGTGTGTGTGGGGGGGGAGTCGGGGTGCGTGTGACTGTATATGTGTGTGTGTGTGAGAGAAGAGAAGGCTGGAGGTTAACTTTCGCTTTTATTTGTGTTTGGACCGGTTTTCAAATATTACCAAGTTGCTTAAGGGGGGTGACCTGCTTCTTTTCTCTCGCTTGTATCCATTCGGCCCCATTCAGCCTACTGTTTTAATACGTTTATCCCCATTCAGGTGTCGATTTCTTCCTGGTGAGCGATTGCGAGCCAGCATTGAATGGAAAAATCCGGTTTCGCCGGAGACATTATTCTATCGAAAAATGTACAAATTTAGCCTGCTGCGCAAAACATTGTTTAAAAATATGCTGACTCGTACCACTCGCCAGGATTTTTGTTTACACCTAGATAAGGATACACGTCTTAAAACAGTAGGCTGAATGGATACAACCCAGAGAGAGAGAAAAATAAAACTAGGTGGGCCCCCTTAAGTAAAGGAATATCCCCCCCCCCCCCCACCCCCCACCGGGGCCTCTCTCTCACTCTCACACTCTCTCTCTCTCTTTCTCTACAAACCCCATTGTAGAGACCCATTTAGTGGTCCCTAGAGGCAACCGTGATTGATAGAGACCCCAGCCGCAGGGATAAGTGATTTGGGTATTTAACCCTTTCGCTGAGGGGGACGTTCTGGAATGTCCTGGCAATTTACAGCAATTTTCAGGCTTTGAAAGCCTGTAAAAAGCGTAGAAATCGAGTGCCAGTGGGCGGGAGCGTGAGGGGCCCACCTCCGACCATCAGAGCAGTGAGCGGCTCACTGAGGTATACTGTGTCTCGCGCGGGTCTCTCACTGCCTCTCACAACAGTGTTGCCGAGCGAGCGAGTGCTAACAAATAGCGGGTTTCCCGCGTTTCTATGGCACCTCTGCGGGTGAACCAGTCCACCTACGAGGCCCATTCTGGTCTCATTTTGAAGCTATTTTTGCCTAGTTTTCGGCAGAATACAGTTCATTTAATGCAGATGCTTGATTTATCATTCAGGAGTGCCTGAATATGCCCTAAATAGCCCAAAACACCCCGCAGAGAAAGGGTTAAGGGGGGTCACCGTCTTATTTTAAAATCTTTCTCTCCTTTTCTCTCTTTCCTTGGCTTGTATCCATTCGGCTCCATTCAGCCAACTGTTTTAAGACGTTTATCCCCATCCAGGTGTCGATTTCTTCCTGGCGAACGATAGCGAGCCAGAGAATTTTTTCTATCGAAAAATGTACAAATTTAGCTTGCTGTAAAAAACATAAATAATCTATAACCTATGCTGGCTCGCTACCGCTCGCCATGAAAGTTATTGACACCTGGATGTGGTTAAACGTCTTAAAACAGTAGGCTGAATGGGGCCGAATGGATACAAGCCAATGGGAGGGAGAGAAAGAGAAAAAAAGTGAGGTGGGCTCCCTTAAGAGAGAGCGAGAGAGAGAGAGAGAGAGAGAGAGTGAGTGTGAGAAAGAAAGAGAAAGAGAGAAGTGAGTGTGAGTGAGAAAGAAAGAGAAACAGAGAAGTGAGTGTGAGAGAGAGAGAGAGAGAGAGAGAGAGAGCGCGCGAGAGAAACCCCCATGTCACAAGGACCCAATAACCTCTACCCACGTGGCTCTATTTTTTTGTCCATGCCTTCAGTACATCTTTTGACCTTGATAATATTATGGGGTGAAGCTGCAGTATCTCACGAGTAAGGTACTATTGTGTTGGGTAAGCCGGTACCACCCGAGCCATTTGACCTTCAACTTTACTGGTCTGGCAGCTTTGGAGTTCAGCTTTCCCTCTCTCACTCTCACTCTCTCCCACTCACTCTCTCTCTCTCTATTTTGGTGTATTGTATAAAACACGTGAGATGCTTACCTCCTATGCACTTCGGAGTATACTGTAAAAATCCTCTCAATGTAATGCAGAAACAGATAGTAAGAACTATTTTTTATTCTTAAAAATATGATTCAGCCAGTACTGCATTTCGTGAGTTGAATTAATATGCAACATCATACAGGATAGCCACCATCGCCTACAGCTAGGGGAGGCGATAGCCCAGTCAATTTAATCAAACATTTAAAAACTTGAAGATTCTATACAAAAATATAGTATTACCTCTGCCTATCGTTTGTTTGTATTTATTGATTGTTTATCTATTTCTATTGTTATTATTGATTTTTTATGAAATTCATTGTTCTTGTTAAAAGAGTACTTTCTTTAAACCTGTTGTTGCTTCTTCATATTTTGCAATTATTATACTTTATTTGTATTGTATCTGAAGGAGTAATCCCGTTAGCGGCTAGCCAATCAGAAGGCGGGATTAACCCAGGTGTGCCAGCAAGATTTGCCCTCTATGACATACCCATGGCAACACCCTGGCACCTCCGAGCTCTCAGCCAATCACATGCCGCCTATGACGCAGCTCACCTCTCGCCTCTATTCATCACCACTACGGCCGGCTCATAACTTACCCTCAGTTCACACTCGTATATTCTATCCTGGTAAAAAACATTCGAATACATTGGTGCCACCCTCTTACTCCCGTCAGCCACTAAAGAACGCCACAAATAAGCTTCTGGGAAGATATTACGAGGATGAGAACTGGCAGGTGGGAGCGTCTACAGTTCAAAGAGCCTGGGCCGACCCAAGCCTGCCCTGGCGTGCTTCTCAGCCAATCACAGGCCCGCGTTGCACCGGGGGCGGGTATAAAAGGAGGTGGGCAGAGCCAAGGAAGCCAGACGGATACAGGCTCTCGCCTAGACACCACCACCTCTCTCCCGGTAACCACCTGCCCATTTGTTCATCCCAAACACCATGGGTGAATAAAGAAGAGATAGTTCCTGTTCACACCCTACAGAATGAGGCAGAATATAAAGCAAGCAAGGACTGGCTACACCGCTCACCTGCCGCACACCTCAACTTACGACCCAGCAGCCGGCCGACATATTGCCACCCTCCACACCTTAAGCCAAGCAGTGCAAAATATAAATCAGCTGGTTGATGGCACGAAACAAATGGAACAGGTGTATTGGCCGGCCTTGAAGTGATAAAAGAGAAGAACTAGAAGAAGAAGACAACAAATTATTAACCCTCAATTCGCGGTGACCGTTATATGACGGGAGAGCGAAAATTGGCCATCTGTACGGTGCCAATCATATGATGGACGCCATTTTGAGGCTATTATGAGCGATAAGAGAGAGACCGGGCGTTGCAGGGACGATTGGCAGGCTTCACCCGCTCGCCACAGTCCCGCAACGGAGACTGAAGTCCTGCATACACCTCCCTCACTCACACACCCTCCCTCACACGCTAATAACCACAAAATTGCCAATAAATTACCGATTTCTCCCTTCGGTTGCACAATCGTTGCAAGATAACCAGAAGTCGTACAAGGATGATCAGGTGTCATTGGAAAGCGCTATCATCGTCCTTTCACAGATATATAATTGTATTACACTCTGGCTCTTGCTTATGCATGAAAAAGAGCATGGAATTAAGGTAATTTTCGGTAAATATAGCCGCCTGGGCTACAGTGATATACACACGACCTCCCACTCTTTGAGAGTTAAAGGACCCTTATGAGCCTGAAAGAAATAAGAGAGAGAGAAATTATTAGACAGAGACATGGTATCCCACCTATAAAATAATGTGTCCTTATAGGGCAACCCCAAAGAAAAATGATTAGACAATTGATGTGACCTTATTTGTATGTAACATGTGTGATGCACATTAATAAAAGGGGATGTGTCGGATGGTTGAAAGCCACAGTTGCTCGCGCGTTTGGGGCTAGCAACACGTATTATGAAAAACATGCATCCTCCTTCATTCACTGTCCCCCCCCCCTTCACTCACTCAACCCCACAATTTGCCGGAGGATAACAGGTTTTTCACAATACGTAGACGGAGGTCTTTTAAATTTTTTTTTTTAATAAACAAGGATTTGTTGAGAGGATTTGTTATATATATATATATATTATATATATATATATATATATATATATATATATATATATATATATATATATATATAAAAAAAAAGTGCAGCCTTGTTTAAATCATCCAATTGAGCATGTCTAATGTATAACTGCCTTAGTAATACAGGCACAACAGATACTTTTATCAAGATGTGCATAATTCTTGTACCGACTTGCTACACTATTTGTGTGTGTGTCTGTGTAAAATGTGTGTGTGTGCATGTGTGTGTGTACAGTGAATGTAAAATATGCATTTGTATAATATGACTATAAAATGTGTGTATGGGAAATATTTGTGTGTATGTGTACAGTGTATGTGTACAGTGTATGTGTAGTGTGTGTGTGTAAGTGTCTTGAGGAAATAGTGTTGTAATAGTAAGCGGAATGAACTCGTTTCCCGAGAACTAGAGCAAGCGTTCACCCCTCCTGTACCAGTGACGTCTTTTTTATTTGATTTTAGCTACATTTAGACGATTTTGTGAAGCTTAGGAAGGACATATGGTAGCTAAAAGGATTAATTGAGCTAGTTTGTAGTCTTTTAATGGGTAGACGTCTTTCCTAAGCTGAATAAAATAGTCTAATAGTTTCCAGAATATAATGAAAGGGACGTCACCGGTACTGTACGGGTTAACACTATCTGGTGCAACGTCTTGGGGGTTATTATGGTATTTTGTTTGTTTTTTATTGAGTGTATTAATTGTTTTAGCCATTTTCGAACAATGTGTTTATAGTTTACCCCCCAAGACTTTACACGCCTCTCCAGACCCCCTTCAAACTAAAAAACGTCCCTGTCACGGGGTGGAAATTATCTTCGTTTATATAACCCTTCCCCTGATCTTATGAATTTTATGTAAAGCCTCAGTGAGCGATACACAACTACTGTATGCGGTAGAATTATATATTTATTATAGAGGTTACCTGATATATGGGGACAACTGGCTTGATAATTAGCCTAATAACATGTGTACAGCCTATAACCTAGCATATAAAGGTATAAATATTGTCATAGTTATTAAAGGCACTCTTGAAAATAAATACACATGTAACAGGCAATTAAATTTATTAATGATATGTGCAGAAATATGATAAGGCAAGCACTCAAGGATTCACACAACCTATAGTCTGTTTACTCCTAGCCTAGCCTATCTCAAAGCCTACTGATCTAACCTAACTGAACACAAAAGTCTAGCCTAGCCTAACTTTAAGGGGAGGTATTTAGTGTTTTCCCTACTTTTTCATCAAACTTAAAATTACACTCCCTAGACCCCCTTTCAAGATATATTTGTACATTTTTCGGTAGAAAAATGTCCCGGCCGGAGGCCGGTTGCTCTTAAATTACAGGCTCGCTATCGATCGCCAGGAAAAAATGACACCTTAACGGCACGAAAGGTCTTAAAATTGACAGAAATGGGGCAAAATGTTTTAAAATATCCAAACTACTAGGGTGAAGGTCTTAAAATTTCAAAAGCAATGGGGCTAAACATGAGGGAGAAAGGGGTCCAGAAAAAAATCCCTCAAGTGTAAATCTCCCCTTAAATACTGTACTGTAGAATACTAGAACACAAGGCTCAGTGATCAGCAGTCTATGACCAGTACCAGTAATGCAAAATATATGGTAATCTAACCTTCTTGCCTGATACTGTAGCTTAAACTAAATCACTGACCTACATGTGTACAGTAGCCTACAACAGTCCTAACTGGTTACACACTGAATATGCTATCTTACCTGGTAAATCACCCTAGGGACTTAAAAGCTCATAGGATGGTGTTTGGCCCTCCAATATAGGAAAGCCCCAATCCTGCCTGCCCAAAACCAAGGTGATCACCCTCACTGGTCAGCCTCCACGTGTGTAATGTAGAACAAGAGTTACAAGACCCCCAGCTTGCATCCCCCTTCTCCGTGAAGGAAAAATACACACTAAAAAAAAACTCATGAATGTAGCAGAAATCTGCAGAATATTGTACAAAACTCAACTAGGAACATATTATGTCAACATAGGAATACAAAAATGTGGTTACTACTACAGTCCCCCTAGACCCCCTTCAAGCTAATTATGTACATTTTTCGGTAGAATTTTTTTCCGGCCAAAGGCCGGTTTCTCCAAAATTGCAGGCTCGCTATCGCTCGCCCAGGAAAAATTGACACCTTATTGGGTTGAAGTATCTTATAATCGCCAAACTAATGAGCTGAAACGTCTTAAAATCTCCGAGCTAATGGAGTAAAACAGGGAGGGTCGAAATTGGCCCGCCCTGCACCTAATAGGGTTAACGTCATCATTTATGTGAAAGGTCAGCAGAAACTTATCAAATATATATGGTCATTGGCTACACTGCAAACATTGTGTATAGTCATGAGCCCTAATAGCTACACACCCATTTAAATACGTGTCGAATCCAAATGAGACAATATGATGCTTATATAGTGTACAGTATATATATATATATATATATCCCGGATGCTTCCTAACTTAACATGTCAAAGATTAAAAAAGGTTAATATTATTTTATTAATACTAACCAATGTACTGTACTGTACAAAGACTAGCAAAACTGGTAATAATTTTAATAATATGAATTTGTACACGTTTTAACAGCTTTCAAATGTATGCCATTGACTTAAAACAAAACTTTCAATATTATGTCATTGACTTATAACACATGTGTATTATATAGCAGAAATGGCTGCAAATGGTCAGGAAAAAAAATGTTTTTTTTTGTTCACAAAACAATTATTTCACAACTATTATGCGTACAGTCGACTGTATAAGTAGTTGGTACACTAGTATATACAGTATATATTTGAGACAGTGAATAGTGAATTAGGTTAATCAATTACTTTGACATGTGTCAAAAGAAAATGTTCCAAATTATTACAACAGGATGTCAAAATATTTCAATAGGGTTGCAGTTTTGTTATTCCATGTGTTCTGTATTCTATACTCGACTTTTATAGTGTAGCCATGGCCCTCGCTCTCCTCACATCTATACAAAACTATTTATTTTTGAATCCTTACGATTCCCTGAATATGAAATGGACATTTAACAGTGAAAATCTAGAAATGCAATATCTGTTGTGGGTAGAATTGTGATGGACGACTATGATAGCGATAACTGCTATTTGGGCAATACTCAAGTGAAAGGTAGAGAATATATATATATATATATATATATATATATATATATATATATATATATATATATATATATATATATATATATATATATACTGTGCAGGTCTCCAACCCGAGAGTGAAACGTTACTCTCAGTCTTTCTTCTACTCAACAGCTGAGCTCTGGAACTCTCTCCCAGAATCAGTCTTTCCCTCTTCCTATGACTTAAATTGCTTCAAACTCCGTGTGTCCAGGCATTTTGGCTCGAACGTCCCTTGATTTTGGCCGTGTCACTCTTTCAACTATGGGGGAGGCACCCGCTATAGGCAGTTCTGCCTTTTGCCTCCCTCAATCACATAGACAAAAAAAATATATATATATATATATCGTACCAATATAGAATATCCGATTTAAAAAAAAAAATAGAGACGGCCCACCACCTGTAGGCCACTAAGGGGAGGGGAGAGTGTGGAAGGGAGGAGGAGAAGGAGGGTGTAGAAAAAGGGAAAGCGAGAAATAGGAAGGGTGGTGGAGGGAGAGAATGTGGAAGGGAGGGAGGGTGATGTAGGGAGAGTGAGTGATAGAAGAAGAATGTGGGAGGGAGGGTATGTTGGAGGGAGAGTTACAGCGAGTTACAAGGAGATATTAGTTTATTCATATTTGTTTTCACCAACTCACCAATTAATTTACAAATATAAAACTTAACTAATGAAAACAATGAAAGTAATGAATACACGTGGTACTCCAAGGACTCGAACCAAGGATACTCACACCGAAATTCAGCACACTAAGCACTAGGCTATCAAGACCTTGTGATTAATTTCTGGGAGATGCTCTGAGTGTAAATAGATAATATTGTGTAGTGCACTAGACTCTCTACAGTGTTCAGAATACTGACTACTCTATTCTTGAACTGCTCTACTGAAGAACTATTTACAACTTTTGTTCCAGGTAGAACAGATCTTATATTTGGAAAATCTCTCACATATGAGGATGTGGAAGGGAGGGAGGGGTGTGTGAGGGAACGATCTTGTAGGAATGCTATCCTTCCACCAAGGAAAGGATGATGAGTAAGGGAGGGAGGCAGCGGGGGATATGATGATGCATGGGACTCATCGCTCCTGAAGCCCTCTCCCCCCTCCCTTCTTCGGCGCCCCCTTCAGGTTTTCTGCTATTAAGCATCCTGTCCTCCCCCTACTGCTCTTTCTCCACCTTCTCTTGATTTTTCTTCATCCTCTTACTATTTATTCTTCCTTCTCTGCGACGATCTTCTTTTTCCTTCTTCTTTCTGTCTTTCCTTCTTCTTCCATCCTTTCTTCTTATTCTTTCTTTATACTTGATGTTCCTTTTCCTTACTTCGTCTTCTTCTTTTTATTTCTTCTTCTCTTCTATTTTCTCTCTTCGTTCTGTACCTCCTCTTCTTTGTCTCGATGTTTTTCCTATTCCTTCTTCGTTTCCTCCTTTTCTCATTCGCTCTATTTGTTTAACTTCTCTTTTCGGATTTGCTCTTCTCCCTCCGCCTCTCTCTCTCTCTTCTTTGCACATCTTCATCTTCACCCTTTATTCTATTATTCACCCTTTATGTATTCGAAATGTTCATCCGATGATCTACTTGCACTTGTGTAATAAAGTGTCGACCTACTGTATAGCGTGATGATAGACCTACTAATACATGCCTACTTTCCAGTCTACCAACCTTAACTGCCTACCAATTAGTGACAGGCTACACAAAAGTCAAAATCAATAGCTCGCTGATAGTCATGTTCATAAACTGTAATATTAGGTTAATGGGATAGCCCACGAGCAATTTTTTCCCTTTATTTTCATAGCTTGCGTCTACAGAGAGTAGTTGCCAGGGCTTGATGGCTGTGATTTTTCCTGATGGTCTTGGTGTTCTGGTCCTATCTTTTCCTTGGCAACATATGCAGCAGGCCTCGGTGATTTGTTTGGCGATGGTGGTTGGATTTGTGGTCCAGTATACATCACTGAAGGCTTGTACAATTTTCTTTGTCCGAGGTGGATAACGTTACTTTCGTGAATAATTTGTAACAGGCCTTGTGCTGTCTGGGGGTTGACTGCGAGGTGGCCTGTTTCAGTGTAGAGCTGATATCCGACGCGTTGTGAGTTGTCGAAAATCTTCTTGGGTATCTAGTCAGGTTTTGTTTTAACTTTGCAGTAAAATTTTCTGTGCCGCGTCGGTGGCTTGGTTGGCTGACGTCTGTGATGTGTGGTGCTCAGGGGAGACTAAACTGTTTATTGGCAATCGAGATAGGGCATCAGCATTTGTTTGCCAGGTCTGTACAGGATGTCGAAGTTGAACTCATCTAAAGTTTCTCGCCAACGCATGATTAGGGCGTTGGTGGTCTCGGAGCATCTTAGCCACTGTAAGGATTGGTATAGTTATTCGGCTACCCAGGAGAAAAAATCTAAAGTGGTTCAGAACCTAGATGACACCTAGGTATTCTCTTTTAGTGGCCGCAAAATTCTTCTGAGCGGCGTTTCGGTATTACTGGCACACGCTAAGAGGTGTTCTCTTCCATCATGCACTTGAGCTAGGACTGCATCGATGGCGATGAGGGAGACATCACAGTACAGCCAAAAAGGTTGAGTGTAATTCGGAAAAGCAACAGTGGGGGCATCTACTAAGTGTTTGAAGCGTTCTGAAGTCCATTGGAAGGCTTCTTTTTACTTAGTGAGATCAAAGAAGGGCTTGGCGATGGTGGAGATATTCTTGATGAAATGTCTGTAATTCGCAGCTAGTCCCCAAAATGATCTAACTCCTTTACATCCTTTGGTGGTGTTTGAGCAACTATGGCGGACAATTTCTTAGGATCTAGGGCGATCCATTCCTTGGATATGATGTGCCCTAGGAAACCCACTGATTCACGAGGTCATGAACATTTCGTAGGTTTTAGTTTTAGGCCTGCTTGTCTGATACGGTCGAACACAGTCTAGAGTCTTTGTAGGTGTTCGTCCCAGGTTCTGGCAAACACTATCACGTCGTCCATGTATGCTAAACAGATTTTCCAGGTCAAACCTTTTAGTACTGACTCCATTAGATGTGAAAAAGTGGCTGGACCGTTACAGAGCCCGAAGGGTAGGATGTTGAACTCAAAGAAATTACCACAGCTAGTCGTAAAAGCAGTCTTTTGTTGGTGTTCTTTGCGTACTGGGACTTGCCAGTACCCTGCTTGTAAGTCAAGCGTGGTGAACCATTTGGACTCAGCAGGGCGTCCAACGAGTCATCGATCCTAGGCAGTGGGGTGGAGTCTTTTATGGTACCATTATTTAAGCACCTGTAATCCACACAATACCTGGTCAAACCGTCCTTCTTAACAAGTACAACAGGGGAGGACCAAGGACTGGTGGATGGTATGGCTATCTCTGCGTCGACCATCTCCTGGACTTATCTTGGGAGGGGATTTTTTCTTCTTGATGGTTGTCCTGTGGTGTAAATGGGATGATCAAGGACATGAGTTTGCCCCATCTCGGTGGGTGAAGTGGCAAAAACATCTTGATACTGCAGGAGTAGAGCATAGAGCTCTTCCTTTTGTCATGGTGGTAGGTCTGGTATTTGAGGTAGAGCGGTGGGTCTGGACTCTGGAGGCAATGTTAATGGGGTCAACATCGTCGTATGTCTCTAAATCCCCGATGAGGAGGCCCATTGGTAAGGGGAGGGGTGAGTCGGTGATATTTCCGACTTGCACTGCATGGATGTGTGGAGGCAATATTGCAGGCTGAATTAAGCACCATAATGTTAGTGGTTGTTCTAGCCTCGGAACTAACATCATTGTGGGGTCTTCAGGCTTCACACGCTGAACCCAGGCTTGATGACGAAGGGGTATCAACATGGTTTTGTTATTGATGGCCAATGAGATGATTTTTGAGGTGGTAATGTTACTTCTATTTGCACGATAGACTTCTTTGCTTCTTGGTTACCCGTTTGCTTGGTGGTGTTGGCGGGTTTGTTCATTTTTCGTTGTTTAGATTTTTTTTGTTTTTTTGTTTTTTTTCATTGCAGGTGAAGTGTTCCGCAGTCAATGTTGGCCTGGATCTCCTCCATTAAGTCCAGGCCGAAGTACCTGTTATATTGTTTTCCCTGGGAGACAAACACTATTAAGGAGTGATGACATGATGCTGCAGGTTCAGGAGTGACTACTTGGAGCTGTGGTGTTTCTCCTCGTAGTGGTAATAGGATGTCGGCGGCACTAATTAAGTTGGATGGTAATTCTTTAAGTATCCCAAACTTATACCTGAACTTTTCATAACAGTTTGTGAACATCCATGAACGTGCGACTCTTGTGTCGACAAAGAGCCTATCTGCTACACCATTAATTTTAGCTTTGTGTATACAGGAGGGGAGCATGTTGACATACGTACCCCCTGCCAAGGCTGAAATGGAGCATTAAATTAAAAATCCGGAGTGGCCTCAGGACATCCCTTGGGATCTGTCTCTATTTCTTATGGTCTCCTGAACCTTCTTCTCTATGTTGTTCTTTTGGTCGTCTTGTTCTTCGTTGGTGACATGGAAGCTTCAATGGTAATTTTGCTGGCTCTGCTTGAGTTGGTCCCGCGTATAGGGAACGGATCATCTCGAACTACACGCAGTAAACATAAATAGGTTGAGGAGTGCCATTGAGCTTCCCAGACTTTTAGAGTTATACTTGCCAGAAGGCCTAATCTCGGGATAAGGGGGGGTCGATGAACGTCCTCCTTTACATTCAGGCTTCCTCCAGTTGGCGTTTGATTTGCGGCGCCAGGAGGGCCCGTCGGTGCGGTTACGCCAAGAGTTGGAATGTTTTGAGCGTTCAAGCCCATACTTGGCATGCATACTAAGGGGGTGTCAGAATAGGTTTTAAGCGGGGTGGGGTTGGGTGGGGAGGGTGGTAGATAGACAGCCCATACTTCAATTTTCCCCCGGGCAGTGCCGGGTACCTCAGCTAGTATATATATATATATATATACTGTATATATTCATATACAGTATTTGTCAATGATCCGGAGATAGTCACAGTATACATAACTCCAGATTAACATATAAATATAGAGTGGCACAGAATTAGGTTACCCATTGGATTGAGGGGAGATTTGTATTTATTCATCAATATTTTTGTTTTGTTTTTTAGTATCCTTTCTGGACTTGCTTAAAAAGATCCCCCAAGACCCCTCGTCGAAATAAATCAGTGCATTTTTCGGCAGAAAAATGTCGCGTCCGAACGCCAATTTCTTCTAAATTACAGCCTCGTTATCGCTCGCCAGGAAAAATTTGACACCGAAATGGCACTAAGGGTCATAAAATCGGCAAACTATTGAAGATAATGTTTAAAACAAATAAAATCTCCAAATTAATGGGGAAGAAGGAGGTCCAAAAGGTGAGCACCTACCCTGGGTAACCCGAATTCTGCACTACCTTATATACCTAAACACACACACTCTCTCTCTCTCTCTCTCTCTCTCTCTCTCTCTCTCCCTCTCTGTGAGAAAGTGGCTTTTAGACCCTTTTTGGGTCTTGTAATTAGGTTTTATATTGAGCGATATATATAGACAGTATTATACTGTATATATATATATATATATATATATATATATATATATATATATATATATATATATATATATATACAGTATATTTCACGGTATACTTAGGATTATACATGGAAATATTATTATTTCTCTCATATAGGTTTTCAGTAATATATTTGCAGTGAAACTAATAATGTCACATGTAATTTAGAAAGCAACTGTGCCCCTTTCTCAGTTCAAAGTCATCTGACGGTCGAAGCCGGCTGTCTCTATCTGTACTCATGTGTCATATATAGCAGTCATAAGGGGGGTCACTGTTTTTGTTTTTATATTTCTCTCCTTTTCTCTCTTTCTCTGGCTTGTATCCATTCGGCCCCATTCAGCCAACAATTTTAAGACGTTTATCCCCATCCAGGTGTCGATTTCTTCCTGGCGAGCGATAGCGAGCCAGCATTGTATGGAGAAATCCGGCTTCGCCGGAAAAAAATTTCTATCGAAAAATGTACAAATTTAGTTTGCTGTCAAAACAAAAATATATATATGCTGGCTCGCTGCCGCTCGCCAGTAAACAATCGACACCTGGATGGGGATAAACGTCTTAAAATAGTAGGCTTAATGGGGCCGAATGGATACAAGCCAGAGAGAGAGGGAGAAAGATAACCAAAAATAAACGAAGCTGGCTCTCTCTCTCTCTTTATTCATGTGTCCTGTATAGCAACACTGTATATAGCTGCTGTCTTAGGTCCTGTTGTTGAGGCGGAGGAGAAAGAAGCTTTAAGGTATGCACTTGGGCATTAGATTTCAAGATGTCAAAATGTCAAGATTTCAAGATGTTGCCTTTAATGCTTTCAAAACCCAATTTCTCCATCTATCTACCCGCCGTGAACTCCCAGAGGACTATCCCTTATTCTTCAACAATACAAAAATCAACCCTTCATCTTCTCTCAGTATTCTTGGTGTCTCTTTTTCTTCTGCTCTCTCTTGGAAGGGCCATATTACCAGTCTTGCTAAGGCGGCCTCCCAGAAGCTGGGTGTGCTTAACCGCGTCAAGGGGTTCTTTACCCCTGATCAGGAGGGGCACAGTGCGTCCTTGTATTGAGTATTGTTCACATGTGTGGGGAGGTTCCTCTCACACATCACTTCTAGACAAAGTAGAGAGGAAAGCCTTTCGTATCATTAACTCCCGTCCACTCACCAACTCTCTGCAATCTCTCTCTCTTCGCTGCAATGTTGAATCTCTCGCTATTCTATCGCTACTACAATAATCAGTGTTCCTCAGAGCTCTCTCAGTGCATACCACCTCCTCTACGTAGGGTACGTAGTACCCTTCTTGCAACACAATCCCACCCATACTCTGTACAACTCTGCAACTCAAGAGTGAAACGTTACTCCCAATCATTTTTCTATTCAACGGCTGAGCTCTGGAACTCTCTCCCTGAATCCATCTTTCCCTCATCCTATGACTTAAACTCCGTGTGTCCAGACATTTTGGCTTGAACGTTCCTTGATTTTGGCCCTGTCACTCTTTTAACTCTGGGGGAGGCACTCGTCACAGGCAGTTTTGCCTTTTGTCTCCCTCATCCACATAGAACAAAAAAATACATAGGAAGATCTCTAGACTCTAGAGGTAGACATCATTATTACAACTCATATTCTTCCTGCAATCAAGATCGTTCCATTAATACATAGTGTTCCTGTATTCAAAGTTCCTGAATATCCTGAATCAATAAAGGTGGCTGCTTTAACAAGTATATTTTCTCACTACCTATAAATATTTAAGCATAAGTATTTATGGTGTGAATTGATGGCGGCGACATAATAATATCTACCAAAAAGTATCTACTAGTATCTACCTGACTCTTCATTCAGCCCAGTACTAAATCTACCTATCTACCTATTAACATTTATATAATTTCGCTAAATATTATTTTCAAATTACAAGACCCAATGGATTCCCAAAACAATAAGGGTTTAAAAAGCCACCTTCTCACACAGAGAGAGAGAGAGAGAGAGAGAGAGAGAGAGAGAGAGAGAGTTTAGATATATTTATAAGTTAATCTGGAGTTATGTGTACTGTGACTAATTCCGCATCATCAGAGATGTTTGATTTTCGTCCAACTTCCACAAAAGTTGCCCAACTCTCGACTAATTATGAAAAACCCCATTTGAGTGAGTGTCTAAATCTGGGCCCTTAAGGGGGGTGACCTGCTTTTTGTTATTTCTGTCCTTTTCTCTCTTTCTCTGGCTTGTATCCATTCGGCCCCATTCAGCCAACTATTTTAAGACGTTTATCCCCATCTAGGTGTCGATTTCTTCCTGGCGAGCGATAGCGAGCCAACATTATATGAAGAAATCCGGCTTCGCCGGAGAAATTTTTCTATCGAAAAATGTACAAATTTAGCCTGCTGTCAAACACAAATAAAAAATATGCTGGCTCGCTACCGCTCACCAGTAAAAAATTGACACCTGGATGGGGATAAACGTCTTAAAACAGTAGGCTGAATGGGGCCAAATGGATACAAGCCAGAGAAAGATAGAAAAGGACAGAACAAAAACAGGTCACCCTCCTTAACTTTGTGGAGACAAACATAACAGACGTACAGTAAATACACGTAATCAACTTCATTGATTTAGGGGCTAGTGGCTGTATTTTTGGTCTATTAACCCGTACAGCCCCAGCGACGCGTCTGACGCGTCGGCGATGTATGTAACGCACAGCCCCAGAGACGCGCCTGACGCGTCACTCTAATTGCGCCAACCGTAACCTCAGGTGTAGCCACTCAAGAGGGCTCAGATTTGTATGGGAACTGTGTACGTATCCCACGCAACCGTGCCGATGGTTGAAAACTCTCTAAGTCCACGTGCGTGCGCGCGAGCGCGCAATAACCTGTTTTTTGGGGATAATTGCCTTCAATTTTTTTCTCATGTAAAATCCGTTTTCGGGGGCTCTGTAGGCCCATTTTTTAAGCTTTTTGAGCGGTTTTTCGTGGTTTTTCCTTCATTCCTAACCCATTCGCTATTGTTTCTGGAATAAAACCATTTTTTGAAAACCGGCCGGGTTCTGGTGCGCAAACATTACAAAACTAGCCGGGGCTCCACGGGTTAATTAATATATACATTTATTAATTAATATATACATTTATTAATTAATATATACATTTATTAATTAATATATACATTTATTAATTAATATATACATTTATTTATAGTTTCTTCGCTAGACCTCCCTCAAACTTTGAAAAACAACCCCTAGACCTCCCCTCAAGATAAATTTGTACATTTTTCGGTAGAAAAATTTCCCGGTCGTAGGCCGGTTCCTCTTATAATAACAGGCTCGCTTTCGCTCGCCAGGAAAAAATCGACACCTAAGCGGCACGATAGGTCTTAAATTTGACAATGAAATGGAGCTAAAGGTGTTAAAATCGACAAATAATGAGCCAAACGTCTTAAAATGTCAAAACTAATGGAGCTAAACACGAGGGAGAAAGGGGTCCAAAAAAAAAGAACCATCCCCCCTGAAAATTGGGGCGTCACCCGGATGTTTGTGAAAGTAATACACAGTCGCACACAAAAGTAATACACAGTCGCACACAAAAGTAATACACAGTCGCACACAAAAGTAATACACAGTCGCACACAAAAGTAATACACAGTCGCACACAAAGTAATACACAGTCGCACACAAAAGTAACACAGTCGCACACAAAAGTAATACACAGTCGCACACAAAAGTAATACACAGTCGCACACAAAAGTAATACACAGTCGCACACACAAGTAATACACAGTCGCACACAAAAGTAATACACAGTCGCACACAAAAGTAATACACAGTCGCACACAAAAGTCACCACCTTACTTAACCCCTTCTGTACCGGCGTAGTCTTTTGTGTTTTATTATGGCTACATTTAGACGATTTTGTGCAGCTTAAGAGGGGATATAGGGTAGCTAAAAGGATTAAGGGGAGATTTCCACTTGAGGGATTTTTTTCTGGACCCTTTTCTCCCTCATGTCTAGCCCCATTGCTTTTGAGATTTTAAGACGTTTGCCCCATTAGTTTGGTAAGATTTTCCGCCCCATTCTGTCAATTTTAAGACCTTTAGTACCATTTAGGTGTCGATTTTATCCTGGCGAGCGATAGCGAGCCTGTAATTTAAGAGTAATCGGCCTTCGGCCGGGACATTTTTCTACCAAAAAATGTACATATTTATCTTGAAAGGGGGTCAAGGGGTTGAAATTTTAACATTGCTGGAGGAGTAGGAAACAAACTAGAAACCTCCCCTTAATTGAGATAGTCTGAAGCCTTTGAATGAGTAGACGTCCTTCCTAAGCTGTACAAAATCGTTCAATAATTGCCAGAATATAATGGAAAGTACATCACCGATACAGAAGGGGTTAATTGATTCATCTTTATTTTCCTCTATTGCTGCAAGTAATATTCCTACTCTAACTAAACCTTGGTGATCCCTGGTCTCTGGGTCTTCTTCTGGGTGACCTAGATGTGTGTGCATTTGTATTTTGTTATGGTGTGTTCATTGTTTTCTGTTGTGTTGTCCCTATTCGGGCTCTGTCTTGGGTCGGCCACCCTCAGAAAAAAAGGAAAAGTGGGGAATGGGCATGAGTACATACATACATACATTTACATACATACGTACACACATACATACATACATACATACATTTACATACATACATACATACATACATACATACATACATACACACATACATACACACATACATACATACATACACACAATACATACATACATACATACATACATACAACTAAACTGAACAAGAAGGGACTATAGAAGCTTTGTGCATGTGTCAAGGATTACATACATACATACATACATACATACATACATACATACATACATACATACATACAACTAAACTGAACAAGAAGGGACTATAGAAGCTTTGTGCATGTGTCAAGGATTACATACATACACACATACATACATACATACACACATACATACATACATACATACATACATACACACATACATACATACACACATACATACATACATACACACATACATACATACATACACACATACATACACACATACATACATACATACATACATACATACAACTAAACTGAACAAGAAGGGACTATAGAAGCTTTGTTCATGTGTCAAGAATTACATACATACACACATACATACATACATACATACATACATACATACATACATACACACATACATACACACATACATACATACATACACACATACATACACACATACATACACACATACATACATACATACACACATACATACACACATACATACACACATACATACATACATACATACATACATACAACTAAACTGAACAAGAAGGGACTAGAAGCTTTGTGCATGTGTCAAGGATTTATAAATATACAGTATATATCTATATACGTATATTTTACTTTTATATAAAAGTAAACCAATATTATAGTCTGTATATTTTTAGCTGATGGTAAATTGGCATGTCATCCTAATTTTAATTACTCAGATATTAACATGATTGTGTCGTGAAACTTGTTAAAGCTTTGTATGAATATTGGGTAACTCTCCAAACTAATAGTGAAACTTTACTGTCAGTCTTTCTTCTATTCAACAGCTGAGCTCTGGAACTCTCTCCTAGAATCAGTCTTTCCCTCTTCCTATGACTTAAATTGCTTCAAACTCCGTGTGTCCAGGCATTTTGGTTCGAACGTCCCTTGATTTTGGCCCTGTCACTCTTTCAACTCTGGGGGAGGCACTCGCTACTGGCAGTTCTACCTTTTGTCTCCCTCACTCACAGAAAACAAAAAAACATTCATAATGTTCCATTATGTATCGAACATTCAGCTGCTAAGGGGTTGAAGTGTTCGTCGGGTAAAATATATATACTGTACACTCTAAAAATATATATACTGTACACTCTAAAAATATGTATACTGTACACTCTAAAAATATATATACTTTACACTCTAAAAATATGTATACTGTACACTCTAAAAATATATATACTGTACACTAAAAATATATATACTGTACACTCTAAAAATATATATACTGTACACTCTAAAAATATATATACTGTACACTCTAAAAATATATATACTGTACACTCTAAAAATATATATACTGTACACTCTAAAAATATATATACTGTACACTCTAAAAATATATATACTGTACACTCTAAAATATATATACTGTACACTCTAAAAATATATATACTGTACACTCTAAAAATATATATACTGTACACTCTAAAAATATATATACTGTACACTCTAAAAATATATATACTGTACACTCTAAAAATATATATACTGTACACTCTAACAATATATATACTGTACACTCTAAAAATATATATACTGTACACTCTAAAAATATGTATACTGTACACTCTAAAAATATATACTGTACACTCTAAAAATATATATACTGTACACTCTAAAAATATATATACTGTACACTCTAAAAATATATATACTGTACACTCTAAAAATATATATACTGTACACTCTAAAAATATATATACTGTACACTCTAAAAATATATATACTGTACACTCTAAAAATATATATACTGTACACTCTAAAAATATATATACTGTACACTCTAAAAATATATATACTGTACACTCTAAAAATATATATACTGTACACTCTAAAAATATATATACTGTACACTCTAATATATACTGTACACTCTAAAAATATATATACTGTACACTCTAAAAATATATATACTGTACACTCTAAAAATATATATACTGTACACTCTAAAAATATATATACTGTACACTCTAAAAATATATATACTGTACACTCTAAAAATATATATACTGTACACTCTAAAAATATATATACTGTACACTCTAAAAATATATATACTGTACACTCTAAAAATATATATACTGTACACTCTAAAAATATATATACTGTACACTCTAAAAATTATCCATCAGTTTCCTCCCTAGACCTCCATCAAGCTTAGAAGACAAAAACCCTAAACCCCCCTTCAAGATAAATTTGTACATTTTTCGGTAGAAAAATGTCCCAGCCGAAGGTCGATTCCTCTTAAAATTGCAGGCTCGCTATAGCTCGCCAGCATATAATCGACACATAAATGGCACAAAAGGTCTTAAAATTGACAAAGAAATGGGGCAAAAGGTGTTAAAATCGCCAAACTAATGGGCCGAACGTCTTATAATCTCAAAACTAGTGGTGCTAAGCATTAGGGAGAAGGGGGTCCAGAAAAACGGTCTGCCTCCCCTTAAGGGTGGATTTCCACTTGAGGGATTTTTTTCTTGACCCCTTTCTCCCTCATGTTTAGCCCCATTGCTTTTGATATTATAAAACGTTTGCCCCATTAGTTTAGTGATTTTAAGAACTTTCACCCCATATTAAGACCTTTCGTGCAATTCAGGTGTCTATTTTATCCTGGCGAGCGATAGCGAGCCTGTAATTTAGGAGGAACCGGCCTTTGGCCGGGACATTTTTCTACCGAAAAATGTACAAATTTATCTTGAAAGGGACTCGAGGGGGTGTAATTTTAAGGTTGATGGAGGTCTAGGGAACAAACTAAATACCTCCCCTTAACAGTGTACTACAGTAATGATTGATATACGACAGGACATTTAACACTGACTGTACATAACACCAATTAACAGGTAGGACAGGACATTTAACACTGACTGTACATAACACCAATTAACAGGTAGGACAGGACATTTAACACTGACTGTACATAACACCAATTAACAGGTAGGACAGGACATTTAACACTGACTGTACATAACACCAATTAACAGGTAGGACAGGACATTTAACACTGACTGTACATAACACCAATTAACAGGTAGGACAGGACATTTAACACTGACTGTACATAACACCAATTAACAGGAAGGACAGTACTTTTAACACTGACTGTACATAACACCAATTAACAGGTAGGACAGTACTTTTAACACTGACTGTACATAACACCAATTAACAGGTAGGACAGTACTTTTAACACTGACTGTACATAACACCAATTAACAGGTAGGACAGTACTTTTAACACTGACTGTACATAACACCAATTAACGGGTAGGACAGTACTTTTAATACTGACTGTACATAACACCAATTAACAGGTAGGACAGTACTTTTAACACTGACTGTACATAACACCAATTAACAGGTAGGACAGTACTTTTAACACTGACTGTACATAACACCAATTAACAGGTAGGACAGTACTTTTAACACTGACTGTACATAACACCAATTAACGGGTAGGACAGTACTTTTAATACTGACTGTACATAACACCAATTAACAGGTAGGACAGTACTTTTAACACTGACTGTACATAACACCAATTAACAGGTAGGACAGTACTTTTAACACTGACTGTACATAACACCAATTAACAGGTAGGACAGTACTTTTAACACTGACTGTACATAACACCAATTAACAGGTAGGACAGTACTTTTAACACTGACTGTACATAACACCAATTAACAGGTAGGCCAGTACTTTTAACACTGATTGTACATAACACCAATTAACAGGTAGGACAGTACTTTTAACACTGACTACATAACACCAATTACCAGGTAGGACAGTACTTTTAACACTGACTGTACATAACACCAATTAACAGGTAGGACAGTACTATTAACACTGACTGTACATAACACCGATTAACAGGTAGGACAGTACTTTTAACACTGACTGTACATAACACCAATTAACAGGTAGGACAGTACTATTAACACTGACTGTATATAACACCGATTAACAGGTAGGACAGTACTATTAACACTGACTGTACATAACACCAATTAACAGGAAGGACAGTACTTTTAACACTGACTGTACAGAACATCAATTAACAGGAAGGACAAGACTATTAACACTGACTGTACAGAACACTAATTAACAGGTAGGATTGGCTAGTTAATTTGAATGCATCGTTGCACAAGGCAAGCCCACACGAAGAATGTGTCTGCAATTTTGTGTTCGATTCATTTGATTGATGGCTAGATATGGGTCATTGTGGACACTACACATATCTTGATAGGGCCCATCAATGTAATACAACATTCTGATTGCTTCTACCTTTTAATCTTGGATGGCATCGCTGAGCAAATGTAAGCCAAGTGAACAATGGGAGGAAGAAGACGAGACGAATGGCCATAAAAGAAAATGGCGAGAATGGGAAGATGAGAGGAGAGAAAGCGAAAGGAAAGAACAGAAAATGGAAGAGGAGGAAGAAGAAGCGAAGCCAACACCAGCACACATTAACACCATAAGAGAAGCCTCCCTGTCAACCAGACACAAATGCCATAAGTACCATAAGTCGCGTGCATATCCCAAGACCCAGACAAAGCATTAAATTAAGAAAACAGAGAAGGAAAACTGCAGCCGCGAGAGATCAAAGGAAGGAAGCGACCCAAACCGTACGACGCCCACCAAATTCAAACCAGAGCACGCGGGCCTTTCTCGCCCCGATAAAGACCATCCGAGATGTACTCGCGCTGCGGGGGTGTACCTGGAGGCCCCCGAAATATGACACCCCCCACTGACGTCCCTTTTCCATACAAACATCTTCCCTGGATCGTCCTCGCAAATTTTAAGATGTGCCAGGCCAAATCAGGGAAGGGCAGACTGGGTGAGGTCAGAATAGCTGCCACCTTAAGGGGAAACTTGTATACCAGCACTGGTCACAGGAAACAAACATCAACTAACCTAACTTAACCCTTTCGCGCACCAGTATGCGATTTGCGATACTTTAACACCTTACGAGCGGCCTAGGCGGTTTATTTATATGTACCGCCCAGCGGGGTGTTTTTACCCAAAATAGGGCTGTTACGTGATCATTTTCATGCCTAAATAAGACCCAGAGCGTAAAACAAGTATCTATCCCTGAAAGGGCATAAACAGAGCTTTCCAATGACACCATAACGATCCTTTTATGATGGCTAGTTTTCTTGCAACAACCGTGCAACGCGAGTGCAAAAAGCATGTAATTCGGCACTTTCCCCATACAATTCCGTATATAGCGAGTGAGAGAGGGAGGGAGGAGGTGGGATTCGTGTCAGTAGGTTCGCCGCGGTGGTCTGGAGCAGTCATACGCTCGCTACTCTCCTGCCACCACTTGTCTCTCTCTCTCAGCAACATTACGTGCTGAAATTGCCACACGACCTATGTCGAGCGCCGCCAGATAGTCCAAATTTATTATACTCGACTTATGTTGCGCCCCGACAGTTATGGGTTAAAGCCTTTGTGACCATCAGGGTATTTAGAAACCTTTTTTTTAGTTACTTCAATCTCTGCAGTTGTCATCGAGCAAGCTGTGGGCAGAAAACTAATTAAGGAGAGTTAATTATGAGATTAAGAGAATTCTATTTCTGAAAACTAAATGGCAACCCCTGGTGCATGAAAGGGTTAATCTCCCGGTCCAAATATCGTTTGGTCATACACTGGTACAAGCACCTCTCGGTAGTGACTAGGAGCTTTCTATACTGTTCTAGGCCTCAAGACAGTTAGGAGGAATTGCGCTTCCTACGAAAATTGGTAGTACACCGGTATGAGCCCGATCGAGCTCATTGCGTAGATCCTGAGTAAGACTACTACTTCGGTACAGGCCATGGTGGTTAACTTAACTCAGTCCTTGAGCTTTAGCTCGTAACAGGTGCACAAGTATCCGTGTTGCTTTCTAAACTTTAGCCCTGGGTTTTTACCCCAAACCCTATCACGAAACCGTTAGGTGGCTGCACACAAGTGTAAGCCCCTATCAGATTCGTTGGCCCTCCCTAAACTTAGGTAGAGGAAGTTGTCCAGGCCTAAGGATGACAACCCTGCTTAAGAGAGAAGTTGCTCGGTATATAGGGCACAGGTCCGCCTTACCGTGTAAGTTCTCTAGGAGCAGTTGCAAAGTATATAGGGCACCGGTCCGCCTTACTTTGTAAGTTCTCTAACTCAGGCTAGGCCCAGGTGAGCCGTAGGGCACAGGTCCGTAGGCAATCCAAAGCCCAAGTATGGGGATTGCTAGACACCGGCACAGGTGTAAGTGTTAAAGAATCCTTCTGAGCCTTCCCCCACCCCTCTACACCTAGACGGCCGGAGACTGCCCTGTGTCGAGACCCGCTGGAGGACGCTGCCAGAGAACCATCTCACCCAGATGTTGCAGCCACTACAAGGACGAGCCTGAGGACGTTCCGTAGATGTTGGACCACGGCGCCAGAACGAAGTGTTAGCTTGTTGAAGGCTGCATAGACTGACCTCCCTTCTCAATTGTTAGGCCTCTTTAGACGAGGATACAAAACACACAATCCTATCGTTATAATGTATAATATTATGGTGCGCAACTCTTAGGAAACTACGTACGGTAACATTAACCTTTATAGCCACTCACACCCCCAGTGCTTCACGTAAATTCAACACCAGTGACACCTTCTTTCCACGCTAAGAGACTCAGTGAATTGTGCATTATTATTATGTGTTTAACACAACTGACTGCTGCTGTGGCATGCTGGTAGTCCTCCCTCTTGTCTCTTCTACCATGTCTTGAACCCTTCAGGATGTCTCCATCAGGGCCCATGACATTGATAGCCTCATCTCCTCTCCTTCTCCTCTTGTTGGTGAAGGATACCCTCTCATTGGTGGCAAGCGAGGGTATAGGTTGAAGAGGATTAGGCTTGGAGATACCTGTGGAGTAAACCAAAATGTCCCCTCCACTGTAGGTGATAAAACCAAAGCCCGTCTTAACATTAAACCACTTAACGTGGCCAGAAAGGGTGATGGTGGCACTGGAGGTTTCACCAGGCATGCTTGTTGGCTGGTTGCTGTGGCCCTGCCCACCTCCCTTTATAACCCTCCCTCACGCAACGGGGCCCTGTGATTGGCCGAGCCGTGCGCTCGGACGGAGCTATACCAGCCCGCTTGCTTTGAATTTCAGCATTCCTCTCCTGCTTTACTTCATCCTTGTAATATTTTCCTGGAAGCTTATTAGAGATGTTCTTTAGTGGCTAACGGGAGTAAGAGGGTGGCACCATTGTAATAGAACGTTTGCGACTAGGATAAAATATACGGGTGTGAACTGAGAGTGAGTTATGTGGCGAGCGTTTAAAGGGGGATACGAGGTGATCGTGATCGTTGTGCTGTGTCATAAGAGGCTGGTGATTGATCGAGCGTGGGGGAGTGTCAGGGTGTTCCCCGTGACGAGATTTAAAGGTTAACCTTGCTTATACACCTGAGGTATTCCCGTCTCCTGGCGGACGGGATTACTCCTTCAATAATAATAATAATAATAATAATAATAATAAAAATAAGAGTAATAATCATCTTCATTACACAGACTAAATAAAGTAATACTGTATGTACCTAAGAGTGCTAGGTATGTGGATTATCATACCGAACATGACATACAATTGGTTTACTCTCATCATTTATTATTGCCGGTATTATTATCATTATCACAATCATCATTACCATGACACTGACTAAACAAATACACAAGTACAGAATGTCTAACAGCGGTAGATAAATGGATTGCCATACAGGAAATGACACAATATTGGTTTACCCTCATCATTTAGGTCTAAGTCCAAGCTCTCACGTATTTCTTTCTCAAGGCCAATACTAGACATCTTTATTATCAGACATCTTGTAACCGGACCGAATATTTGATGACATATATTTTGTATACCTATTTATTAATACATTAATTAATTAATATATACTGTATATTATTATTATTATTATTATTATTATTGTAGTATCTATTTTACATTTGTGCTGGATAAATGACAGTGAATCGTAAACAAGACAGATTTTTATTCACAATTCTTTTTCGTACAAATTAAGGGGAGATTTCCACTTGAGGATTTTTTTTCTTGAGTCCTTTCTCCCTCATATTTAGCTCCATTGCTTTTGGCATTTTAAATCGTTCGCTCCATTATTTTGGCGATTTTAAGAAGTTTCGCCCCATTTCTGTCAATTTTAAGACCTTTCGTGCCATTTAGGTGACGATTTTTTCCTGCCGAGCGATAGTGAGCCTGTATTTTAAGAGGAACCGGCCTTCGGCCAAGATATTTTTCTACCGAAAAATTTACAAATTGATCATGAAAAGTGGTCTAGGGGGTGTAATTTTAAGTTTCATGGAGGTCTAAGGAACAAACTAAAAGCGAGGGAGAGAAAGATAAAACAAAAAGCGTGGTGGGCTCCCTTAACTCACACCTCGCGCTGTCCTTTATTACTCTACCTGGTCTAATGTTGTTCGCAGTTTAGACAACGCCAATACAATAATGATAATACTATGCAAGGTATGAATAGTTCATGGTTAGTGCAGTACTCTACTTTGGATATTACTCCCATTAAAGGCTGCCTATCAGTAGGTTATTCAAAATATGATTGCAGCAAAACCGTCCAACCCAACTAACCATTCGTCAGACCCACAAAAGTAACAATTAATTTCCACATAAACTTACTTTCATAAAGATTTACATACAAAACCTAGAAAACTGACTACACTAATCGTCACAGTGTCTTTTGCAATACCACATCTCGTGATTGCTCTAAACCTAAACTACCCTCCTTCGGTTTCTATCCCTCCATCTGTGAATTTGTCTCTAATTTCCCTTCCGGCCGTTCCATAGCTGCAGTTGTGGACGGCCATCGTTCACTTCCTAAACCTATCAACTCCGTTGTTCCTCAAGGTTCTGTTCTATCTTCAATTATCTTTCTAACTTTCTTAAATGATCTTCTCAACTGTACCTCCAGTCCCATCCATTCATATGCAGACGACTCTGCCTTACACTATTCAATTAGTTTTCCAGAACGCCCCAGCCAGCAATCCCTCAAAAACAAACCTAATGAAGCCATACACCACTTACCTTCTGATCTAGCTACTATTTCCAATTTGGGGCAGAGAAAACCTTGTTGCTTTTAAAGCTTCCAAAACCCAATTTATCCATCTATCTACACGTCGTGAATTCGCAGAGGACTATCCCTTATACTTCAACAATACAAAAATCCACCCTTCATCTTCTCTCAGTATTCTTGGTGTCTCCTTTTCTTCTGCTCTCTCTTGGAATGACTATATTGTCACTTTTGCTAAGGCGGCCTCCCAGAAGCTGGGTGTACTCAACTGCCTCAAGGGGTTCTTTACCCCTGCACAGCTTCTTGCTCTGTACTGGGGCACAGTCCGGCCGTGTATTGAATATTGTTCGCATGTGTGGGGAGGACCCTCTCACACAGCACTTCTAGACAAAGTAGGAAGGAAAGCCTTTCGTATCATTAACTCCCGTCCACTCACCGACTCTGCAATCTCTCTCTCTTCGCCGCAATGTTGCATCTCTCTCGCTATTCTATCGCTACTACAATAATCAGTGTTCTTCAGAGCTCTCTCATTGTATACCACCTCCTCAATGTAGGATACGTAGTACCCGTCTTGCAACACAATCCAACCCCTACTCTGTGCAACTCAACAACTTAAGAGTGAAACGTTACTCTCAGACTTTCTTCTATTCAACAGCTGAGATCTGGAACTCTCTCCCTGAATCCATCTTTCCCTCATCCTATGACTTAAATTGATTCAAGCTCCGTGTGTCCAGACATTTTGGCTCGAACATCACTTGATTTTGGCCCTGTCACTATCAACTCTGGGGGAGGCACTTGTCACAGGCAGTTTTGCTTTATGCCTCCGTCATCCACATAGAAAAACAAACAAATATATATATATATATACAGTATATGTGTTAGTTTGTTTTCATAAATACCAATATTCTAAATTATTCCAACCAAGTCACAGTAATCAAGGTAGCGACAAGGCAGTTTACCAACCGACCTATTTTATCCACGGATTTGTGTCCAAGATTAATATCCTCCAGTAATAATCTTTGAAAACTAAAAGAAGAAAACATAGCCGTCATTGGTCATTCTTAAGGGGGGATGGGCCGGTTTTCTGGACCACTTTCTCCCTCATGTTTATCCCCATTAGTTTTCAGATGTTAAGGTGTTTGCCCCATTAGTTAGTAGATTTTAAGACCTTTCGCCCCATTTCTTCGTCAATATTTAGACTTTTCGTGGTATTTAGGTGTCGATTTTTTCCCTGGCGAAAGATAGTGAGCATGTAATGTTGGAAGAACCGGCCTTTGGCCGCGACATTTTTCTACCGAAAAATGTACAAATTAATCTAGAAGGGGGATCTAATGGATGTGTGTGTTTTTTTTTTAATTTGATGGAGGTCTAGGGAGGAAACTAGAAAAAATAATGAATACATGCAAAAATCGCCCAAAAAGTGAACCATCCCCCCTTAAGCTGAATACAATTGTGAGTGTCTGAATTCAATGTAGTATTCGTTTGACTGAAGAGGGTAACGCCAGCGTGTTTAGTTAACCCGTTCAGTACCAGGGAAGATCTTATCATCATATTCTGGCAACCATTAGACGATTTTTATCTAGCTTAGGAAGGACCTCTGGCAATTATAAGGCTTCAAACTATCTCAACCAACCCTTGGAACTACCACAGATCCTTCCCAAGCTGCATAATATCGTCTAAATACAGCTAGACTAAAACATAACACACGTCGCTGGTACTCAAAGGGTTAAGCTTGTGAATGACACCATGAAGGATATCCTGTATGCATTCCAACTAAAATATACATTGGATTCTTGAGAAAATAACAAAATATATATAATGTGAGAATATGCACGTCGACATGTAGCAGTAGGTGGTGGAGGGTGTCGGTTAAGGGGGGGTGACCTGCTTTTTTACTCTCCTGTTCTCTCTTTCTCTGGCTTGTATCCATTCGGTCCCATTCAGCCAACTGTTTTAAGTCGTTTATTCCCATCCAGGTGCCAATTTTTTACTGTTGAGCGGTAGCGAGCCAGCATATTTTAAAAATGTGTTTGACAGCAGGCTAAATTTTTACATTTTTCGGTAGAAAATTTCTCCGGCGAAGCCGGATTTCTCCATACAATACTGGCTCGCTATCGCTCGCCAGGAAGAAATCGACACCTGGATGGGGATAAACGTCTTAAAACAGTTGGCTGAATGGGGCCGAATGGATACAAGCCAAGGAAAGAGAGAAAAGGAGAGAAAGATAAAAGAAAAAAGCGAGGTGGGCTCCCTTTACTCACACCCTCCACCACCTACTCCTACATGTCGACCTGCTTATTCTCACATTTTATTTACTAAAGAATCCAATGTTTATTTTAGTTGGCATTCATACAGGATTATCCTTTATAGTACGAGCGCTTTAAGACGTTTGCCGCATTAGTGTGTTGATTTAAATACCTTTCGCCCCATTTCTTTGTCAATATTAAGACCTTTCGTGCCCTTTAGGTTTCGATTTTTTTCCTGGCGAGCAATAGCGAGCCTGAAATTGTGGAGAAGCCGGCCTTCGGCCGTGACATTTTTCTACCGAAAAATGTACAAATTCATCTCGTAGGGGGATTTAATGGATGTTGTTTTAAGTTTGATGGAGGTCTAGGGAGGAAACTAAATAATATATGAATATATAAATCATAGCCCACCCAAAATAAATACTGTCCCCTTACACTAGAATACTTTCTTATAACATAATGCGTACGATCCTCTGACACAGTTCTTATACGCCTTAAGGGGAGGCAGACCGTTTTTCTAGACCCCCTTCTCCCTAATGTTTAGCCCCACTAGTTTTTGAGATTTTAAGACGTTGGTTCCATTAGTTTGGGGATTTTAACCCTCTCCGACATATGATGCGATTTTGAGCCTATTGGGGATACTTTAAAGCCTTTGTTACCATCAGGGGTATTTAGCAACCTTTAGTTTAGTTACTTCAACCTGTGCAGTTGTCTTTGAGTTAGCTGTGGGCAGAAAACTAATTTTGGAGAGGTAATTATAAGAGTGAGAGAACTCTATTTCTTATTGCTAATCTGGCAACCTCTGCGTCATATGAGCGTGAAAGGGTTAAGACCTTTCGTTCCATTTCGTTATCAATTTTAAGACCTATCGTGTCATTTAAGCGTCGATTTTTTTTCCTGACGAGTGATAGCGAGCCTGTAATTGTAAGAGGAAGCGGCCTTCGGCCGGGAAATTTTTCTACCGAAAAATTTACAAATTTATCTTGACGGGGGGGGGGGGGGGGGGGATGTTTTCTAAGTTTGAGGAATGTCTAGCGAGAAAACTAAGAATTTATGAATGTATTTATAGGCCAAAAAAGCAGTCGGTGTCCCCTTACATGTCAGGCAGCTTTGCTCATACATTGTGAATGGTTTATGTTGCAATAGGGGTGTGGTTCTAACTGTGCGTCGCTGCTAGTGAATGGGTAAAGCAAGGGGGGGGGGGGGAGGGGGGGTCGAACTGGCAGGAAATTAAAAGCACAATGCAATATCACACAAATTAGCGTATCCAAAGACGCAACACAATGCCATATACAACTCAACGTAATCAAAACACAACACAGTGAATGTAACGGTCCAGCAATACTCAACGTTACCAAAGCACATTACTGTATAACACAAGGTTGCACAACTAAAGATCAACACAATGTAATACACCTTAACACAACCAATGATCAACACAATATGACACCACTCAATGTGACACAAATCAACGCATCGCATCTTAAGGGGAGGTTTTTAGTGTGTTTCCTAGACTTCCATCAAGCTTGAAATTACACCCCCTTGACCCCCTTTCAGGATAAATTTGTACATTTTTCGGTAGAAAAATGTCCCGGCCGAAGGCCGATTCCTCTTAAATTGCAGGCTCGCTATCGCTCGCCAGGAAAAAATTGACACGTAAATGGGACGAAAGGTCTTAAAAGTGACATAAATAGGGTGAAAGGTCTTAAAATTGCCAAACTAATGGGGCGAACGTCTTAAAATCTCAAAAGCAATGGGCTAAACATGAGGGAGAAGGGGGTAAAGAAAAAAGTCCCTCAAGTGGATATCTCCCCTTAAAGAAACAAACACACAACGCTTCTTGACACAAGCACAACACAATGCAACATGATACAATACATACAATGCAACATGATACAATACGTACAATGCAACATGACACAAGCACAACACAATGCAACATGATACAATACATACAATGCAACATGATACAATACATACAATGCAACATGATACAATACATACAATGCAACATGATACAATACATACAATGCAACATGATACAATACATACAATGCAACATGATACAATACATACAATGCAACATGATACAATACATACAATGCAACATGATACAATACATACAATGCAACATGATACAATACATACAATGCAACATGATACAATACATACAATGCAACATGATACAATACATACAATGCAACATGATACAATACATACAATGCAACATGATACAATACATACAATGCAACATGATACACTACATACAATGCAACATGATACAATACATACAATGCAACATGATACAATACATACAATGCAACATGATACAATACATACAATGCAACATGATACAATACATACAATGCAACATGATACACTACATACAATACATACAAGATTAAAGACTGTTTTGTCCACAGAGAATGTGGTTACAGTCTCACATCCTAAATGGCGGCTTTCCAGGCGGCCCTGTCAAAGGCTGCCTCTGTTGTCAAGTTCTTTATTTTGAGATCGGACCGGAGTACCCGAGCCCACGTCATTCTAGGTCCGCCTCTACGCGCAGCTCCCCCAACGTTCACAGTCCGGCATTTCCTCCCCCAGTTCTGATCATCCATTCTCTCCACATGTCCACACCAACCAAGTCGGCTCGTGCGCATCACTTCACTGACACTCCTGATGCCCAGACGCCTTCTCAATTCCTAGCTCGATACCCTGTCCCTGAGATTAAATCCCACACATCCATTTCACCATTCTTTTCTCATTCCGTTCCATTCTATTGATATCTCCCGCTTTAACCGGTCACGTCTCTGAGGCATAGGTCATTGCTCTCCTAACACACAAGGTATACACCTTCCCTTTAAGGTGGGGTGGGAGCCCTCTCATGGTCAGGAGTGGCAACAGCTTTCTAAACTTTCTCCAGCCATGTCTGACTCTAGCAATGGAGCTAGCTTCAGCACCACCTCCGGCGGAAACCGTATTGCCCAGGTAGCAGAACTTATTCACATACTCCAGAGTTACACTGTCGAAATCAACACTGACAGGCGGGTCATTTAATACAAGATCTCCCTTGCACACTGCACATTCAAAATCTACGATTCCTGTAAAAGGTCCTCTAGCTCCACTACATCTCTTGTGTACCCAGTCACTACAGACGCAACATTGAATTGAGTTACTTCCCACCCCCTTCCTACATACTGCGCATGGATAGTCGCCGCTTCTTTCCATAGTTCCACACCCTACTCCACTAACAATGCAATGCAAATGCAAAT
This sequence comes from Paralithodes platypus, assembly GCA_032716605.1. NCBI lineage: Eukaryota > Metazoa > Arthropoda > Malacostraca > Decapoda > Lithodidae > Paralithodes > Paralithodes platypus. Next base: position 44,580,915 of record CM064501.1, read on the forward strand.
ACAAATGAAAATACAATGCAAATGCCAATTCAGTAAAACGAAATACGACACAATACAACACAACACAATGCAACACAACACAATACAACACAACACAATGCAACACAACACAAGTCAGCCACCGATGACACAATTGACCTCTTGCGAGTCTCGGGTCATGCGGTAAGGTCACGCAAGAGATGCTATAGTAACAGAGACCGGCCAACCTCCGCCATCTCGGTACCCTATAGTAACAGAAACCGGCCAACTTCCGCCATCTTGGTACCCCTGTTGATAGTTTACTTCATTTGCACTTAACCCTTTGAGTACCAGCGACGTGCGTTACGTTGTATTCTAGCTATATATAGACGATATCATGCAGCTTAAGAATGATCTGTGGTAGTTCAGGGGGTTGGTTGAGTTTGAAGCCTTAGTATTGCTAGAAGTCCTTCCCAAGCTGAATGGAATCGTCTACTAGTTGCCAGAATATGGTACTGAATGGGTTAAATATAGCCACACCCTTTATAAACATTGGGGAATACTGGTACTGGAATGACTGGTACTGGAATGACTGGTACTGGAATTACTGGTACTGGAATGACTGGTACTGGAATGACTGGTACTGGAATTACTGATACTGGAATTACTGGTACTGGAATGACTGGTACTGGAATGACTGGTACTGGAATTGCTGGTACTGGAATTACTGGTACTGGAATGATTGGTACTGGAATGATTGGTACTGGAATGACTGGTACTGGAATGACTGGTACTGGAATGACTGGTACTGGAATGACTGGTACTGGAATAACTGGTACTGGAATGACTGGTACTGGAATGACTGGTACTGGAATGACTGGTACTGGAATGACTGGTACTTGTACTGGTACTCGCTTTTTGTTCTCTTTCTCTCCCTCTCTCTTTGGTTTGTATCCATCGGCCCCATTCAGCCTACTGTTTTAAGACTTTTACCCCCATTCAGGTGTCATTATTTTCCTGGCGAGCGGTAGCGAGCCAGCATATACTGTATATATTTTTGTTTTGACAGCAAGCTAAATTTGTACATTTTTCGACAGAAAAATTTCTCCGGCGAAGCCGGATTTCTCCATACAATGCTGGCTCGCTATCGCTCGCCAGGAAGAAATTGACACCTGGATGGGGATAAACGTCTTAAAACAGCTGGCTGAACCGTGCCGAATGGATACAAGCCAGGGAAAGCGAGAAAAGGAGAGAAAAAGAAAAAAAGCCGGTGACCCCGCTTAACCCCTTCTGTACCGATGACGCCTTTTTATTATTTCTCTTACTGTATTTAGACCGTTTTCAGCAGTTAAAGAAGGATCTGTGGTAGTAAAAAGGGTTAAGGTAGGTAGTTCGAAGCCTCTTAATACTTTTTAAACTGAATAAAATCGTCTAATAGTAGCCAGAATAAAGTTAAAAGGACGTCACGGTACAGAAGGGGTTAATACAGGCTCAACATTGCGTCATGAGCGTGAAAGGGTTAATACAGGATCTCAAGGTCATCTACGGACACAGATATTTAGTCAGGGTACAGTTACCGGATTTCTCCATACAATGCTGGCTCGCTATCGCTCGCCAGGGAGATATCGACACCTGGATGGGGATACACGTCTTAAAACAGTTGGCTGAATGGGGCCGAATGGATACAAGCCAGAAAAAGAGAGAAAAGGAGAGAAAGAAAAAAATCCGGTGACCTCCTTTAAGGGGAGGCTGGCTGTTTGTTTGGTCTATTAATTCATTTATTCATATATATTTTTAAGTTTCCTCCCTAGACCTCCATCAAGCTTAGAAAAACACCCCCTAGATCCCCCTTCAAGATAGATTTGTATATTTTTCGGTAGAAAATGTTCCGGACAAAGGCCGATTCCTCCTTAAATTACAGGCTTGGTATCGCTCGCCAGGAAAAAAATCGACACCTAAATGGCACGAAGGGTCCTAATATTGACAAAGAAATGGGGTGAAAGGTCATAAAATCCCCAAACTAACGGAACCAACGTCTTATAATCTCAAAATTAGTGGGGCTAAACATCAGGGAGAAGGGGGTCCAGAAAAACGGTCTGTCTCCCTTTAACTCAAACATGATTATTGCACAGGTACGGTCAGTCACCTTCAAGCCCTGTCCTGCATTAACAACACTACAGTGGTCCCGTGGTTATTTTATACCTAGTGTGTGCTTTGGTTGTCAGAGTGTGTGTGTGTGTGTGTGTGTGTGTGTGTGTGTGTGTGTGTGTGTGTGTGTGTGTGTAGATGTGCTTTGGTTGTCAGAGTGTGTGTGTTTGTGTGTGTGAGTACGTGAGACAGGCCATATAGCTATGGGATGTTGTACTGTGTGTGTGTGTGTGTAGATGTATTTGCGTGTATGTGTGTACGTGAGACAAGCCAAGTAGCTATGGGATGTTGTACTGTGTGTGTGTGTGTGTGTGTATACTGTGTGTGTGCGTGTACGTGTGTGTGTGCGTGTACGTGAGACAGGCCAAGTAGCTATGGGATGTTGTACTGTGTGTGTGTGTGTGTGTGTGTGTGTGTGTACGTACGTGAGACAGGCCAAGTAGCTATGGGATGTTGTACTGTGTCTGTGTGTGTGTGTGTGTGTGTGTGTGTACGTGTGTACGTGAGACAGGCCAAGTAGCTATGGGATCTTGTACTGTGTGTGTGTGTGTGTGCTTGTACGTGAGACAAGCCAAGTAGCTATGGGATGTTGAACTGTCGGAGCCTCTAGGTTACCAAGGATAGAGGGAAACATTTCCTATTATAGTGTGTGTGTACGTGTGTGTGTGTGTGTGTGTGTTCTTGGATTCTCTTGCTGACATCATTATTTAATACAGTATTCACTTCAGGTATGTACCCACAGTCATGGTCAAGAGCAATTTTGTTTACCATATTCAAGAAAGGAGATAAGTTAAATGTACGGAATTATAGAGGAATAAGTATAATAAACAGTCTGGCTAAATGATATGATATGGTGTTATGTTCACGATTAAAGCTGTGGTTTAGGCCATTCCGAGAACAGACGGGTGCTCAAGAGAAGAGAGGCTGTTTGGAACATATTGTGTCTTTACGGCTGTTGTGTGATATGGCTAAAAGAAGAAATTGTCTTTATTTGTCACATTCGTGGATTTCTCACAGGCGTACGACATGGTACCTAGAGTTACGTTATTGGAATATTGCGGAGGTTGGGGGTGTGGATCAGTTATGTTGTGCGCTTTGGTGGCTATGTATAATATAACAGAGAGTCTGATTGGTACTGCTCTAATTACGATAACACTGGGTGTAAGGCAAGGGGCACCGACTTCATGCCTAATGTTCATTATCTTTGTTGATGATCTGATAAGGATCATTAAGGAAGGTAGTGGGCCGGATGGCTTTTTGGGTTGGTTACATATTCTCGTACTTATGGACGACACTATACTATTATCTACAACCAGAAACAAAATATGTTAAACAAAACTAGATCTGCTTCAGAATTATTGTTCATATTACGGGATGAAAATTAACCAATCCAAAACTAAATTTTTCGTCATTAGCGGAACTGACGCGGACCGTGAGCCGTTGGCCGTGAATGGGTTGGAGGTGAAACATTGTGACACATATACGTATCTTGGGTCTCCCTTCACGAGCGACGGTTGCACCTCCTCTTCTGTCAGAGTACACGCCACTTCAAAAATGCCACATGTACTTAAATTTGTATCCTTTATTTCTAAAAACAATTATGTTCCTTTTGTAGTAAAACGGCGAGTATTCGAAGCAGGGCTCATGTCGTCTCTTTTGTATGGTTGTGAGTCATGGGTAGGCGCTGATATGAAACCTATGATAAAATTGTATAACTGGTGTCTGAAGCAATTACTCGGTGTGAGACGAACCACTTGTAATGATATTTGTTACGTTGAGTCAGGATATCCACCTTTACAAGACCTAGTTAAATACAAGCAACACAAATGTTTCCATTCAATGTGGCAGGAAAGCTCTGAATACACCGATGATCCATTATCATTTGTTATTAAAACGGTGACCAACACAAATACTATTGTAAACAGGCTGATAAAGGATTTTATATCGAAGGATGTTGTAGATTTAAGCGTGTCTATGCAGAGGATTGCAATTAACATTACAAATAGCGATTCATCAAGACGAAAGACATATAAAGAAATAAACCCAGAATTTACAGTACCGTTTGTTTACAAGAATAAACATACCATAAACGAAATTCATCGAATATCTTTCACTAGGTTTCGTGTGAGTGGTCATTCCTTAGCTTGTGAGACAGGGAGGTGGAACAGACGGGGTCGCGGTCGTTTACCTCTCGAAGAAAGACTATGTGTTTGTGGTGAAATACAAACGGAACGACACGTAGTTCAGAATTGTTCACTCACACAACATCTAAGACACACTCACAACTTCGAAACCATGGAAAATCTATTCTCAAACCAGTTTATGCCTGATGTTATATGTAAAGTGGTTCACGATGTGTTGTCTGTTTATCTTTAATATTTGGTAATGTGTATGTAATAATATGAAAGTGTTTACCTTTAATGATTGTATATGTTATAAATAAATAACGATATTAATCTTATGTTGGACTACAGTTGTAGTTTAAAATTCAAAAGTTCTATATTCTATATTCGAACTTTATAAAGTGTTTGTATTATATACTAATGTAAAAGTGTAAGCTGTGGTCAATAAACTATCTATCTATCTATCTATCTGTACGTGAGACAAGCCAAGTAGCTATGGGATGTTGAACTGTCGGAGCCTCTAGGTTTACCAAGGATAGAGGGAAACATTTCCTATTATAGTCTGTGTGTGTGTGTGTGTGTATTCACTTGCTTGTTCGTCAAGGGAAATCCACGCAATGCGAGCTAAGCTCATTATTATCGCGCCTCCTTAACTGGGAATGTATTGCGTAAAATGCATGTTAAGTGTTTATGCATCGTTGGAATGGCTGTGGATGTGTGTGTAGTCTGTATTTTTAGCCAATTGGCGACATCTGGAAACGAAGGCTTAGGGTTAATCTGTACGGTACGAGTCTCACCCGAAGGCTTAGGTTGACCAGTACGATACCCATCTCACCTTGTAACCAATCACCAACCCCAGATGGGACGTCACAACTTCGTCCACTTATACCAGGTTCCTATTTATACTGCTAGGTGAACAGAGGCTACACCGTTAGGAGACTTTCCCAAATGTCTCTTCCCCGCCCGGGTCTCGAACCCGGGACCTTCTGGTTGTGAGCCAGACGCTTTATCAGTTACGCCACGGTGTGTGTGTGTGTGTGTGTGTGTGTGTGTTTTATAGTATTTAGGGTGTGTATATTGTTTTTTGTAGTAAGAAAGTGAAAATCATTGCTGATGAAGTGAAGATATAACAACTTTTGAGCCTGATCCTACATTAAGGGGAGATGGACCGTTTTTTGGTCTATTAATTCATGTATTCCTTTTTTTCTTAGTTTCCTCGGTAGACCTCAATCATGCATAGGAAGACACCCCCTAGACCCCCTTTCAAGATTTATTTGTACATTTTTCGGTAGAAAAATTTCCCGGCCGAAGACCGGTACGTTCCTTCTAAAATTACAGGCTCGCTATCGCTCGCCAGAAAGTATCGACACCTAATTGGCACGAGAGGTCTTAAACTTGACATTAACCTCTGTAACTCAAAAACGACTCGAGTAATCGAGCAAATATTGCTACCATTTGGGAAGAGTCAGTCAAGGAATAGATGTGGAAATTGACAGCCAATTTGCTCCAGCCCTTTTTGAGTTACAGAGAATAGATGTCATGATTTTCTCGCCTACTTACAGCGAATAGACTATAGTCTTCATTTTAGGTTGGGCAGAAATCGTAACCCTTAAGCGGGGAGATCTCCACTTGAGGGATTTTTTTCTTGACCCCTTTCTCCCTCATGTTTAGCCCCATTGCTTTTCATATTATAAAACGTTTGCCCCTTTAGTTTAGCGATTTTAGGAACTTTCACCCCATATTAAGACCTTTCGTGCCATTCAGGTGTCGATTTTATCCTGGCGAGCGATAGCGAGCCTCTAATTTAAGAGGAATCGGCCTTCGGCCGGGACATTTTTCTACCGAAAAATGTACAAATTTATCTTGAAAGGGACTCAAGGGGGTGTAATTATTTTAAGCTTGATGGAGGTCTAGGGAACAAACTAAATACCTCCCCTTAACAGGCTTCATAACTCAAAATGGACTAGAGTAATTGAGCTAATAGTTCTACCCAAATAGGATGACTTAGCCAGGGAATATGTGTATAAATTGACAGCTCATCTGCTCTAGCCCTTTTTGAGATACAGAGGTTTGAAGCTACGATTTCTGCCCAGCCTAGAATGAACGGACTATAACTAACATTGCAAAGTTCCCATCAAGATTTCTCAGTTATTTTGAAGATTTTGTAGTGAAATGTGGTGGTAATTATATAAACTTGGGTCTTAATATGATGCAGGGACATAGTAGTTGCTCATTTTTCAGTTAGTTACAGACAAATCAGTTGTTAAGGGGGAAGAGTTTATTTTTTGGTCAATTATTTCATCTTTTTTTTTTTTTTTTTTTTTTTTTTAGTTTCCTCCTTAGACCTCCAGCAAAAAAAAAAAAAAAAAAAAAAAAAAAAAACAACAACCACCGGTTCTTCCAAAATTACAGGCTCACTATCGCTCATTTGCTCTAGCCCTTTTGGAGTTACAGAGGTTAGAGGTTACGATTTCTGCCCAACCTAGAATGCACGTACCATGGGCTGAGAATGACGTCATCGTAATGCATAGAAGGGGAAAGGGGTAAGTCCCGCTCTTCATACTGGTTTCCTAAAGAATTTCCTGGTAATTTTCCTGAACTCTCTTTCTCTCTCTCTCTCTCTCTCTCTTTTGTTCTTGCTCTCTCTCTCGTTCTTGCTCTCTCTCTCGTTCTTGCTCTCTCTCTCGTTCTTGCTCTCTCTCGTTCTTGCTCTCTCTCGTTCTTGCTCTCTCTCGTTCTTGCTCTCTCTCGTTCTTGCTCTCTCTCTCGTTCTTGCTCTCTCGTTCTTGCTCTCTCTCTCGTTCTTGCTCTCTCTCTCGTTCTTGCTCTCTCTCTCGTTCTTGCTCTCTCTCTCTCGTTCTTGCTCTCTCTCGTTCTTGCTCTCTCTCGTTCTTGCTCTCTCTCTCGTTCTTGCTCTCTCTCGTTCTTGCTCTCTCTCTCGTTCTCTCTCTCTCTCTCTCTTGTTCTCTCTCTCTCTCTCTCTTGTTCTCTCTCTCTCTCTCTCTCTCTCTCTCTCTCTCTCTCTCTCTCTCTCTCTTCATCAGTTAACCATTTCAATCAGACGTCGCCGATTTTGGTTTTATCCTGGATACACCCAGACGATTTTATTCAACTTAGGAAGGCTCTATGGCCGGTTCAGTGGGACGGTAAAAACCCTCTGATTCGTATAGATCCTTGCTGGGCTGAGTTAAATATTCTTATTGAAGTATTCCATTAGGTATAAATTATGATATTCGGGTGGATGGGACTCGTTAGCCTTGGTCGGCAACCCATCTAGGGGAGATAACCTTATAAAAATCCGGGTGGATGGGACTCGTCAGCCTTGGTCGGCAACCTGTCTAGGGGAGTAAACCTTATATAAATCAGTACTGCTATCTTAGGGTGAAGCAGGTTAGTGGATGGATTAGCCGTACACCGCTGCAGAAAAATAGTGCTAACAAATACATAAAATGCCTCGGAGTCAGACGGACCCTAAATTGAGTGGTTAATCCTGTAAGTCCTTCAGTAAACTGGCATGGGTTGTCCTTCTGACAGGGGATAGGTTCGCTTGGGGGCATTTTGTGTATGGCCACCCCCATTAAGGGGAGTAAGGCGTCTGGCAATAGATAGATAGATAGATAGATAGATAATATGTTTTCACCAACCAACTTTACTTCTAAACTCAATTAATGAAATTAACAACTACATATGGCACTCAAGGACTCGAACCTAGGATGCTCACATCGAAATTCCGCGCATTTATGCAGTACGCTATCAAGACGGTTAAAGAATTATGCACATTATAGGAATGTTATTGATTGGGCTTCATTATTATCGGGGAATTTGCGACCGCCAAGCCCACCTCGAGGGGGACAAAACTCTCCTACTTCCAGGAACCGGTACCGTACTTTCCCTTGGACGTTTTTCTCAAGGTTACCCGAGTGTTCCCCAGTCGGTTCAGGAAAACTATTCTTGTTGCTATATTTATATACTGTATGTAGAAGATTTTACTCTCACTCTCAAGACATTAGCCTAACCTAACAACCTTACCTAACCTATCCTAGTATTATAGGTGGGGGCGAGTTTTGGTGTATTTGTCTGTGAAGTGGGTACTTTTCAATTTGTTGATAACAAAAATCCTCCATGCGGACTATATGGAGAAAAATATGGCGAATCTATTGGTGCCTATTTTCCCCAATAAATTGTTTCTCATAACGCTGCACTAGTGTCGTTGAATATAAGGTTGTTTGCCTTTCTGAGTAATTAGAGTTGTTGTTGTTGTTGTTGTTGTTGTTGTTCCCCAAGCTGCCTGGCCGAACAGCTCCAAGGCCCCGAGCAATTCCAAGGCCATAAACGAGCGCCCCCACAGAACCCTCCCTGCCGACCACAATAAAGCCTGGGTGACCGAAGCCACTCCATGGCGGGGAGCTGAGGAGGGTGCGGAAACGCCCGGGAAACCAAAGCCCCACCCAGGGCCCTGTGCCCCTCAGCAATTATGAAGAGAAAGTTGAGGGGCAAGGGAAAAATGTGACGCTTTGGCTTCCAATCTTGGTAGATTGGGAGGTCAATCCACGGAAAAGACGCCGTCACTTGAGATCTAGAAAATATATAAGTTAAAGGAACAGTCAGAGTAAGCTATGGGTATGACAGAGATCGCTCAGTTCTCACTCTGATAGACCAGCCCATCACCACATGACTAGAACCCAATCCTCTCAGCATCAGCTAGGAAAGGTCCTAGAAAGCCGCCTTTGGCGGGGGGATAGCTCCCCTATTTCAACCCCTTTCGGGGTCGGGCACCCGCCCTAATTAGAGTTGTTATATATCTTAGCAGGCTAATATTATAGGGTCTACAACCTTTGTTACCCAGATCTATTTAAGGGGAGGAAGTTGGTTTTTTCGAGTGCTCTCTCATGTTTAGCTCCATTAGTTATGAGATTTCAAGACATTCGCCCCATTAGTTTGGCAATATTCAGACCTTTTGCCCCATTTATTTGCCAATATTAAGACCCTTCGTGCCATTTAGGTGTCTATATTTTTCAGGCGAGCGATAGCGAGCCTGTAATTATAGAAGTAACCGGCCTTCGGCTGGGACATTTTTATACCGAAAAATGTGGTTGTTCTTTTAAGTTTGATAGAGGTTTAGAGAGCAAACTAAACCCCCTCCTTAAGGGGAGGTATTTAGTTTGTTCACTAGACCTCCATCAACCTTAAAATTACACCCCCTTGAGTCCCTTTCAAGATAAATTTGTACATTTTTCGGTAGAAAAATGTCCCGGCCGAAGGCCGGTTCCTCTTAAATTACAGGCTCGCTACGCTCGCCAGGATAAAATCGACACCTAAATGACACGAAAGGTCTTAATATGGGGTGAAAGTTCTTAAAATCGCTAAACTAATGGGGCAAACGTTTTATAATATCAAAAGCAATGGGGCTAAACATGAGGGAGAAAGGGGTCAAGAAAAAAATCCCTCAAGTGGAGATCTCCCCTTAAACCATTGAGCCGAACCAGTAATTCATGCTGCACGATATAGTATATATATACCGTCTGAGCTCCCATAACATAATGTAATTTGACGCACCCTGTTATTCCTTCCTCAGACTTTGAAAGTGTTCAGTGTTTATCTCTCCCGCTCTCTCTGTCTCATTCTCTCTCTCTCTCTGTCTCATTCTCTCTCTCTCTCTCTCATTCTCTCTCTCTCTGTCTCATTCTCTCTCTCTGTCTCATTCTCTCTCTCTCTCTGTCTCATTCTCTCTCTCTCTGTCTGTCTCATTCTCTCTCTCTCTCTGTCTCATTCTCTCTCTCTCTCTGTCTCATTCTCTCTCTCTGTCTCATTCTCTCTCTCATTCTCTCTCTCTGTCTCATTCTCTCTCTCTCTGTCTCATTCTCTCTCTCTCTCTCTGTCTCATTCTCTCTCTCTCTGTCTCATTCTCTCTCTCTCTGTCTCATTGTCTCTCTCTCTGTCTCATTCTCTCTCTCTGTCTCATTCTCTGTCTCTCTCTCTGTCTCTGTCTCATTCTCTCTCACTCTCACTCTCATTCTTTTAGTTACTTTTAGTTACTTTTAGTTACTACTATCTTACAAATTGCCAAGTAAATAATTGTATTACCAAACATATAATAATTCATTGTTTATTGTGTGTTCATTATTTTCTGTTGTGTTGTCCCTATTCTGGCTCTGTCTTGAGTCGCCCCCCAAAACAAAATAAAAAATAAACCCCCCCCCAAAAAAAATAAATAAAAATAAATAAATATATAAATAAATACAAAAATAGGAAAGTGGGGATTGGGCCTGAGTATATAGATAAATAGATAGATAGAGAAAACAAATATTATCGTGTTCTGACTTACAGCTCATTTATGTTGTGTACAAAGGAGTACACAGGAAATCAAGCAACAACAGGTCTAGTGACCCTTCTAGGCTGCTTGTCCTCCAAAACACTGAGGATCAAGTGTCCAAACAGCGGTTTAGAGTGGGTAAGGGAACATTGGAAAGGGAACTACTGCCCTGGAACTAATGTCCGTAGCAGGATTAGGAAGTTAGTAGGGGACAGATGGGTTAGTAACTGAGGGGGGATAAAATACAGTTATTCATTTACAAACGCAGTCAGTCGCGGGTTTGATGCGAGATATTTGTCTAAGCGGAGTTTAAATTAATCAACGGTGCTGCAGTCTATAACGTCTCGGGGAAGCCCATTCCACAAGTTGACAACTCGATTGAAGAAGAAATTCTTAGATTCGTGTGAGTTAAAAGATTTACCAATAATTTTGCAACCGTTTCCCCGCGTGTAATTAGATTGGTCGATAGTGAAGTACTTACTGCAGTTCATATTGTCGATGCCTTTGATGATTTTGAACACTTGAATTAAGTCACCTCTTAATCTGCGCTGGGTTAAAGGAAATAGATTTAATTCTCTAAGACGCTCTTCGTATGGTTTGTTCTTTAAGGTAGGTATAATTTTGGTAACTCTACGTTGAACTCGTTCTAGCTTGTTTATATCTTTTTGGTAATAAGGGCACCAGGATTGAACGCAGTATTCCAGAAGAGGGCGGACTAAGGAATTGTAAAGGGTTAGGATAACTTCTTTGGATTTATGCTCAAATGACCTGCCTATAAAGCCAATTATTTTGTTTGCCTTCTTAACAACTTCTGAACATTGTTGACTCGGTTTTAGGTTACTCGATATTGTTACTCCCAGATCGGTTTCTCTGTTTACATTCTTAAGCTGAGTGCCATTCATCGAATAGTTTGCTTTCTCATTTAGGTATCCGATATGTAGTACTTTACATTTATCCGCATTGAAACTCATTTGCCAAATTTGGGCCCAACATGACAATTTATCTAGATTGTGTTGCATATCGTCAACTTGTTCTTTTGAGAGTACGCTATTTGCAATTTTTGTATCGTCAGCAAATTTTGATATTGTACAGGTGAGACCCTCATCTATGTCGTTGATGTAAATTAGAAAGAGAATTGGTCCTAGTACCGATCCCTGGGGTACCCCGCTACTTACATTGGTCCATTTAGATGCCTTACCGTTTATGACTACTCTTTGCTTTCTGTCGCTGAGCCAATTTTCTATCCATTTCAACACACCGTCTTGTATTCCATGCGCTTTTAGTTTTAGCAGTAAACGTTTGTGGGGCAACTTTGTCAAAGGCCTTTTGAAAATTAAGGCATATAATATCTACAGCTTTACTCTCATCGTAGAGGTTGAGGATATCGTGGGAGAAGTGTAAGAGGTTTGTTAAACAGGAACGTTTTTTACGAAAGCCATGTTGAGTATCTTTAAGTAAGTTATTTGCCTCTAAGTGATTTACGAGTCTGTCTCTTATGACCGTTTCTAGCATTTTACATACAATTGAGGTTAAGCTAATTGGACGATAGTTACTGGGTAGGGATTTGCTGCCTTTTTTGAATATCGGTGTTACGTTGGCTAGCTTCCACTGATCAGGCATAGTCCCAGACTGCAAGGATTCATTGAATAGCAATGTCAGTGGTTTGGAGAGCTCATCCTTAGCTTCCTTTAGAACTCTAGGCGAGATTGTATCAGGTCCAGGCGTTTTATTTACCTTGAGTTTATCTAAACAATTCAATACTTCTCTCTCTCTAACGGTGATATTGCTTAGAACATCTGAATTATCAATCTGATTCGGCGGTGGTCTAGGGATATCACTGAGGTCTTCGGTTGTAAAAACTGATGCAAAGAAGGTATTGAGGGCATTACTCATTTGTACTTCGTCTTTGGTGTATTCTCCATTTTCATCGACTAGGTCCAACAGTTGAAGTAACTACTTTTTTCTTTCTGATATTACTATAGAATTCTTTCGGGTTTGTTTTACTTTGATTCGCAACATGTAACTCCAGGGTCTTTTTACTTTGCTTAATTAACTTTTTGGCTTTACGTCGTAGCTCTACAAATTTCACCCGTTCTTCGTCATTTTGTGAGGATTTTAATCTATCATTAGCAAATTTTTTAGCAAGCAGACAGTCTGAAATATCTTTATTCCACCATTTGGGCTTATCATTATGGCCTGGACGTCGTATTTTCGATGGTATGCAGTCTTGCACTGCCTTAAGGTAAGTGGTTGTGAAACACTCCCAAGATGTATTTATGTCGTTATTGTTAGTCAGAAAGCTCCAGTCAGTTTCTTTAAGCTTTGATTTAAGTTTATGAAAATTTACTTTCTTGAAATTAGGGACTTTCTCAATGCTGCTATTTGATTTGTTACTAGTAAACTTTAAAGTGAAAGTTATCGTACGATGGTCGCTGTTACTGAATTCATCACCAACATTCAAATTCTCTATTAATTCTTCTTTTGTTGCAAGTACAAGGTCAACACATTATTACCACGGGTCGGAGATTGTACAAATTGAAAAAGTGAACTCTCTTGCAAGTTAGCATAGAGGTCGTGTCCAGAGTGTGAAGTAAGAATATCGCCCCATTTAGTCACGGGTAAGTTGAAATCGCCAATAATTACGGTATCTTGTATGTTAGTTATTTCTGCAATTTGTTCATAAATTTCACTGTCAGTTTGCACTGATTGAGCTGGGGGTCTGTATAATAAAGCTAGTGTTATTTTAGTTCCTCGTTTATTATTTAATAGTACGTAAGATATGTCTATATTCGCAATTTGAGGTTTTGACATTAAGACGGGATTAAGACTTTCCTTTATAAAAACAGAACTCCTCCTCCATTTCTATTGATCCGACTTTTCTCAAACATTGTATAACCAGGAAGCGTATATTCGGCTAAAAAGTCTCTGTCTTCCGTATTTAACCAAGATTCTGTAATGCCGATTATATCATAATTTTCTGTAAACACGATTTCCTCTAGATCTGAAAATTTATTGCGTATGCTACGAGCATTTACATAAAACACCTTAAGAGTATTAGAGTTGGATGTTACTGATTGTGCATTGTCTGAATTTTCAGTTCGTATTTGACTTGCACTACCCCCGGATACCCCCGGTTGACCCCGTTTTTTAACGGAAATCCTTGACTGCATCGTTCAGCAGACGACCAAGACGTGCAGCTCCTACTTCATTGAGATGTACACCATCTCCTGAAAACAAAGATTTATCATAGTAAAAATTATCCCACGTGTCGACAAAACCGATGTCCTCCTCCCTGCAGAGTTTGGCTAGTCGGCGATTTGTGCTGGTAGCTATGTTGTAGAATCGGTTTTCTACATCAATCTGGGGAACAATTCCTGAAATTAAGATTCTATTAGATTTTTCCTTGAAGGACCTGATCAGCCGCCGGTACTTGCAAAGTAGTTCCTCTGACCGCGTCCGTTGGACATCGTTAGATCCAACGTGGATGGCTTACGTAGTGCTTGCGGGGGCGAGCCTGGAAACCTCTTCCACAGCCGCAACAATGTCGTCCACGCCGCCACCTGGGATACAGAATCCCTTTCTGGTCCTGAGTGCCCTGGCGCAGAACTCGGTTAATTGGCCACGGACCATGAAGTCGCCCACAAGCCGAACTTCTTCCGTTTCCTCTTCCTCGTCAATAGCAAGAATTTTGAAGCGGTTTTGGCATGTTGTCGGGATGACCTTCCTGGTACTGGTACTGGGATGCACATTGTTTCTCACTAACTGAAAGTTGTCCTGGGGGGGAGTGAGAGTAGAGTCATTATTATTTTCTGCAACATCTAAGGTAGCTGCCGGTACCGGTACTGTATGCACTGGAATGGCGGTTGACATTGTAGTGGTTTCTTGGGCCGAGGGCACTCCTACGTTGAGTGTGACAAATTCTTGAAGGGATTCAAGCTTCGTAGTCAGGGCATCGATCTTGCGGTGAGCTGCATTCAATTCATCCGCAATCTTCTCTCGGAGCTGGCAAAATCAACAAATTTGGACATCAGTATCAACAAACATGGTAGGGCCAAATTTATCGGAACAATCCGTGCAGGTTCGTTGCGGCGCCATGACGATATAATCACAATATGCCTGAAAATCACACAAATTTATTTTAGCAAAATGGTACAATTAAAGCCTGAAAATCACAAAAATGTTATGTTAGCAATGTGATACAATTAATTCCTGAAAATCACACAAAATTTTGTTAGCAATATGATCAAATTAATATGCCTGTAAATCACAAAAAATATGTTAGCAATAGAACACAATTTATGCCTGAAAATAAAACAAAAATTTATGTTAGCAGTATGACACAGTTAAAGCCTGAAAATCATAAATGGACTAGAAATTTGTTATAAAATTTACGGGAAAAAAACAAAAAGTGGGAGCGGGTTAATGTAGCCTACTATGGATTTCAAAGGCAGCGTCACACTGTTTTTCGCAAATATCTCTCAAATGAATTGTTGTATCAGTATGGTATTTCAGCACAAAGCCTGTTACACCCCGACCTAATTTATGGCCGATATAGCATTTTGCTATATGTGTTACGTTAGCAGTTTACTCGTGAATATTAAGACGAAGCCGGGAGGTCATGTGTACATATTCAAAGGAATGTGTAGTATTCGTCTTGCCCCCCCAACACCCCCCAAACCACTGCTTAGCTACCCCTAAATCTCCCCCTCCTCACCCCTCACCGTCTCCCCATCCACACCCCCTCCTCACTCTCGTCTCCCTGCATCTCCCATCAATATATTATACGGTTCATGTTATGCACTGTACTTGTAGCTACTTATATTATGTCAGTATATATATAGATATAATAATTATAGTGTATGCACTAATATTCATGCAGCTTACAATATTATTGAGTACGTAAACAAGGGGTAGTGCAAATTATTATGGAGGCAAGACGTATTCCACACTGTTAATTACTGTATAACCGGATGTTTGTGCACATGTGGTAGAAGGACAAAGAACACGTTCTATTGGTATTACCTGTGGTCTGGACCTATTGTGATAACTTGTTTTTAGTTTGTGCTAAATACTGTGCATTCATCATCAAATATAAACATGGTTAAGTTAAGATATTAATATTTTGTTAACTTGTGTCTTTGATAACCACATCATCACCTATAGACTGCATATACTTCTCTCCATCACTGCATCTCTCATTGTAGCCTTATCAAATAAATATAAAGTACCAATTATACTGCATATATTGTGACGTATCATTAGGACTATTACATACATTACATTACTGTCATGAAGTAGATGCATTATTATCGATAAATATATTGTAGGAATAAAATGAGGCAAACATGACAATACTGTAAACCATTTATTCGCTATCACTGCCCATGAAAACATCGTCAGAAAGTGACGAGGGATGGGGGGGGGGGGGGGGGCAATTACAGGAGGCGGAATGTATTCAATAAAGATACACTTTACATATCATGACACGGTTCAGAACACACGTAATAACATACGATTCCGTTTATTTGGTTTACTACACATGACTGCATGCATTGGCCTCCTAATACACACATACGGCAAAACAGCCATTACCAAGGGGATTATGCATTGCTTTCATGCTCGTTCGCCCCACTTCTCGTTTCCATGCCCAGACATAGCAGTAACTGTATGAATAATAGCAAAGTATGATACTTAAATACATAATTATATAGTATTTAATGTACGTAATCACAATAACCTAAGTATTCACGATAACATAAACCGTATACTACAGCTTTGAAAGAGGGAGGGTGAGTGGGAGTAATGAGGGAGACGGGGAGAGGGTGAACTAGGCACTGGGGTAATGGTCTGGGGGTTGGTAGGGGGGGTGGAGGGGTTAGACAGTACCCCACACTCGTCTGAATGTGTACAAGACCCTAGAGGCGATGACTGGATTAGACTTAATATTCTTCAGTAAACTTCTGACTAAACACTTATGGCAATGCAATATATTATCTATAAATTAGGTCGGGGTGTAACAGGCTTTGTGCTGAAATACCATACTGATACAACAATTCATTTGAGAGATATTTGCGAAAAACAGTGTGACGCTGCCTTTGAAATCCATAGTAGTGAGAAAACTGGAAAACAGTATACAGTACAGTAACAACAAGTATTTGTTAGCAATATGGTACAATTAATGCCTGTAAATGGCAAAAAGAATATGTTAATCACAAAAAGAATATTATGCCTGTAAATCACAAAAAATATGTTAGCAATAGAACACAATTTATGCCTGAAAAAAAAAAATTGATGTTAGCAGTATGACACAGTTAAAGCCTGAAAATTGCAAATGGACTTGTAATTTGTTACAAAATTTTACTGGAAAAAAAGTGGGAGAGGGTTAATTTAGCCTAGTGAGAAAACTGGAAAGCAGTATACAGTACAGTAACAAAAAATATTGGTTAGCAATATGGTACAATTAATGCCTGTAAATCACAAAAAGAATATGTTAATCACAAAAAGAATGTTAGCAATTGAACACAATTTTATGCCTGAAAATAAAAATTAAATTATGTTAGCAGTATGACACAGTTAGGCTAAAGCCTGTATATTAGTTTATACAGTGGTCGACACAATACTTATAATAATGGAGTTAGTAATATCCCTGGCAAGAGTGTGAGTGACCTATTAATATGGTGACAAGTATCTGAAATGCGATTAATAAATAGGCTATCAAAAAGTATTACAGTAACTAAATTATTCTAACCCAATATTAAAACTATCTTGACAAATGTTAGTGTGTGCGATTTATATAGATAACCAAGATAAAAAGTTCAACCAAGTACAGTATTGGCTAGACTTTGATATATAATATACAAGAAGAGGGTTTGTTTATGCGTACACAGGTGGCGCTGGTATCGGCGGCGTCTCTACTAACTTGACATAGAATTTTGAAGAAAAAAACTTTTATCAGTCAAAACTACAGTACAATGTCATGCAAGATAACTACTGGGTGGTTTGCTAAGCACTTAACTACAGTGAGGGCTAAAATATCTACAATAAGTGCTAGAACTTTATAATATGAAACAAGCAAGTAGTTTGTTTACTTTAGAGCGTCGGTCGTCACTAACCGGTACAAATGTAAACAAAAGCAGTCTCGATAAACAAGCGTTTATCAGTCAAAAACATAGTAAAATTACATGCAAAGCAACTACAGGGCAGTTAAGCTAGAGCTTAGCTACAGTTCATGCAAACAAATAAGGGTGAGTAATGGAGTACTCAAGTTATGGTCAAATTTCGAGTAGCGAGAGCGAAGTGCTGTTGGTGGGTTGGCGCGGCGGGCTCGTGTGTGTGTGTGTGTGTGTGTGTGTGTGTGTGTGTGTGTGTGTGTGTGTGTGTGTGTGTGTGTGTGTGTGTGTGTGTGTGTGTGTGTGTGTGTGTGTGTGTGTGTGTGTGTGTGTGTGTGTGAGAGCGAGCGAGCGAGCGCGCGCAGACTGTATGTAGTGATGGTATTATATTAATGTATAGATATATTTTGTGACCATGTATAAACTATTGACATTACTGAACTAGCCACAACATAGTATCTAATTTGAATAACTTTTGGGGCACCGATGTTGGCGTTAGCTTGAGTTAGGATATGGCATCGTTAAGGGAGCCCACCTCGTTTTTTTTTTTGTCTCTTTCTCTCCCTCTCTCTTTGGCTTGTATCCATGCGGCCCCATTCAGCCTACTGTTTTAAGACGTTTACCCCCATCCAGGTGTCAATATTTTCCTGGCGAGCGGTAGCGAGCCAGCATATACAGTATATTGTTTTGTTTTGACAGCAAGCTAAATTTGTACATTTTTCGATAGAAAAATTTCTCCGGCGAAGCCGGATTTCTCCATACAATGCTGGCTCGCTATCGCTCGCCAGGAAGATATCGACACCTGGATGGGGATAAACGTCTTAAAACAGTTGGCTGAATGGGGCCGAATGGATAAAAGCCAGGGAAAGAGAGAAAAGGAGAGAGAGAGATAACAAAAAAAGCCGGTGACCCCCCTTAAGTAAGCTCGACTGTACGCCTACAAATAATATGAACACGAATTATCAGTATAGTATTTATGTTAACCCCTTCTGTACCGGATACGTCTTTTCGGTTTTATTCTAGCTATATTTAGACGATTTTTTTACAGTTTAAGAAGCATCCGTGGTAGTACAAAGGGTTAAGGGTGGTGACCTGTTTTGGTTCTGTCCTTTTCTATCTTTCTCTGGCTTGTATCCATTTGGCCCCATTCAGCCTACTGTTTTAAGACGTTTATCCCCATCCAGGTGTCAATTTCTTACTGGTGAGCGGTAGCGAGCCAGCATATTTTTTATATTTGTTTGACAGCAGGCTAAATTTGTACATTTTTCGATAGAAAAATGTCTCCGGCGAAGCCGGATTTCTTCATATGATGATGGCTCGCTATCGCTCGCCAGGAAGAAATCGACACCTAGATGGGGATAAACGTCTTAAAATAGTTGGCTGAATGGGGCCGAATGGATACAAGCCAGAGAAAGAGAGAATAGGACAGAAATAACAAAAAGCAGGTCACCCTCCTTAATTAAGTGTGATAGTTCGAAGCCTGTTAATTGCTGGAGGCCCTATTAAAACTGAAAATCGTCTAATGGTAGTAGCCAGGATATAAACTATTAGACGTCGCCGGTATAGAAGGGGTTAAGGGGGGATGGGTCATATTTATTTGTTCTTATATATATATATTTGTATAATGATTTTATTTTCCTCCTTAGACCTCCATCAAACTTTAAAAAAAAAACACATCCATTAGAATAATTTGTACATTTTTCGGTAGAAATTTGTACAGGCTCAATATCGTTCGCCAGGAAAAAAAAATCGACACCTAAAAAGCACGAAGTCTTAATATTGACACAAAATGGGGCGAAAGGTCTTAAAATTGACAAACTAATGGGGCACATATCCTAAAATATGAAAACTAATGGGGCTAAATACGAGGGAGAAGGGGGACCATACAAACGACCCCCCCCCCCCTCCCCATAATGAAAAACAAAGCCCACATACCCCAACCCCGCCCGTGCCCCTATGACCTTTGACCTTTAAATGTCTCCAGTGACTCACAGGAAATGTTGGCACCCTCATTCCCTTCTGAGGTCAATAAACCCACGCAATTTAGGTGTTTGAAATACAGTATATTGTATTAAAAAGTGCGGTAGGATCTTGTGTAGCGGGAAGAATGTTTTTCATAGTGTGTGTGTGTGTATATTTGGTGTGTGTGAGTTTGTTCGCGCGTGTGTGTGTGTGTGTGTTTGTTCGCGCGTATGTGTGTGTGTGCGCGTGTGTGTATATTTGGTGTGTGTGTGTTTGTTCGCGCGTGTGTGTGTGTGTATATTTGGTGTGTGTGTGTGTGTTTGTTCGCGCGCGCGCGTGTGTGTGTGTGTGTGTGTGTGTGTGTGTACTGGAAATGAGGATAAGATCCTGTGTAGCGGGGAGAACTGTTTTTCATATGCCTATTTACTAAGAAACATTGAACAATATCTTTAAGGGAAGGTTTTTAGTTGATTCCCTAGACTTCCATCAAACTTAAAATTACTTCCCCTAAACCCCCTTTCAAGATAAATGTGTACATTTTTCGGTAGAAAAATGTCCCGGCCGAAGGCCGATTCCCCTTAAATTATAGGCTCGCTGTCGCTCGCCAGGAAAAAATCGACACCTAAATGGCACGAATGGTCTTAAAATTGACAGAAATGGGGCGAGGGTTCTTAAAATCGCCAAACTAATGGGGCGAACGTCTTAAAATCTCAAAAACAATGGGGCTAAACATGAGGGAGAAAGAGGTCCAGAAAAAAATCTTCCAGGTGGAAATCTCCCCTTAACCTAACCAAAACCTAAACCTAAATCTAATCTATTATATTTGTGGACAATTATTTAGGAGTGTAAAAGGTAAACACATATATATTTTAATAACATTGAGATATACGTACAGGGTTCTCTCCCCCCCCCCCCCCCCGCTACGCAGGATTATACCATATATCGTATTAAGGGGAGGTTTTTAGTTTGTTCCCTATATTTCCATCAAGCTTACAATTACACCCCCTAGACCCCCTTTCAAGATAAATTTGTACATTTTTCGGTAGACAAATTTCCCGGTTCCTCTTACATTACAGGCTCGCTTTCGCTCGCCAGGAAAAAATCGACACCTAATTGGCACGAAAGGTCTTAAAATTGACAGAAATGGGGCGAAAGTCTTAAAATCTCAAAAGCAATGGGGCTAAACATGAGGGAGAAAGGGATCCAGAAAACAATCCCTCAAGTGGAAATCTCCCCTTAACCCGTTGAGTACCAGGGACGTCCTCTTTTCAATCCTATTCTGGCCTCTATTAGATGATTTGATTCAGCTTAGGAAGGAGCGGGCCTCTCTAGCAACACTAAGGCTTCAATATATCTCAACCAACCCTTTTAAGGGGAGGCAGACCGTTTTTCTGGACCCCCTTCTCCCTAATGTTTAGTCCCACTAGTTTTGAGATTATAAGACGTTCGGCCCATTATTTTGGCGATTTTAACACCTTTCACCCCATTTCGTTGTCAATTTTAAGACCTTTCGTGCCATTTTGGTTCGATTTTTTCCTGGTGAGCGATAGCGAGCCTGCAATTTTAAGAGGAATCGGCCTTCGGCCGGGACATTTTTCTATCGAAAAATGTACAAATTTATCTTGAAGGGGGGTCTAGGGGATGTTTTTCTAAGCTTGATGGAGGTCTAGTGAGGAAGCTAAACAAATATATAAATAAATGAATTAATAGACCAAACCAACGGTCAGTCTCCCCTTAACGACCACATATCCTTCCTAAGCTGCATAATATCGTCGACATGTAGCTGTAATAACACCCTATATAGTAGAAAACGTCGCTGGTACTCAAAGGGTTAAACAAAGGGTGAACTCTACTACTAACCTCTTTTGGATTAGATTCTGGCAACTATTAGACGATTTTATGCAGCTTAAGGGGAGGTATTTAGTTTGTTCTTCTTAAGGGGAGGTATTTAGTTTGTTCTTCTTAAGGGGAGGTATTTAGTTTGTTCTTCTTAAGGGGAGGTATTTAGTTTGTTCTTCTTAAGGGGAGGTATTTAGTTTGTTCTTCTTAAGGGGAGGTATTTAGTTTGTTCTTCTTAAGGGGAGGTATTTAGTTTGTTCTTCTTAAGGGGAGGTATTTAGTTTGTTCTTCTTAAGGGGAGGTATTTAGTTTGTTCTTCTTAAGGGGAGGTATTTAGTTTGTTCTTCTTAAGGGTAGGTATTTAGTTTGTTCTTCTTAAGGGGAGGTATTTAGTTTGTTCTTCTTAAGGGTAGGTATTTAGTTTGTTCTTCTTAAGGGAGGTATTTAGTTTGTTCTTCTTAAGGGGAGGTATTTAGTTTGTTCTTCTTAAGGGGAGGTATTTAGTTTGTTCTTCTTAAGGGGAGGTATTTAGTTTGTTCTTCTTAAGGGGAGGTATTTAGTTTGTTCTTCTTAAGGGGAGGTATTTAGTTTGTTCTTCTTAAGGGGAGGTATTTAGTTTGTTCTTCTTAAGGGGAGGTATTTAGTTTGTTCTTCTTAAGGGGAGGTATTTAGTTTGTTCTTCTTAAGGGGAGGTATTTAGTTTGTTCTTCTTAAGGGTAGGTATTTAGTTTGTTCTTTTTAAGGGGAGGTATTTAGTTTGTTCTTCTTAAGGGTAGGTATTTAGTTTGTTCTTCTTAAGGGGAGGTATTTAGTTTGTTCTTCTTAAGGGGAGGTATTTAGTTTGTTCTTCTTAAGGGGAGGTATTTAGTTTGTTCCCTACGTTTTCATCAACCTTAAAATTACACCCCCTAGACCCCCTTTCAAGATAAATTTGTACATTTCAGGCCTGTTGCTCTTAAATTACAGGCTCGCTATCGCTCGCCAGGAAAAAATCGACACCTTAATGGCACGAAAGGTCTTAAAATTGACAGAAATGGGGCAAAGTTTCTTAAAATGTCAAAACTACTAGGGCGAACGTCTTAAAATCTCAAAAGCAATGGGGCTAAACATGAGGGAGAAACGTGTCCAGAAAAAAATCCCTCAAGTGGAAATCTCCCCTTAAGAAGAACGTCTACCAATACAAAAAGGCAACAGACTATCTCAATTAGTCCTTTTTGGCTGCCATATATCCTTCCTAAGCTTCCTAAAATCGTCTAAATGTATAGCTAGAATACAATTAAAAAGACGTCGCCGGTACAGAAGACGTTAACCCCAGAAGGGGTTAACGTCTTTGGGAATTTCCGTCTAGCTGTTGTTGTTGTTGTGCAGGTTAAGGGGACAGTGGCCTGGTTTTTGTTATTTCTGTCCTTTTCTCTCTTTCTCTGGCTTGTATCCATTCGGCACCATTTAGCCAACTATTTTAAGACGTTTATCCCCATCTAGGTGTCGATTTCGTGCTGGCGAGCGATAGCGAGCCAGCATTATATGAAGAAATCCGGCTTCGCCGGAGACAGTTTTCTATCGAAAAATTACAAATTTAGCCTGCTGTCAAACAAAAATAAAAAATATGCTGGCTCGCTACCGCTCACCAGTAAAAAATTGACACCTGGATGGGGTAAACGTCTTAAAACAGTAGGCTGAATGGGGCCAAATGGATACAAGCCAGAGAAAGCTAGAAAAGGACAGAACAAAAACAGGTCATCCCCCTTTTAAGGGGACAGTGGCCGGGTTTTTGGGCTATTAATTAATTTATGTTTTAGTTTCCTCGCTTGACATCCATCAACTGTACACCCCCTAGACCCCCCCCCCCCCCTCTTTCAAGATAAATTTGTACATTTTGCAGTAGAAAGATGTCCTGACGAAGGCCGGTTTGTCTTAAAACTACAGGCTCGCTATCGCTCGCCAGGATAATATCGACACCTAAATGACACGAAAGGTCCAAATATTGACAAAGAAATGGGGCGAAAGGTCTTAAAATTGACAAACTAATGGAAGGAACGTCTTAAAATCTCAAAACTAATATGGTAAACACAAGGGAGAAGGGGGTTCAGAAAAAGCGAGTAGTACACACACCCACACACACACCCACCCACACACCCCCCCACACCCACCCACACGCACACACCCACACCCCCCCCCACCCCCCCCCCCCCCCCCCACACACACACACACACACACACACACACACACACACACACACACACACACACACACACAGACACACACCATATATCAAACTTTTAACCATTCCATTGCGATAACGGCTTTCCTCCCGGGTAAGATTGTACGGTGTGACAGCCGCGAGACCCATAAATATTGTTGTGGTCTAAGGAATTGTCATATCACATAATACATTGGCATATATACAGTATACTGTATGTCTGTACTGTCGGAAATGTATTATAAAGGAGTGTTGCCCTCCTACTGTTCAAATATATGAGAATGCAGGATGTCAAACCGCAGCAAATTTGTATAAAGACTTAACCCTCTCACGATCATATGACGCAGAGGTTGCCAGATTAGCAATAAGAAATAGAGTTCTCTCACTCTTATAATTACCTCTCCAAAATTAGTTTTCTGTCCACAGCTAACTCAAACACAACTGCAGAGGTTAAAGTAACTACATTAAAGGTTTCTAAATACCCCTGATGGAAACAAAGTCTTTAAAGTATCCCTAATAGGCTCAAAATTGCGTCAAGAACGTGAGAGGGTTAAGGGGAGGTTTTTAGTTAGTTCCCTAGACCTCCATCAAGCTTAAAATGTCACCCTCTAGGCCCCCTTTCAAGATAAATGTGTACATTTTTCGGTAGAAAAATTTCCCGGACAAAGGCCGGTTCCTCTTAAATTACAGGCTCGCTATCGCTCGCCAGGAAAACATCGACACCTAAATTGCATGAAAGGTCTTAAAATTGACAGAAATGGGGCGAAAGTGCTTAATTATGGTGCGAATGTCTTAAAATATCAAAATCAATGGGGCTAAACATGAGAGAGAAAGGGGTCCAGAAAACAATCCCTCAAGTGGATATCTCCCCTTAAATGAATATGAGAAGGAATACACCAAAAATGGACATAAAATAGTATTGTTTTGGCTATGTCATCACTTCCAAACATATAATTTGAACTGTAAACCCTAATGTTATCCTTACATATACACTAATAAACACTAAACATACTGGACCCGGCTTGCTTTCGTTTGACACCCTGTCAGAATGTCAGTAAGTCCTGGGGGGGGGGGGGGGGGGGCAAACAGTGATGGTAGATAAATAGAGCTTATCTTTCCCTTTTTATCCTCTTTAACCTAACATTTTCCCTGATTTAGCCTATAGATTGTTAGATAATGGGTCAATACTGATTTCCTGCCGTCCTTGCTGTAGAACCTAATCCCACAAGGACCCCAATGGAAATACGCCTAACGGCCTTATTGGGCTATCCTTAGTTGGAATTATGCAAGGCTGGTACATGTCATATTTGTAACAAACTATGTGGTACCAACTCTGTAAATTGCTAACTGAATAAATATTATTATTATTATTATTATTATTAACAACACCGTATATCACAGAAAACAAATGAAAACAAAAACCTATAGGGTGTGTGTTAAAACCTATAGGGTGTGTGTTAAAACCTATAGGGTGTGTGTTAAAACTCTTGGCTGTCACACGGTAAAAAATTGACCTCATCCTGTTATCAATAGACAATTGTAATTCTATCTATCTATCTATCTATATGCTCAGGCCCAATCCCCACTTTTGTAATTGGTATTTGTAAAGAAGACACTCACGGCGTTATTACTGATTATTTTCAGGCCAAACTTCCAAAATACACTAATATATCCGTATAATAAACACAAAATGCTGCATCCTTCAACTTTACCCCCCCCCCCCTCCTCCCACCTTAGCAACACCCACCATTGACCTTTGACCCCAGGGAGGAAGGGGGTATTACCCAGAATTAGACCCCGTCATCTTGCTCGCCCCATTGATAATCCCCCCCCCCCCCCACCCCCCTCTCTCTCTTTCTTTCTTTCTGTCTGTCTGTCTGTCTGTTTCTCTATCTTTCTTGCTGTCTGTCTGTTTTTCTCTCTCTTTCTTTCTGTCTGTTTCTCTCTCTCTGTCTCTCTCTGTCTCTCTCTTTCTGTCTGTCTGTTTCTCTCTCTCTCTTTCTGTCTGTCTGTCTCTCTCTCTGTCTCTGTCTCTCTCTCTCTCTCTCTCTCTCTCTCTCTCTCTCTCTCTCTCTCTCTCTCTCTCTCTCTCTCTCTCTCTCTCTCTCTCTCTCTCATCTATACAGTATATTGTCCACCTCTAATTATTTATATTATATTATCGAAACTACCACTAATTTTCCCACCTTTTGTTTTCTGTGTGTGTGTGTTTTTTTTTAGGTAGTTTTCATCATTATACAGTAGTTGCAATTAGTTACAAGCCCCAGCACAAGTGTTTTCCCCATTATCCAACGAGCTTAACCCCTTGAAGCTCTGACGCGTTTTAGCAGTTTAATTTGGCTATCATTAGACGATTTTATGCAGCTTAGGAAAGATATGTGGGTATTTAAACGGTAAAGACTATCTCAATCAACCCTCTGACTTCCATATACCCTTTCTAATCTGAATAAAATCGTCTCATAATTACCAGAAAACAGAAAAGAAATGCGTATTGGAGCTTGAAAGGGTTAAAACACTCAGAAGTAAGTCATTTTCAGAATAAAACACAAACCTGTTTTGCCTTGTGATCCAGGATGGGCTACCGTTCAACAAGACTACATCGGCCTTATTTATCATGGGTTTTTCTTTTTTAAGGAATATAGTGTTTTATAGTTGTTTTTCATGTTTTTTTTTTTCAAGGAATATAGTTGTTTTTCATGTTTGTTTTTCAAGGAATATAGTGTTTTATAGTTGTTGTTTTTTTTTTTCAAGGAATATAGTGTTTTATAGTTGTTTTTCATGTTTTTTGTTTCAAGGAATACAGTGTTTTATAGTTGTTTTTCATGTTTTTTTTCAAGGAATATAGTGTTTTATAGTTGTTTTTCATGTTTTTTTTCAAGGAATATAGTGTTTTATAGTTGTTTTTCATGTTTTTTTCAAGGAATATGGTGTTTTATAGTTGTTTTTCATGTTTTTTTTCAAGGAATATAGTGTTTTATAGTTGTTTTTCATGTTTTTTGTTTCAAGGAATAGTGTTTTATAGTTGTTTTTCATGTTTTTTTTCAAGGAATATAGTGTTTTATAGTTGTTTTTCATGTTTTTTGTTTCAAGGAATAGTGTTTTATAGTTGTTTTTCATGTTTTTTTTTCAAGGAATATAGTGTTTTATAGTTGTTTTTCATGTTTTTTGTTTCAAGGAATAGTGTTTTATAGTTGTTTTTCATGTTTTTTTTCAAGGAATATAGTGTTTTATAGTTGTTTTTCATGTTTTTTTTCAAGGAATATAGTGTTTTATAGTTGTTTTTCATGTTTTTTTCAAGGAATATAGTGTTTTATAGTTGTTTTTCATGTTTTTTGTTTCAAGGAATACAGTGTTTTATAGTTGTTTTTCATGTTTTTTTTCAAGGAATATAGTGTTTTATAGTTGTTTTTCATGTTTTTTTCAAGGAATATAGTGTTTTATAGTTGTTTTTCATGGGTTTTTTTCAAGGAATATAGTGTTTTATAGTTGTTTTTCATGGGTTTTTTTCAAGGAATATAGTGTTTTATAGTTGTTTTTCATGTTTTTTGTTTCAAGGAATAGTGTTTTATAGTTGTTTTTCATGTTTTTTGTTCAAGGAATATAGTTTTATAGTTGTTTTTCATGTTTTTTGTTTCAAGGAATACAGTGTTTTATAGTTGTTTTCATGTTTTTTTTTCAAGGAATATAGTGTTTTATAGTTGTTTTTCATGTTTTTTTTTCAAGGAATATAGTGTTTTATAGTTGTTTTTCATGTTTTGTTCAAGGAATATAGTGTTTTATAGTTGTTTTTCATGTGTTTTTTTCAAGGAATATAGTGTTTTTTAGTTGTTTTTCATGTTTTTTGTTTCAAGGAATAGTGTTTTATAGTTGTTTTTCATGTTTTTTTTTCAAGGAATATAGTGTTTTATAGTTGTTTTTCATGTTTTTTGTTTCAAGGAATACAGTGTTTTATAGTTGTTTTTCATGTTTTTTTTTCAAGGAATATAGTGTTTTATAGTTGTTTTTCATGTTTTTTGTTTCAAGGAATAGTGTTTTATAGTTGTTTTTCATGTTTTTTTTCAAGGAATATAGTGCTTTATAGTTGTTTTTCATGTTTTTTGTTTCAAGGAATACAGTGTTTTATAGTTGTTTTTCATGTTTTTTTTTCAAGGAATATAGTGTTTTATAGTTGTTTTTCATGTTTTTTTTCAAGGAATATAGTGTTTTATAGTTGTTTTTCATGTTTTTTATTTCAAGGAATACAGTGTTTTATAGTTGTTTTTCATGTGGTTTTTTTCAAGGAATATAGTGTTTTATAGTTGTTTTTCATGTGTTTTGTTTCAAGGAATACAGTGTTTTATAGTTGTTTTTCATGTTTTTTTTCAAGGAATATAGTGTTTTATAGTTGTTTTTCATGTTTTTTGTTTCAAGGAATACAGTGTTTTATAGTTGTTTTTCATGTTTTTTTTCAAGGAATATAGTGTTTTATAGTTGTTTTTCATGTTTTTTGTTTCAAGGAATACAGTGTTTTATAGTTGTTTTTCATGTTTTTTTTCAAGGAATATAGTGTTTTATAGTTTTTTTCATGTTTTTTTTCAAGGAATATAGTGTTTTATAGTTGTTTTTCATGGTTTGAGTGGGGGATTTGCATTAACTTACCCATTAGCCATCAATCTGAAGATACGGTGTCAAATCGCGCCATGTATTAGGTGAATCGCGCTTTTACAGTAGGTGAGGGATTTTGAGGGGTAAATTGGATACGTGATGGGTTGAGTGGGGGGGGGGGATGCTCCCCTTCAACCCCCCCCCCCCCTTGACTTATTATCATTCCCATATATGTTGATCTGTAAGGGGGGGGGGGGTAAAAACAGGTTACTGGTTCTTTGTTTTGACGAGTCACGCTTGCGCCATTTGTTGGGTGAATCGCGCCTTTTCCCCACCTTACAAAACAAGGAGAAGGAGGTCAAGTGGACGGAATACTTTGTTTACGGTCGGGACTTTTTTTTTTTATTTTCGGTTATTTTTCGGTGAAATCGTGTTTTTTTTTTTTTTTTTTCAAGTTGTCCATAACGAAATTTCTCCATGCGGACTATAACGAGAACAATATGACGAGTCTTTTGGTCCCTATTTTCCCTGATAAATGGTTCCTATTAGCGCCAATGAAGTGTACTTGAATATTATCAAAATGGAGGGCTTAAAAGGGGGTCACCGGCTTTTTTTTTCTTTCTTTCCTTTTTTTTTTCCCCCTGTATTGTATCCATTGGGCCCCATTCAGCCAACTGTTTTAAGACGTTTATCCCCATCCAGGTGTCCCTGGCGAGCGATGGCGAGCCAGCATTGTATGGAGAAATCCTGCTTCGCCGGAGAAATTTTTCTATCGAAAAATGTAGAAATTTATCTTACTGTTAAAACAAAAATATATATATGCTGGCTTGCTACCGCTCGCCAGGAAAATGTTGACACCTGGATGGGGGTAAACGTCTTTAAAAAGTTGGCTGAATGGGGCCGAATGGATACAAGCCAAAGAGAGAGGGAGAAAAATAGAAAAAAAGCGAGGTGGGCTCCCTTAAGCAGATATATTAAGCAACTCTATAATGATTTTGTTTTCTATTCTTACATGAGGGTTGGATATTACACTTATATACGAGATATTATAATGGACACTTTAATTACCCTGAGGGCCTTTTCATACCTTTTGCAAACCTCTATATGTTTCACAGGTGTAGACAAAGTGCATACAGTTGGGTAGGACTCCAATTAAGGGGGTAGTGCTTGGATTTTGGTCTATATATATACAGGGTGTCCCAGGAGGAAAGGGCATAACTTTGGGAAATGATAAAACAAAATATTCTAAGCCGAAAATGTTCCATAAGAAATACTCCAAATATCAACCAGTAAAGAGATATTGCATGTTGAAAATGACATTTTCTTAAGTATTTCCCCATAAGGGTGGCCTAGCTGTCCTAGTATCTACCACACCTCCATCTAACTGCAGTTATTTTACCATGTTATTGTAAAGATATTATAATTCTGTAAGTTGCAAAATGATTATAGATATAATAGCTCACTTTGGACCAGTTGGAAACTATCTGACATTGAAGAGTCCATTACATTGAGGCGGGGGAGGACACTATATAAAACCTTTAATATCTTTTTAACGGTTGAGATTTGGAGTTTTTGCTATAGAACATTTTAGGCTTAGAATACCTTGTTTTATCAGTTCCCAAAGTTATGCCCTTTCCTCCTGTCGGGACACCCTGCATATACAGTATATATATATATATATATATATATATATTTATTTATATTTGAGTTTCCTCGCTAGAACTCCATCAAGCTTAGAAAAACACCCCCTAGACCCCCTTTCAAGATAAATGTGTACATTTTTCGGTAGAAGGCCGATTCCTTCTAAAATTAGAGGCTCGCTTTCGCTCGCCATGAAAAAATCGACACCTAAAGGGCACGAAAAGTCTTAATATTGCAAAAAAAAAAAAAAAAAAATTAGGCATAAGGTCTAAAATTCTCTACTGCTAAAAATTCAGGTCCTTTCTAATCTGAACCCCCTGCCCTTTTGACCTTCTATTGTCGCTAACCGTAGACGATTTTATACAGCTTAAAAATGAACTTTGTTATTCAGATGTTTTATGATTAGAGTATTTACCCCTTTGAGTCCTAGGGGTAGATTATAAGCGAAAGAAAATGGTTTAAGAGGGGATGTTTTTTTTTTTTCGTTTTCGATGTTTTCATTTATTCAATATTTTATTGCTTCCTCCCTAGACCTCCATCAAACTTAAAAGAACACCCCCAAGATCCTCCTTCTAGATATTTGTTTAATTTTTTTGGTAGGAAAGTGTCCCTGCCAAAGGCCGGTTCCTCCTAAACAACAGGCTCGCTATCGCTCGCCAGGAAAAAATCGACACCTAAATGACACGAAGTCTTAATATTGACACATAAAAGCGCGAAAGGTCCTAACTAATGGCCCGAACGTCATAAAATCGGAAAACTAATGGGGCTCAACATGAGGAAGAAGAGGGCCCAGAAAAACAACCCATCACCCCTTAACTCAAATATTTTATAGTATTGGTAACTATACTCGATTTGGTTTAACCTGGCGAAAGAATAATGTACTCCATTAGCAGCTGGTTTATCGATAATTAATGGAGACATACCAAATTGCTATGTCTCTGTTGCGTATTAATGCTAAGTTTTCACAATTATAAACATAATTGGCTAGACAAACGATGCGGTAGTTGAGTAAATGAGAGGAAGACAAGTGAATTTCTCGCCAGCTAAAAAAAAAAAAAAAAAAAAAAAAAATATATATATATATATATATATATATATATATATATATATATACAGTATAATTAAATGTAAGCGTAGACTAAGATCGTATGTTCCTAGCAAGGAGATATCATGAGCATATTCAGTTTAGAATTGCCAGACCAGAATCAATGTTGGAAAAAAATTACTCGGTATTTTATTATTATTATTATTATTATATGAGATGCCGAAGTCTCCAACCAGGGTGCAGAAACACCATCAAGATCAATCCACACAAAACACCCGGAGGCACTGGAGAGAGACTACGGCAACTTAGGAAAAAATAAAAACATATACTGTATACTGTACTGTACATATACACATATTAAACACAGATAACATGTTATGCAGTGGAGGATATCAAGTATAAATATAATACAATAAAATAGAATAAAATAAGTTTAAAAATTAGAATTAATGCTGCAAAAAAGCATTAACTCTAGACTTAAAAATGGAGATATGAGCTATTACCCGTCGAATCCAGGTAACACATCCAGAATAGAAATGGGTTGAGCAAAAAGAAGAATATACGCTAGTCGAATTGGATATACATTGTAATGTACAGCTGTGTGTTATGTGGCTAGTCATGTGTCTGTTGAATGTCTGTGTGTAAGAGAATGTGTGAGTGTGTGTGTGTGTGCGCGTGCGTGTATGTGTGTGTGTGTGCGCGCGTGCATGTATATGTGTGTGTGTGTGTGTGTTTGCATGTATGTATGTGTGTGTGTGAGAGAGAGAGAGAGAGATTGTGCATGCGCGACCATTGTGCATAAGTAATTTGCCTGGCCATCAGTAAGCAGAGTGTGTGTACCTGGAGAGTTGTTGAGTCACCAACCACGTGGCTTTGTTTACACTGAGTCAGCTGGTTGAACAACCTAGTGTCACTGCGAGAGAATGTCTGGGCTGTACCACGTTACTGGGCTTGTGGGCACTGATTTAAGGGGAGGTCTCCACTTGAGGGATTTTTTTCTGGACCCCTTTCTCCCTCATGTTTAGCCCCATTGCTTTTGATATTATAAAACGTTTGCCCCATTAGTTTAGCGATTTTAAGAACTTTCACCCCATATTAAGACCTTTCGTGCAATTCAGGTGTCGATTTTATCCTGGCGAGCGATAGCGAGCCTGTAATTTAAGAGGAACCGGCCTTCGGCCGGGAAATTTTTCTACCGAAAAATGTACAAATTTATCTTGAAAGGGACTCAAGGGGGTGTAATTTTAAGCTTGATGGAGGTCTAGGGAACAAACTAAATACCTGCCCTTAACGGATTTGTGGATTTGGTGATTTATTGATATACGTTTATTCAGTATTTTCGGTACGGTGCGGAGCTATTCTATATTGATCTACCTAGTAATAATCGATATTTAACCCCTTCTGTACCAGCGACGTCTTTTTAATTATGCTCTAGCTATTATTTATACGATGTTATGCAGTTTAAGAAGGATTCATCGTAATGATGTTCAGAACGATAACGATTTCATAATTTTGCTTTGGCATTCATTACATGCAATTAACAGTATGTGTAGAGTCCGTGGGAGTTTGAGGATTAAACGAAATGATATGGGTCCTCTAAGATTCTTAGAGGACCTTAATAAGTACAGTACAATTGCCTTGCCCAAATTGTGTGCATATGTACAGTATATATACACACTGTACAAGGTATATATCAAATACACGTGAGCTACTACATGTATTTTTTACTCTCTGTCGTGGTAGAGTTGATTAAAGCATGGACACTCGTCCTGACTGCCGGTGGTTCAAGCCCGGCTGAGAGTAAAAACAATGTTTAGTAGCTTACGTGCATTTGTATGAGAGAGAGAGAGAGAGAGAGAGAGAGAGAGAGAGAGAGAGAGAGAGAGAGAGAGAGAGAGAGAGAGAGAGAGAGTAACTTTGGAACAGTGTACTGTATATACACTCAAGTCCCTTCTAAAGTTAGTGATCCAAGTGTTTCTCTCTAATTATATATAATTTAGTTTCCCCTCTCCTCCCTGCCTATCTATCTATCTGTCTATCTATATATCTGTCCATCTATCTATCTATCTGTCTATCTATCTATCTGTGTATCTATCTGTCCATCTATCTATCCCTCTATCTGTATGTCTGTCTGTTCATTATGTATCCAACTCTTCGTCTATTGATTTATCTAGTCTATTAATCTTTGTATGCATATATTTATTCATGTCTTTCTATCTATTTATCTCTCCTCTTCATGTCTTTCTATCTATTTATCTCTCCTATTCATGTCTTTCTATCTATTTATCACTCCTATTCATGTCTTTCTATCTATTTATCTCTCCTATTCATGTATCTATCTATTTATCTCTCCTATTCATGTCTTTCTATTTATCTCTCCTATTCATATCTTTCTATCTATTTATCTCTCCTATTCATGTATCTATCAATTTTTCTCTCCTATTCATGTCTTTCTATTTATCTCTCCTATTCATATCTTTCTATCTATTTATCTCCTATTCATGTCTTTCTATCTATTTATCTCTCCTATTCGCTGGATATCTATTCATTCATGTAATCAACGAATGTTTATTAACTTTATCTATGTCTGGTTATCCATATACAGTATATCGTCAACTTGGTCTATTTAGTTATATGCGTATATATCTAAGAATCTATCTATCTAGTTATCTATAGGTGAATAGATAAGTATATGTTTATGTTTTTGAACTGTGTGAAAGCATGCCAGTGAATAGATGTTCACAGTTGTATGTAGAGGTGGATATGTAGAAGTGGATATGTAGAGGTGGATATGTGTGTGGATATGTAGAGGTGGATATGTGTGTGGATATGTGTGTGGATATGTAGAGGTGGATATGTGTGTGGATATGTAGAGGTGGATATGTGTGTGGATATGTAGAGGTGGATATGTGTGTGGATATGTAGAGGTGGATATGTGTGTGGATATGTAGAGGTGGATATGTTTGTGGATATGTAGAGGTGGATATGTGTGTGGATATGTAGAGGTGGATATGTAGAGGTGGATATGTGTGTGGATATGTAGAGGTGGATATGTGTGTGGATATGTAGAGGTGGATATGTGTGTGGATTTGTGGGCTTGAATATATTTGTATTATGAATGAAGAGTAATATCACTATACTCTATTTGTTTCCAGCTGATCATAAATTGAATCTCTTATTAGCTGATTTCTCGATACTTAATGGAAATATATGAAACCACTATGGCTGTGTGTCGTATTAATGCCAAGTTTTCATAATTAACAGCATATTTCGCTACAAAATATACCTTATAGCTGAGTAACCAAGATAGTAATATGGCAATTTACTCTCAGCTGGAAAAAAAGACTATAAGTGATATACAGTATGTGAATATTTGCGTATGTGTGTGTTTGTACCTATGTAGGCTACAGGCTGTGTGTGTGTGTAATGTACATTATATGGATGAGTGTGTGTATTTGTGTGCTTATGTATTATATGCTTGTGTATCAATGAATGTATATACAGTGCATGTATGTATATGTGGGTGTGTATGGGTATATATACGTGCAGTATGTTTATGTACCGTATTAGCCACAATATGAGTATTTTTTGTATGTTAGATTCAACTCAAGGCAAAACAAGAATTTTCCATTTGAAGAGAGTTTAGTCCTCTTAAGGCTCAACCTTCTATCATTATGAAATATGTATTTTTTTACGATGTATAATTATATTCTTTACTAAATACAAATATTTCAATTTGAATGTCAACATTTCAATGCATCTTTACACATCTATCTATCTATCTATCTATCTATTGCCGGACGCCGTGATCCCTGAAGGGGTGGCCACTAACGAAACGGCCCCATGCACCTCTGTCTCCAATTAGTCGACGCCCCTCATCCCACCCAGCACCGCCTTCACTCATATACTTCTTAACTCCATCCTTCCACCTCTCATTCGGTCTAACTCTCCCTCTTTGTCCTTCCACCTCACTCTCGTACACTCTTAGTCATTATCTCGCTTCCCATACGTTCCAAATGGCCGAACCATCTCATAGTGTTGCTTTTCACACTTTCCAGCACATCTACATCCACACCACACCTCTCTCGTACTTCCTAATTCGTCTGGCTATCCCTCCATGTGACTCTGCACGCACTTCTCAAGTAACTCATGTCCACCCCTCTCACTCTTTACACACTTATATATATATATATATATATATATATATATATATATATATATATATATATATATATATATATATATATTGAGAATATATCACAAATACACGTGAGCCACTAAATGTTTCTAGTCTCTCAGTGGGGATCGAACCATCGACCATCAGAACATCAGAACGGCAGTCTGCCGTGGTGTAATTGATTAAAGCGTCGGCTATCGTTCTGATGGTCGATGGTTCGATCCCCACTGAGAGACTAGAAACATATATATATATATATATATATAGTATTTAACTATCTATCTCTCTATATCTATCTATCTATTTACTGCATATTACATTCGCATCATCTTGACCTTAATTATTTCTTATTATCTGTATAATATGTTAAGTATATAGGGGATTATAGGTAATATGTTAAGTATATAGGGGATTATAGGTAATATGTTAAGTATATAGGGGATTATAGGTAATATGTTAAGTATATAGGGGATTATAGGTAATATGTTAAGTATATAGGGATTATAGGTAATATGTTAAGTATATAGGGATTATAGGTAATATGTTAAGTATATAGGGGATTATAGGTAATATGTTAAGTATATAGGGGATTATAGGTAATATGTTAAGTATATAGGGGATTATAGGTAATATGTTAAGTATATAGGGGATTATAGGTAATATGTTAAGTATATAGGGATTATAGGTAATATGTTAAGTATATAGGGGATTATAGGTAATATGTTAAGTATATAGGGGATTATAGGTAATATGTTAAGTATATAGGGGATTATAGGTAATATGTTAAGTATATAGGGATTATAGGTAATATGTTAAGTATATAGGGGATTATAGGTAATATGTTAAGTATATAGGGGATTATAGGTAATATGTTAAGTATATAGGGATTATAGGTAATATGTTAAGTATATAGGGGATTATAGGTAATATGTTAAGTATATAGGGGATTATAGGTAATATGTTAAGTATATAGGGGATTATAGGTAATAACACAACATATTAATTATTGGATAAGTGATAATAAGTATAAAAGTACAGGTATATAAGTACAGATATATGATAAGGCTTGTAATAAAAGCCTGAGGAGCAAGGTGATATATGACTTGTGTGGTCTAATATATCTAGGGGATATAGGAGCTTGGCTATAGAGGGTGAGTCTGAGTCTAGAGTCTAGAGGGAGTAAAGAGCTCTGTCTCTCTCTGGCTGAGGTCTGTTGAAGAGTGTCTTGAAGATGCCTGAGTAAGAAGGCATCGCCTGGGTTCAAGGATGTTGAAGCAACACAGCATTAACTCAGCATTCTGGTATGACGTATGACCGGATAAATACATTATACAGTTTACATTTACAGAGGAAATGGGTGTTGATTTAAGTGGAAGTATTAACAAATATATTATATGTTAATGAGATAGATAAAGTTATAGGGAGTTCAATGAATCAAGAATGTTTAATATGAATGTTAAGTTTAGAAGTTACAGGGATAAAGGCATATAAGCAGTGAGATATATGTATAGCAATATATATGCAGGGCTTATAATGTCATACTACATTTGTTATCTGTACCTTACCTAATCCAGGCTTACTATCGCTCGCCCAGAAAAGATTTGTTTTTATTATTAGAGTACCAGCTATAACCATCTACTGTATATGTCGCTCCCTGTTAACTGGGAATATTTATTATTAAAGTCCTATCCCATCTATTACAATAATCAACGTTCCTCAGAGCTCTCTCAGTGTATAATTCTCTACCCGCCTTTCAACATTTTCCCACCCCTTCATTCCCAGTCATTCTTCTACTCCTACTAGTAAACTCAGGAACTCTTTCCCACAATCTATTTTTCCTCATTTTTAAACTGCTACAATCTCCACGTATCCAACATTTTGATTCTAAAATACCTTGTATTTGGCTCCCGGTAACGCTTTCAACTTCGGTGTAGGACGGGGTACCGGTACTTGTTACTGGCAACTTTGTCTTTTGTCTCTTTCATACACATAGTAATATAAAGCCACATAGAGGTACCGGTAAATAAATCATGGGCATTAAGGGGAGATCTCCACTTGAGGGATTTTTTTCTTGACCCCTTTCTCCCTCATGTTTAGCCCCATTGCTTTTGATATTATAAAATGTTTGCCCCATTAGTTTAGCGATTTTAAGAACTTTTACCCCATATTAAGACCTTTCGTGCCATTTAGGTGTCGATTTTATCCTGGCGAGCGATAGCGAGCCTGTAATTTAAGAGGAACCGGCCTTCGGCCGGGACATTTGTCTACCAAAAAATGTACAAATTTATCTTGAAAGTGACTCAAGGGGGTGTAATTTTAAGGTTGATGGAGGTCTAGGGAACAAACTAAATACCTCCCCTTAAAAGGGTATAACAAAAAAACACATTGTATATACTGTATGTGGTGTTATACCTTTTTACCCGTGTATCAGACAAGTTTATTACCACCATTATATATACCTTTAATGGGGCAGATATTGTGGCCACTTTAATTACCTCTCCCATACCCATCATTTATTTACGGTGTAGGTATGCTTTCTGGGTACAGTATATATTTTATTGATCATTAGAGTACACTTAAGGGGAGATAGGTCGTTTGTCTGATCCTCTTTCTTCCTCGTGTTTAGCCCCATTAGTTTTCAGATTTTAAGACGTTCGCCCCATTAGTTTGTCGATTTAAAAACCTTTTAGTCCCATTTCTATATTAATATAAAGACCTTTCGTGCCATTTAGGTAGCTGGCGAGTGACAACGAGCCTGTAATTTTAAGCGAAGGCCGGGACATTTTTCTATTGAACAATGTGCAAATTTATCTCTAAGGGGGGTCTAGGGAGTGTTTTTTTAAAGCTATATATATATATATAGGTCTAGCGAGGAAACTAGATGAATATTTAAATAAATAGACCCCCCTAAAAAATAACCAGTTCCCTTAACCAGTACAGTACCAGTGACGTCTATTTCATCGTATTCTGGCAACCATTAGACGATTTTATTCAGCTTAGGAAGGACCTCTAGCATTAATTAGGCTTCAGACTTTCTCAACCAACCCTGTTAACTACCACAGATCCTTCCTAAGCCTGCATAAGATCGTCTAAATATAGCTAGAATGAAATATGACACACGTCGCTGGTATTCAAAGGGTTAATTACCATCTCTTCCTGAAAAAAACCTTCCCGGCGAAACGTTGAATAAACTAATTGGGTCCCCCTTCTCTGCTACTGTGTCTTTACCCATGAGAGGGAGGCAGACCGTTTGGCTGGACCCCCTCCTCCCTAATGTTTAGCCCCACTCGTTTTGAGATTATAAGACGTTCGGCCCATTAGTTTGGCGATTTTAACACCTTTCGCCCCATTTCGTTGTCAATTTTAAGACCTTTCGTGCCATTTAGGTTTCGATTATTTCCTGGCGAGCGATAGCTAGCCTGCAATTATAAGAGGAATCGGCCTTCGGCCGGGACATTTTTCTACCGAGAAATGTACAAATTTATCTTGAAGGGGGGCCTAGGGGGTGTTTTTCTAAGCTTGATGGAGGCCTAGGGAGGAAACTAAAAAAATATACGAATAAATGAATGAATAGACCAAACAAACGACCAGTCTCCCCTTAACTAACTACAGTTCGCTCTATGCTATGTGGGTATGTGTTTTATTAGTAATTAAGAGTACATTGTAAAAACTAATTGGCATGAAAGGGATAATTCAAGTGTCCACAATTATAGTCCCCTTCAAAGATATATTGGTGGTAATAAACCCATTTTATACCTGGATAGAAAGGTAAATCACCATCAACATGCTTTATAAAGGCAAGTGATTGTACGGTGGCGCTAATAAGTCATGTCCCAGCTGTCATTACGTTTGGCTTGCTCTGTGCTGTATTAATGTCTGTCAGATGTTGGATAGGGTGAGTAAATGTAGGAACATGTTTGTATATCTCATTCAAAAAGAAGAAATCATGTGTAAATGTTGCTGATACCAATTATTGATCAAAACATACTTGGTACCGAGACATCAGTTATTAGGCCGACTGTGCATACCCTTTGTATAACCTAGATGTTTTACAGTGTACACAAGTGAACCAATTACAAGTCGCCGCGTACTATTTGGGCACCGGTATATATTATATGAGACTACGATGCCCATCCAGTGGTAGAGTTTTGCTATTTGGAGATGTATTTTTATTAAGGGAGCCTACCTCGCTTTTTTTTTCTCTCTCTCCCTCTCTCTTTGGCTTGTATCCATTCGGCCCCATTCAGCCTACTGTTGTAAGACGTTTACCCCCATCCAGGTGTCAATATTTTGTTGGCGAGCGGTAGCAAGTCAGCATATATAATATATATATATATATATTTGTTTTGACAGCAAGCTAAATTTTTAAATTTTTCGATAGAAAAATGTCTCCGTCGAAGCCGGATTTCTCCATACAATGCTGGCTCGCTATCGCTCGCCAGGAAGGTATCAACACCTGGATGGGGATAAACGTCTTAAAACAGTTGGTTGAATGGGGCCGAATGGATACAAGCCAGGGAAAGAGAGAAAAGGAGAGAGCGATAAAAAAAGCCGGTGACCCCCCTTAATAACTAGTAGGCTAGAGGGATACACAAGAGGGGAGAGGGGTCCCTCATGGGGCTCCCTCATGGTTAGCCCCATTAGTTTTCAGATTATATGACGTTCGACCCACTAGTTTGGCGATTTTAAGACGTTTCGTCCCTTTTCTTTGTCAATAGTAAGATGTTTTCGTTTCATTTATATGTATTTGTCCCTGGTGAGCGATAGCGAGCCTGTAATTTAGGAGGAACCGGCCTTCTGTCGGGAAAATTTTCTACCGAAAAATGTAAAAATATATCTAGAAGGGGGATCCTGGGGTTGTTTGATTAAGTTTGATGGAGGTCTAGGGAGGAAGCTAAATATATAATAAATACACTCAAAAATCGGCCAACAAATTTAACCATGCAAGAACCAACTAAGGGAGAGTTATCCAATCTTATCTGGGTATATATTTTATTAGTAATTAGAGCACTAATAAACAACAACAGTAATGGGTTGCCTCATGCTAATTAGGTGTATACTGGGTTAGAGTACAGTCGGCCTAATAAGTCATGGCTCGGCACCAATTATGTCTTGATCAATAATTGGTATCGGCAACATTTACCCATGATTTTCTGCTTTTTGAGTGATATGTACCAGCTTGTGCCTACACTTACCCACCCTATTCAACATCTGACAGACATTAATACAGCACAGAACGAGCCAAACGTAATGACAGCTGAGACATGACTTATTAGCGCCACTGTACAGTACCCCTCTATAGGTAGACATCTGGTACCTGGGGATTTACTTGATTTGGATACACACAATGCTCATCTATAGGTGGAGTTCTGGTAACTGGGTGTATATTAGTTTACAGTATACTAGTTTCCCGGGCGTTTCCGCACCCTCCTCAGCTCCCCGCCATGGAGTGGCTTCGGTCACCCAGGCTTTATTGTGGTCGGCAGGGAGGGTTCTGTGGGGGCGCTCGGTTGTGGCCTTGGAATTGCTCGGGGCCTTGAGGCTGTTCGGCCAGGCAGCTTGGGGAACAACAACAACAACAACAACAACAACAGTATACTGGTTATATAATACAGTACTGTACTGTAGATTGGTATATTTTCTGGGTATATACTGTATATATATATATATATATATATTTAATAATTAGAATACACATAATCCCCAATTTTATCTGGGTATTTATTTGATCAGAATACAATAGCTATTTATAGGTTGAGTACTGTCATCTTGGTTTATATTGTATTAGAGACCATTAACCATCTATAGGTTGAGTTCTCCTTTCTTGGGATATTTTACTAGAATTCACATAATAGCCTTTCATAGTTAAGGGGGGTCACCGCTTTTGTTTTATCTTTCTCTCTTTCCCTGGCTTGTATCCATTCGGCCCCATTCAGCCAACTGTTTTAAGACGTTTATCCCCATCCAGGTGTTGATTTCTTCCTGGCGAGCGATAGCGAGCCAGCATTGTATGGAGCAATCCGGCTTCGCCGGAGATTTTTTTTTATCGAAAAATGTACAAATTTAGCTTGCTGGCAAAACAAAATTATATATATGCTGGCTCGCTACCCCTCGCCAGGAAAATATTGACACTTGGATGGGGGTAAACGTCTTAAAACAGTAGGCTGAATGGGGCCGAATGGATACAAGCTAAAGAGAGAGGGAGAGAAAGAGAAAAAAAAGCGAGGTGGGCTCTCTTAAAATCCTGCTATCTGAGGTTCCATTTTATTGGAGTATATACAATAGCATTC
Organism: Paralithodes platypus; assembly: GCA_032716605.1. Classification (NCBI taxonomy): domain Eukaryota; kingdom Metazoa; phylum Arthropoda; class Malacostraca; order Decapoda; family Lithodidae; genus Paralithodes; species Paralithodes platypus. Next base: position 44,622,304 of record CM064501.1, read on the forward strand.
TATAGGTCATACATATTGGAGTATAAACAATAGCATTCTATAGGTCATACATATTACATCATCGTACAATAGCCATCTATAGGTTGAAGCATGCTATCTAGGTACAACATTTTATTAAAGAGCAATAATCATTTATAGGTCGTGTTCTGCTATCTGGGTTTCTATTGTATCAAACACACACACACATACACACACACACCAGACAGACACACAGAAACACACCATACACACACACACACAGAAACACCACACACACACACACAGAAACACACCACACACACACACACACCAGACAGACACACAGAAACACACCATACACACACACACAGAAACACACCACACACACACAGAAACACACCATACACACACACAGAGAGAGAAACACCACACACACACAGAGAGAAACACACCACACACACACACACACACACCAGACAGACACACAGAAACATACCATACACACACACACAGAGAGAAACACACCACACACACACACACACAGACATTTACCGTGTAATTTTCGGCCGTATTTTTCCAGACATCCGTTTTCGGGCTTGTCCGTAGCACAATTTCGGGTATCGGGTATAATATTTTCACAATATCACTTAGTCCATATTAAGTTGCATATGTCTCTATAAACACATTAATGAATAAACAGTGTATTCCCGTCTATCCATAAATATCCAAAACCAGAAACTACATGTATTGAAATTAAGTTTATTAAAAGGAAAAAATTAAATAAAAATAAAATTAAGATATAAATAAATAAAAGACCCTCAGTCAATCTATTAGTCAGTCAATCAATCACCTTGTCAATCATAAAGTCAGTCAGACAAGCAATCACTCATTCTATTCAGCATTTAACCATAAATTAATATATTCAGTTAATTATTCATTCTTTCACTCAGTCAGCCAAAAAATATACCATTGAATCAATAATCAACCAGTAATTCAATCATTTTTACCAATTTGTTCCCCATCCGTCCAACGAAGTCTTTCACTGTTAGGCAATAATTTGAAACTGGCCTCAAATCGGTCTATTAAATCTTTATTATGGATCGAAAACGTAATAATTCGATCACAATCAATCATTTAGTGAACCGATCCATCAATCAACCAATCAGTCCATCAACCAACCAACCAAATGACGGATCAACCCAAAACGACACCTACTCTGGGTTTCAGAGGCCGTGTGGCATCGTTTTTCGGGAATCACTTATTAACAAACGGTTGGATCAGTATGATATTTTGACACAGCTTTGTTCACACCGTGCCCTAATTTTCGTCAATATAGCGCATTACCAAAAGTGTAGAAATAAGCCACTTGTCCCTGTGTCATGAGGTCAAAGTCGCACATTAATGACTAAGAAACGGACAAGGCTACCGTGGCTTACCTGTGAGAACCACCAAACCATTATTACTTGTCCATCAAACACGGTAGTTATCAGCCACCACCCAACCCTATTATCGCCTTTAAATTCAAGTTATCTGTCAATATCAAGTATAAATATACAAACAGTATGTATTTTTGTATATTTATATGTATATTTATGCTAAACATGAGGGAGAAGGGGGTCCATAAAAAGCGAGTATCAGATTCTCCCCGCACAAGACCTTCCCCCGCTATTGAATCGTAATTGTAGACCCAGAGCGTAATTGTCGGTGTTGTCGTAATCGGTATGAGGGGGAGGGTGGGGGGGGGGGGGATCTAATACATCTGTAATTACTCTAAAGGGGGACGCCGGGCCCTCATTATTACTTTGGTATACTTGGGGTAGATGGTGATGTTATTGATGATGATGATAATGATGATGTTGATGTTGATGATGGTGATGATGATGATGTTAATTATGTTAATGTTTATGATGATGTTGGTGATGATGATGCTGATGTTGATGATGATGTTGATGATGATAATGATGATGTTGATGTTGATGATGATAATGATGATGTTGGTGATGTTGATGTTGATGATGGTGATGATGATGATGTTAATTATGTTGATGTTTATGATGATGTTGGTAATGATGATGATGGATGATGATAATAATGATGATGCTGATGTTGATGATGTTGATGTTGATAATAATGATGATGATGATGATGATGATGTTGAAGATGATAATGATGTTGATGATGTTGATAGATGATGATAATGATGATGATGATGTTGATAATGCTGATAATGATGATGATGATGCTGATGATGATGATGATGATGTTGATGATAATTATGATAGTGATAATTATGCCGGATACTTTTGATTATGATAGTGGTGATGACGATTATGAAGACAAAAATTATTATTTAAATAAATATAATAATTAAGATGATGCTGATAAAAGTAATTAGAACTGTGATGCTTATGGGGATGATGCATATTAGAACAACAATACTATTGATGATCGATGAATATATGATGATTATAATGAAAGTCATGATGGTTGTGGTAGTGGTGATTATGATGATGGTTGTAATATTGATGAGGGATGATTAAGAGGGATTAAGGGGATAGTAGCTGTTTTTTGTCTATTAATTGATGTATTCATTTACTTTTTAGTTTCCTCGCCAGACCTCCATCAAACTTAGAAAAACACCCCCTAGACGCCCTTTCAAGATAAAATTGTAAATGTTCCAGCCGACTGCCGGGTTTTCTTACAATTACAGGCTCGCTATCGATCGCCAGAAAAAATCAATACCTAAATGGCACGAAAGGTCTTAAAATTTATAAACAAAATGGGGCGAAATATGTTAAAATCACCAAATTAATGCGCCGAACGTCTTAATATCTGAACATTAGTGGGGCTAAGCACGAGGGAGAAGGGGTACCAAAAAAACGGCACATCTCCCCTTAAATTAGATCTGGGGGTGACGGTGGTGATGATATTGATGATTGTGATATTGATGATTGTGATATTGATGATTGTGATATTGATGATTGTGATATTGATGATTGTGATATTGATGATTGTGATATAAATGATTGTGATATTGATGATTGTGATATTGATGATTGTGATAATGATGATTGTGATATTGATGATTGTGATATTGATGATTGTGATATTGATGATTGTGATATTGATGATTGTGATATTAATAATTGTGATATTGATGATTGTGATATTGATGATTGTGATATTGATGATTGATATTAATGATTGTGATATTGATGATTGTGATATTGATGATTGTGATATTGATGATTGTGATATTGATGATTGCGATATTAATAATTGTGATATTGATGATTGTGATAAAGATGATTGTGATATTGATGATTGTGATATTGATGATTGTGATATTGATGATTGTGATATTAATAATTGTGATATTGATGATTGATAAAGATGATTGTGATATTGATGATTGTGATATTGATGATTGTGATATTAATAATTGTGATATTGATGATTGTGATAAAGATGATTGTGATATTGATGATTGTGATATTGATGATTGTGATATTGATGATTGTGATATTGATGATTGTGATAATGATGATTGTGATATTGATGATTGTGATAATGATGATTGTGATAAAGATGATTGTGATATTGATGATTGTGATATTGATGATTTTGATAATGATGAGGCGACGATTATGATGGTAGTTTTGTAGATGATGGTTGACGAAGCAGTGATGGTTGTGTTAAGGGGAGGCAGACCGTTTTTATGGACCCCCTTCTCCCTAATGTTTAGCCCCACTAGTTTTGAGATTATAAGACGTTCGGCCCATTAGTTTGGCGATTTTAACACCTTTCGCCCCATTTCGTTGTCAATTTTAAGAACTTTCGTGCCATTAAGGTGTCAATTATTTCCTGGTGAGCGATAGCGAGCCTGCAATTTTAAGAGGAAAGATTTTTTTCGGCCGAAACATTTTTCTACCAAAAAATTTACAAATTTATCTTGAAGCCTAGGGGGTGTTTTTCTAAGCTTGTTGGAGGTCTAGGGAGGAAACTTAAAAAAAAATATATGAATGAATGAATGAATAGACCAAACAAACGGCCAGTCTCCCCTTAATACTATAGATAATTATGATAACGTATAATTGTCGTGGTTGCTGGCGTAATCAGTAAGTGGGGGGGGGGGGGGGGGCCGATGGGGGGGTGTTAGTACTTGTCTAATACATCTGTAATTGCTGTAAAGGGGGGGGGGGCCGCCGGGCCCTCATTACTTTGGTATACTTGGGGGGGGAGGGTAATGATGTTGAGGAGGAGAAGAAGGAAGAGAAGGAGGAGGTAGAAGAAGAGAAGGAGGAGGTAGAAGAAGAGGAGGAGGAGAAGGAGGAGGAGAAGAGGAGAGGAGGAGGGAGAGGAGGAGGAGGATAATGATGTTGAGGAGGAGGAGGAGGAGGAGGAGGAGGAGGAGGAGGAAGAGGAAGAAGAAGAAATAGAGGAGGAAGAAGGCAGAGAAGCAGCAGAAGTGGAGGAGTAAAGAGATGATTTTGATGATAACGATGGTGATGATGAAGAAAGGAAAAGAGACGAGGAAGAGGAAGAAGAGAAGAAGGGGAGGAGGAGGAGGAGGAGGACGAAGATAATGATGATATAAGTAGTAGTAATGATGATGAAGAAGAGGAGACCGATGAACGATTATATAATGCACGACCCAAATTCCGAACTTTCACTGATGGGTACAATCCTAGTGCGGAAAATGTTCTTCTTAAGGGGAGGTATTTAGTTTGTTCTTCTTAAGGGGAGGTATTTAGTTTGTTCCCTACGTTTTCATCAAGCTTAAAATTACCCCCCCTAGACCCCCTTTCAAGATAAATTTGTACATTTTTCGGTAGACAAATTTCCCGGCCGGAGGCCGGTTGCTCTTAAATTACAGGCTCGCTATCGCTCGCCAGGATAAAATCGACACCTAAATGGCACGAAAGGTCTTAAAATTGACAGAAATGGGTTGAAAGTCCTTAAAATCGTCAAAATAATGGGGCAAACGTCTTAAAATTAGAAAACAAATGGGGCTAAGCATGAAGGAGAAAGGGGTCAAGAAAAAAATCCCTCAAGTGGAAATCTCCCCTGAATATATATATATATATACGTACATTGAAATTCTACGGACTTTTTAACCATCAGAAACAAATACATTATTATTGGATTTACATTCGATATTGATGTTTACAGCTCCAACTTCCTTTATATAGCCCGCCACTTCGGTGCTGCAGTCAGTCAGTCAGTCAGCCTCTGTAGCAGTTAAGGGGGGTGACCTGCTTTTTGTTATTTCTGTCCTTTTCTCTCTTTCTCTGGCTTGTATCCATTTGGCCCCATTCAGCCAACTATTTTAAGACGTTTATCCCCATATAGGTGTCGATTTCTTTCTGGCGAGCGATAGCGAGCCAGCATTATATGAAGAAATCCGGCTTCGCCGGAGACATTTTTCTATCGAAAAATGTAAAAATTTAGCCTGCTGTCAAACAAAAATAAAAAATATGCTGACTCGCTACCGCTCACCAGTAAAAAATTGCCACCTGGATGGGGATAAGCGTCTTAAAACAGTAGGCTGAATGGGGCCAAATGGATACAAGCCAGAGAAAGATAGAAAAGGACAGAACCAAAACAGGTCACCCCGCTTAAGGTGATTTCTTGTTACTGCCTTATTGTAGTAGCACGGTTAAAGGGGAGATTTCCACTTGAGGGATTTGTTTTCTTTAATACCCCTTTCTCCCTCATGTTTAGCCCCATTGCTTTTGAGATTTTAAGACGTTCGCCCCATTAGTTTGGCAATTTTAAGAACTTTCACCCCATTTATGTCACTTTTAAGACCTTTCGTCCCATTTAGGTGTCAAATTTTTCCTGGCGAGCGATAGCGATCCTGTAATTAAAGAGTAACCGGCCTTCGGCCGGGAAATTTTTCTACCGAAAAATGTACAAATTTATCTTGAAAGGGGGTCAAGGGGGTGTAATTTCAAGCTTTGATGGAAGTCTAGGAAACGCACTAAAAACCTCCCCTTAAGGCTGGTGTGGTGCAATTCCGCCCGGTGCAAGTGCTTCAGGGGGACTTTATTGAGTTTTGCTGAGACACTGTTAGCACTATACCAACATCAGCCACAGTGATAACATGATGGGGCAGTGTTGTGGCAAGACTTTGTTGTACTGTGCTGCAGTAAAGACTGTAGCCACCGTGTTATGATTGCTGTGCTTGTACCATGGAAGCCACATTCTCTATGGACGGTTCCGGTCTTTAAATCCGTATGTATGTATGTATGTATGTATGTATGTATGTATGTATGTATGTATGTATGGAACTCGCAAGCGGTCAATTGCAAATACGAAAAGAATAAATATATTACACACTTACCTTCAGTCGATCGGCTCGCAATGGAGTTTTGTAAGCCAAGGTGAACGAGTCAAAATGTTCATTACTTCACACTGCTCGTGATGATAATATAAAGGTGTATATACTGATGATAATATACTGATGATAATATACTGATGATAATATACTGATGATAATATAAAGGTGTGTATACTGATGATAATATACTGATGATAATATAAAGGTGTATATACTGATGATAATATAAAGGTGTATATACTGATGATAACCTAACCACTGGCTGGCTGGGTGGGGTGAGGAGGTCAAGAATATGGAACATTAGAAAGTGGTGGTGATGTGTATAGTGTGGTTGGTGATGATAATGGACGATAATATGATACTATTAAGGGGAGATTTTTAGTTTGCTCCCTAGACCACCATCGAACTTAACAAAAATACCGCCTTTCTAGATGAATTTGTAACATTTTTCGATAGAAGCATTTCATTTTCCTAAATTACAGGCTCGCTATCGCTCGCCAGGAAAATATCGACACCTAACTGACACGAAAACTCTCAATATTGACAAAGAAAAAGGGCGAAAGGTCTTAAAATCGCCAAACGTCTTACAATCTGAAAACTAAAGGGGCTAAACACGAGGGAGAAAGGGGTTTCCCCAAAGAAGCGACTACCTCCCCCCCTTAAACAATACCTGTCGCCTCATTTTATTGGTCAATTTTAAGATCTTTCGTTCATTTAGATGTCAATTTTTTCCTGGCGAGCGATAGCGAGCCTGTAATTATAAGATTAACCGGCCTTTGGCCGGGACATTTTTCTATCGAAAAATGTACAAATTTATCTTGAAAAGGGGTCTAGGGAGTGTTTTTTTAAAGCTTGATGGAGGTCTAGCGAGGAAAAAAAAAAAAAAAATGAATACAAGAATTAGCCTAAAAAAACAAAAAAACAAACAAAAAAACACACACACACACAGCCACTATCCCCTTAAATAATAGACCTTACTTGACTCTGGTGGTGATGATAAAGGTTATACTGATGATCACCTGATAACCACCACCACTGCACTGGCTGGGGTGTGGAGGTCAACCATATAGAAACTGAGAAAGTGGTGATGTGTATAGTGTGGTTGGTGATGATAGCGTAATGCATAGTGCGCGGACTTTCAATACGAGTATCCTGGGTTCGAGTCCTCGGAGTGCCGCATGTATTTGTTGATTTCGGCTATCATCAGACTATTTTACTCAAGTTAGGAAGGACCTCTAGGAATCAAATCTGTAAAATGTATTTATGGACCTCCTTCTCCCTCATGTTTAGCATATTAGTTTTGAGATTTTAAGACGTTCGTTCCATTAGTTTGTCGATTTTAAGACTTTTCGCCCCATTTCTTTGTCAATATCAAGACCTTTCGTGCCATTTAGGTATCTATTATTTTCTGACGAGCGATAGTGAGCCTGTAATTTTAGAAAGAATCGGCCTTTGGCCGGGACATTTTTCTACCGAAAAATTTACAAAATAATCTTGAAATGGGGTCTAGGGGGTGCTATTTTAACCCGAGAGCAGCGCGCCATTGATAGTTCAAACCCTCCCACCAAGCGAGGATATTTTGGTTCATTCCCGCCTAAATTCGTCATTTTACCATAAATATCGTTATTACTTATTCATATGCACCTATTTTACATTTAATATTAACATGTAACAGCAATAACACAAGTGGGAATAGTATTTGGGGGTGAAAGAGACTAATTATTATTGCCGACCATCCAGTCAGGAGGTGAGAGGCGAACGAGACGTATATCCTCCTTCTTCAAGGCCTGATGGCAGACTGCTGTCTCTCTCTCACTTTCTTTCTCTTCCCACGCTCCCTATATGCGTACTAGATGACCTTGGAACCGAGTTGGAGATATTGGCGCAATAAATAAACCGATAAACAAGGGAATAAGAGGAAAAATAGGTGAGAATTGAAGAGGGGGTGGGGGAAGGAGGGGGGTTTTGACATATGTATAGGAGTGATAGGAGGTATGTAGGGGAGTTATCTCACTTAATCACATATTCCTTTGTTTTGAGTACTACTAGGGTCTTTTAAACGTTTTTTTTTAGGCCTTGGATCTTAAGTCCCGTCGCTTTTCACCACCCAAACCCCTTAACCCCTTCAGCACCATGACGTATTTCATCATATTCTAGGTACTATTAGACGATTTTCTTTAGCTTATAATTAACCACTGAGACTCAATTCGGGGTAAATACGATCCCACGAAACCCTTTGAATAACATAGGTCCTTCTTAAACTGCATAAAATCGTCAAATTTTAGCCAGAATCAAAGGTAACAAGACGTCATGGTGCTGAAGGGGTTAAGAGTCTTCTTGCCGTTCCCGGGTTAAGCATTTTATGGAGATCTCCGGCTTTGCCCAAGACATTTTTCTATCGAAAAATTTGCAAATTTAGCCAGCTGTCTTAACTCATTATCCAAAACATGGTGGCACACTATCGCTCGCCAGGTATAAATCGACACCTGGATGGGGATAAACATGGTGGCACACTATCGCTCGCCAGGTATAAATCGACACCTGGATGGGGATAAACATGGTGGCACACTATCGCTCGCCAGGTATAAATCGACACCTGGATGGGGATAAACATGGTGGCACACTATCGCTCGCCAGGTATAAATCGACACCTGGATGGGGATAAACATGGTGGCACACTATCGCTCGCCAGGTATAAATCGACACCTGGATGGGGATAAACATGGTGGCACACTATCGCTCGCCAGGTATAAATCGACACCTGGATGGGGATAAACATGGTGGCACACTATCGCTCGCCAGGTATAAATCGACACCTGGATGGCGATAAACTTCTTGAAACAGTAGGCTGTATGAGGCCGAATGGATACAACCCAGAGAGAGAACAAATCAGGTCACCCCCCTTAAGGGGAGGTTTTTAGTTTGGTCCGTAGATATCCTTCAAGCTTAAGATTACACCCCCTTGACCCCCTTTCAAGATAAATTTGTAAATTTTTTTGTAGAAAAATGTCCTGGCTGAGAGCCGGTTCCTCTTAAATTACAGGCTCGCTATCGCTCGCCAAGATAAAATCGACACCTAAATGGCATGAAAGGTCTTAAAATTGACAGAAATGGGTTGAAAGTTCTTAAAATCGTCAAAATAATGGGACGAACGTCTTAACATTAGGAAAACAATGGGGCTAAACATGAGGGAGAAAGGAGTCAAGAAAAAAATCCCTCAAGTGGATATCTCCCCTTAAAGATCTGTGAAAGTCAGAGGGTTGAGAGAGATATCCGCCTTGAATAAAAACAAAATTTCTGCATAAGCTATCTATCTATCTATCTATCTATATGCTCAGGCCCAATCCCCACTTTTCCTATATTGATTTGTTTAATTTTTGTATTTAATTCTATTGTATTATTATTTTTTTATTTAATTCTATTGTATTATTATTTTTGTATTTAATTCTATTGTATTATTTTTTTTTAATTTAATTATATTGTATTATTATTTTGTATTTAATTCTATTGTATTTTTTTTTGTATTTAATTCTATTGTATTATTTTTTTGTATTTAATTCTATTGTATTATTATTTTTTTTATTTAATTCTATTGTATTATTTTTTTTTATTTAATTCTATTGTATTATTTTTTTGTATTTAATTATATTGTATTATTATTGTTTGTATTTAATTCTATTGTATTATTTTTTTGTATTTAATTATATTGTATTATTTTTTTGTATTTAATTCTATTGTATTATTATTTTTTGTATTTAATTCTATTGTATTATTTTTTGTATTTAATTCTATTGTATTATTTTTTTGTATTTAATTCTATTGTATTATTATTTTTGTATTTAATTCTATTGTATTATTATTTTTGTTTTCTGCATAGGCTAAGCAAAAAAAAAAAAAAAAAATCATAATGTTATCAGTATAAACTATAAATAACGTGTGCTGCCAGATCGAGTCTAGCACGGATCGCACTCCATAAATTTGATTATCGCTTTCCTTTCAACTTGTATATAATATACAAGTTGAAAGGAAAGCGATAATCAAATTTATGGAGTGCGATCCGTGCTAGACTCGATCTGGCATCACACGTTATTTATAGTTTATACTGGATAACATGATTTTTTTTTTTTTTTGCTTAGCCTATGCAGAAAACAAAAATAATAATACAATAGAATTAAATACAAAAATAATAATACAATAGAATTAAATACAAACAAATAATACAATAGAATTAAATACAAAAATAATAATACAATAGAATTAAATACAAAAATAATAATACAATAGAATTAAATAAAAATAATAATAATACAATAGAATTAAATACAAAAATAATAATACAATAGAATTAAATACAAAAATAATAATACAATAGAATTAAATAAAAATAATAATAATACAATAAAATTAAATACAAAAATAATAATACAATAGAATTAAATACAAAAAATAATAATACAATAGAATTAAATACAAAAATAATAATACAATAGAATTAAATACAAAAATAATAATACAATAGAATTAAATAAAAAAATAATAATACATGAGAATTAAATACAAAAATAGACTTGATGGAAGTCTAGGAAACACACTAAACACCTCCCCTTAAAGAATCTTTAATCGGCTCAAAAACGCGTCATATGTCGGAGAGGGTTAATACCCAAACTGAGTTGGAGCTACCGCCAGAATTATACCCAGGGCTCAAAAAGCCAAGAGATTTTTTTTTTTTTTTTTTTTTTTTTTTTTATCATGAGTATATTATACTCATGATCATTAAAAAAAAAAAAAAAAAAAAAAAAAAAAAAAACTTAGCTTTTTGAGCCCTGGGTATAATTCTGGCGGTGGCTCCAACTCAGTTTGGGTATTAACCCTCTCCGACATATGACGCGTTTTTGAGCCGATTAAGGATTCTTTAAGGGGAGGTGTTTAGTGTGTTTCCTAGAATTCCATCAAGCTTCCATCAAGCTTTCCACGCCGTGTCCGGCAATAGATAGATAGATAGATATATAGATCTCTCATAATTACAGGCGATTGTACAGTCGTGATCAGGAATTTCCGGATTTGTTTTTATAAATGCATTTATAATACACTGGCGAACTATCCATATAAACCGCTTGAGGCATAGAGATGACATTATTGGGATCACTAGTTAAGGGGAGATTTTTAGTTTGTTCCTTAGGCCTCCATCAAGCTTAAATTTACACCCCCCATGACCCCCTTTCAAGATAAATGTGTACATTTTTCGGTAGAAAAATGTCCCGGCCAAAGGCCGGTTCCTCCTAAGTTACAGGCTCCCTATCGCTCGCCAGGAAAACATTGACACCTAAATGGCACCAAAGGTCTTAAAATTGACAAATGGGACGAAAGTTCTGAAAATCGCCAAACTAATGGGCGAACGTCGTAAAATCTCAGAAGCAATGGGACTAAATATGAGGGAGAAAGGGGTCCAGAAACATATCCCTCAAGTGGAAATCTCCCCTTAATGCTCATGTTCTTGTATTTATGACCACGAGTGTACAATATTATGCTATGCCCTCCTATGCTATGTTAAGGGCAGGATTTTAATCTGTTCCCTAGATCTCTGTCAAGCTTAAAATTACACTCCCTAGACCCCCTTTCAAGATAAATTTGTACATTTTTCGGCAGAAAATTTTCCCGGCCGAAGGCCGTTTCTTCTTAAAATACAGGCTCGCTATCGCTCGCCAGGGAAAAATAGACACCTAAATGGCACGAACGGTCTTAAAATTGACAGAAATGGGGCGAAAGTTCTTAAAATCGCCAAACTAATGGGGCGAACGTCTTATTATCTCAAAAGCAATATGGCTAAACACGAGGGAGAAAGGGGTCCAGAAAAAAAATCCCTCAAGTGAAAATCTCCCCTTATTAATGTATTCCTCTCTTCCACGCTATATTAAATCCCGAGGTGAGAATATTTCGTGTATTTAGGAATTCCTGGCTTTGATTTGCCTCCGGTCTGAAGGGGGGGGGGGGGGAATGGGCGTATTTATTAAGGGAGGGATGGGCGTATTTATTGGCTCATTTATGTTTATTTTCATTAGTTTCTTTATTTTCTTCCCTAGACCTCCATCAAGCTTAACAAAACATCCGGCCAAGACCCTCCTTCAAAATATATTTGTAGATTTTTCGATAGTAAAATATTCCAGCCGGAGGCCGGTTTCTCTTAAATCACAGGCTCGCTGTCGCTCGCCAAGAAAAACAACAACTATATGACACGAAAAGTTTAAATATTGACAAAGAAATGGGGCCAAAGGTCTTCAAATCGCCAAACTAATGGGCCGAACGTCTTATAATCTGAAAACTAATAGGGCTAAACATGAGGAAGAAGGGGGACCATAAAAATTACTCATCTCCCCTTAATCTGGTTGTCGGGAGAGTGTGTGTGTGTGTGTGTGTGTGTGTGTGTGTGTGTGTGTGTGTGTGTGTGTGTGTGTGTGTGTGTACGTGTGTTACTGGGCTGTTTTAATATATTCACCACAAATTCTGGTTTGGGAGGATACAACTTTCTTTGGCGGACATTTCTTAATTGAGAGAGGGTGTGAATTTTGACGAGGTTGGAGGATACGCTGACAAGAAAAAAAAATCACTGTAAAATCAAGGGTAATAGATAAGGTATATACATTTATTAAATCAAGGGTAATAGATAAGGTATATACATTTATTAAATCAAGGGTAATAGAAAAGGTATATACATTTATTAAATCAAGGGTAATAGATAAGTATATACATTTATTAAATCAAGGGTAATAGAAAAGGTATATACATTTATTAAATCAAGGGTAATAGATAAGGTATATACATTTATTAAATCAAGGGTAATAGAAAAGGTATATACATTTATTAAATCAAGGGTAATAGATAAGGTATATACATTTATTAAATCAAGGGTAATAGAAAAGGTATATACATTTATTAAATCAAGGGTAATAGAAAAGGTATATACATTTATTAAATCAAGGGTAATAGATAAGGTATATACATTTATTAAATCAAGGGTAATAGATAAGGTATATACATTTATTAAATCAAGGGTAATAGAAAAGGTATATACATTTATTAAATCAAGGGTAATAGAAAAGGTATATACATTTATTAGGTACCGTATATTGATAGTTATATATCTTTCTATCATTGTATAATATAGGTTTATCAACAGCAATATATAATAGATGGATAATTATGGAAGTGGGGAGTTAGTTATAGACACCAACAGAACAGGGTAATACCCAGGGAATGGCCCATAGACAGACATTTAGATGAGGTGGGTAGGGTATACGGTCTTAACATCCCCAGGTTAGGGTCCTACTATAAGTTTATCCGTTATATTTAGGACATACATTTGGACTCCTAACCTCTGTAATTATAAAAGGGCTAGAGCAAATGGGCTGTAAAATGGGCTGTACATTTCCACCCCACCTCTGTAATTATGAAAGGGCTAGAGCAAATGGGTTGTCCATTTCCACCCCACCTCTGTAATTATGAAAGGGCTAGAGCAAATGGGTTGTACAATTTCCACCCCACCTCTGTAATTATGAAAGGGCTAGAGCAAATGGGCTGTAATTATGAAAGGGCTAGAGCAAATGGGCTGTACATTTCCACACCTATTCCCTGGCTAACTCTTCCCAATTGGTAGACATATTAGCTCGAATTCACCGTTCTTTTTTGAGTTATAGAGCTTTGTAGTTAAGATATCTTCCCTAATAATAATAATGAATAGACTATAGAGAGCATGTAGCAGCTTAGATCGGCCTACTTCTGCCCTATTATTGCCACGGGTGACATTAGCCTCGCCACACTCAAATATGTCCACATCGCACTTCTCAGTACGAGTAGAATCAATACAATTTCGCATCATCAACTCGCCTCCTCTCACTATAAAAAAATATATATTTGTTTCCAGCTGATCGTATATTGAATCTCTTATTAGCTGATTTCTCGATACTTATGGAAATATATGAAACTACTATGGCTGTGTGTCGTATTAATGCCAAGTTTTCAGAATAACCATCATCTTTCGCTACAAAAATCTACCTTATAGCTGAATAACACAGATAGAAACATGACAATTTACCCTCAGCTGGAAAAAAATAGACTATAGTTCCCTACAATCCCTTTCTACACGCCGCAATGTTGTATCTCTTTTCTCTTCTATCACTAGTACAACAATCAGTGTTCTTCAGAGCTCTCTCAGTTTACAGTATACCCCCTCCCTTGCGGCGAGTGCGAGGCACCTGCCTTTCAACACAGTCCCACTCCTATTCTGTCCGGCTCTCCAACCCAAGAATTGGCAATTTTTCTCAGTCTTTCTTCTACTCAACAAGTGAACTCAAACTTTTTCCCACAATCAATCTTTCCTTCATCCGATAATTTAAACTGCTTTTAACTTCGTGTGTCCAGACATTTTGACTCCAACGTCCCTTGAATTTGGCTCTGTCACACTTTTAACTTTGGGGGAGACACTCGTTACAAGCAACCTGCCTTTTGTCTCCTTCTTCAAGATACATTTGTACATTTGTTGTCGATAGAAAAAATATCCGGCCGAAGTCCAGATCTTCGTAAATTTCAGGCTCGCTATCGCTCGCCAGGAAAATATCGACACCTAAATGACACGAAAAGTCTTCATATTGACAACGAAAGGAGGTCATAAACTCGCCAAACTAATGAGCCGAACGTCAACAGAATGAACCGAATGAACCGAACGTCAACAGAATCTGATAATCATGGGGCTTAAGGGGAGATTTCCACCTGGAGGATTTTTTTCTGAACTTCTTTCTCCCTCATGTTTAGCCTCATTGTTTGTGAGATGTAAAGACGCTTGCCCCATTAGTTTGGCGATTTTAAGAACCTCGCCCCATTTCTGTCAATTTTAAGACCATTCGTGCCATTTAGGTGTCGATTTTTTCCTGGCGAGCGATAGCGAGCCTGTAATTTATGGGGCACCGGCCTTCGGCCGGGACATTTTTCTACCGAAAAATGTACAAATTTATCTTGAAAGGGGGTCAAGGGGGAGTAATTTTAAGCTTGATGGAAGTCTAGGGAATCCACTAAATACCTGCCCTTAACACGGGGAAGAAGAGGGACCAGAACATCAACCCGCCTCCCCTTAAACTGTACAGTACATGATCAAATTGGATTGTTTGATCATTACCTTACCAATATGACTCTCTCTCTCTCTCTCTCTCTCTCTCTCTTGGTCTCATACTCTCTCTGTCTATCTCTCTCTCTCTCTCTCTCTGTCTGTTTCTGTCTCTCTTGGTCTCATACTCTCTCTGTCTTCTTCTTTGCTATCCTTTCCTTCCACTGTACCTTACTCTCGGGTTAGCTATCTCTACTAGAATTAAGTCCTGACCACCTCGCTGGGATCGTAAGGTCTGTGGTGTCAGTGTATCTATGTAAATATATGTAAATCTCTCACACTCTCTCCTCTCTCTCTCTCTTTCTCCTCCTCCTCTCTCTCTCTCTTTCTCCTCTCTCTCTCTCTCTCTCTCTCTCTCTCTCTCTCTCTCTCTCTCTCTCTCTCTCTCTCTCTCTCTCTCTCTCTCTCTCTCTCTCTCTCTCTCTCTCTCTCTCTCTCTCTCTCTCTCTCTCTCTCTCTCTCTCTCTCCTACACACCCAATATAAGCAGTGTACCGTAATCTGAGCATCCCCACATTTAGGACCCAGGGGGATTGGAACCACATAAACGGGCCCAACTTTTAAACAAGGTCTCGTAAATAGAGCGTATTAGCAGACCACAAAGTCACACGTTGTAGAAGCTAAGCCTAAATGTTTGTGTTTCTTCTTCTCTTCCTAAAGGGGGGGGGGGGGGTCACCGGATTGTTTTTATCTTTCTCTCCTTTTCTCTCTTTCCTTGGCTTGTATCCATTCGGCCCCATTCAGCCTACTGTTTTAAGAAGTTTATCCCCATCCAGGTGTCGATTTTTCCCTGGCGAGCGATAGCGAGCCAACATTGTATGGAGAATTTTTCTACCGAAAAATGTACAAATTTAGCTTGCTGTCAAAACAAAAATATGTATATGCTGGCTCGCTACCGCTCGCCAGGAAAATATTGACACCTGGATGGAGGAGTGAATGGAGAATGCTTGTAAATAGTTGAGTGAACACGTGGTCATTTGGAGGAAGGGGTCGGGCGCAAGTTGGACTAGATAATAGTCCATCAGGCGCCTGGCCCGGGGAGACGATTAATATGAAGGGTGTGCCTGGAAGTGTGGTGGGAGGGCTTGTGGCTTTGGCTCCGCTGCGTGTCTGCCTGCCGAGACCGGAACCTCTCCGGGGGGCCGGGGGAGTGCTGGAGCGACCTTGGTGGCCCTGGTCTCTGGGTCTTCTGGGTGACCTAGATGTGTGTAAATTTGTGTTTTTTATCTGTGTTTGTTTGTTGTTTTATGTTGGTTTTGTGTTTTCCCTGTTCTTGCTCTGTCTTGAGTCGGCTACCCCCCCCCCCCCCAAAAAAAAAAAAAAAAAAAAAAAAAAAAAATAGAAAATAAAAATAAAAATAGGAAAAATGGGGATTGTGCCTGAGCATATAGATAGATAGATAGATAGGATGGAGGTAAACTTCTTAAAACATTAGGCTGAATGGGGCCGAATGGATACAAGCCAAAGAGAGAGGGAGAGAAAGAGAAGAAAAGCGAGGTGGCCTCCCTTAATTCTTCTTTTCCTTTTCCGTCATATTCGTTCACTGTTTCTTCTTCGGCTTTGTCTTCCTTCGTTTTCCTCTTCGTCGTTTTCTTCTTCTTGTACCAATGTATTTTCTTGGATAACTCAACCGTATTACCGAGTAGGTCTCAACCACATATGAATTGTGCTGTTCAATTTTTGGTTTCCTTATTACATAATGGACATAGATTCCTTAGAGGTAGTACAACGACGAATGACAAAAGTGATCCATAATTAATAATAATGGACATAGATTCCTTAGAGGTAGTACAACGACGAATGACAAAAGTGATCCATAATTATTATGTTCTATCCAACAACCAACTCTACTCCTAAAATCGATTAATGAAATATTACAAACACGTGTGGCAGTCCGTGGATTCGAACCCAGGACGCTCACACCGAATATCAACACCTTGTGCAGTACACCACGACGAATGACAAAAGTGATCCATAATATTAGAAATCTTCTATATGAAGGAATGTTGAAGGCATTAGGCTTATATGTTTTAGTGAGACGCAGAGTTCGAGGGGATAATATGATGGTGTTCAAGTGGGTTAGTGGGCTTAAGGGGAGGTTTCTAGTTTGTTTCCTACTCCTCCAGCAATCTTAAAATGTCACCCCCTTGAGCCCCTTTCAAGATAAATTTGTACATTTTTCGGTAGAAAAATGTCCCGGCCGAAGGCCGATTACTCTTAAATTACAGGCTCGCTATCGCTCGCCAGGATAAAATCGACACCTAAATGGCACGAAAGGTCTTAAAATTGACAGAATGGGGCGAAAATTCTTAAAAATCGCCAAACTAATGGGGCGAACGTCTTAAAATGTCAAAAGCAATGGGGGTAGACATGAGAGAGAAAGGGGTCAAGAAAAAAGTCCCTCAAGTGGAAACCTCTCCTTAAAAAGGGGAACATGAGAGATGTACTGAAGCTCAGTGATAGCTAAAGAACTCGAACAAATGGTTTCAAGTTAGACACGTTTCGTTTCAGAAAAGACATTGGCAAAGCCTGGTTTAGAAACAGGGTTATAGATATGTGGGATAGGCTACCAAATGCTATATTTCCAGATGCGTTATTTCAACATTGATTTTGAGAAGTTCTTTTTTGTCTATATATTGTGTCGTCTCTGTTTTGGTTTGTATATTTTTCAATGTTTACATTATAA
Source organism: Paralithodes platypus (assembly GCA_032716605.1). Classification (NCBI taxonomy): domain Eukaryota; kingdom Metazoa; phylum Arthropoda; class Malacostraca; order Decapoda; family Lithodidae; genus Paralithodes; species Paralithodes platypus. Next base: position 44,640,444 of record CM064501.1, read on the forward strand.
TAGTAGGATCAAGCACGGCAGTCTCTTTCTACACGCCGCAATGTTGCATTTTTGTCTCTTCTATCGCTAGTACAACAATCAGTGTTCTTCAGAGCTCTCTCAGTTTACAGTATACCCCCTCCCTTGCAGTGAGTGCGAGGCATCCGCCTTTCAACACAGTCCTACTTATATTCTGTCTAGCTCTCTCCAACCCAAGAATTTGCAAATTTTCTCAGTCATTCTTCTACTGAACACGTGAACTCTGGAACTTTCTTCAACAATCAAACTTTCCTTCATCCGATGATTTAAACTGCTTTAAACTTCGTGTGTCCAGACATTTTTACCCCAACAGTTGGCTCTCTGTCACTCTTTTGGCTTCGGAGGAGACACTCGTACAGGAAAGCTTCCTATAGTCTCCTTCATACACATAGAAAAATAAAAAATAAATAAAAATAACATGTTGGCAATACGGCAATAAATAAAAATAACATGTTGGCAATACGGCAATAAATAAAAATAACATGTTGGCAATACGGCAATAAATAAAAATAACATGTTGGCAATACGGCAATAAATAAAAATAACATGTTGGCAATACGGCAGCCTGTCCTGTGATCGTAAACTGAACGTATTTGGTATCAGTGATCGTGTCCATGGAGCCAAACAAACGAGGCCAAGGTGTTCAGTCATCTAACAATTATACATCAAACCACGGACCTATACACACCTGTAAACAAAGGCCTACAGTAGGGATAATCCGTGTCACCAGGTTAACCCTGTCTAAACCAAGGGGGCAATCTTTTTGGAGTACCCCTGTTTCGTTCCATTACTTCACCGATCTTTTAAACGTTTCGCCTTTTCGTTGCCTGGTTATAAGACGTTTCACCCCATTCAGGTGTCGATTCTCTTGGGTCGAGCGATAGGGAACCAGCAGTCTAGGAGGATTTAGCCTTCGGCTAGGATATTTGTCTACAGAAGAATGAACAATAATAACTTTAAAGGGGGGTCTGGGGAGTGTTATTATTGTTTAGTCTATGGGTCCAACTAAAACATGTTCGAAAATGGCAAAAATAATCAAAACCCACAATAACACGTCGGATGGACTAGTGTTAAGGTGGATTTATAAGAGGGTACGTGTTGTTTCCCGGCAACTATTGTCTGTTTATTATAAATAGGCCAAACATATTCATTACTAACCTCTACTATAACTAAAAAACAGATTCATTACTACGCCTCTACTATAACTAAAACATATTCATTATTAACCTCTACTATAACTAAAAACATATTCATTACTAACCTCTACTATAACTAAAAACATATTCATTACTAACCTCTACTATAACTAAAAACATATTCATTACTAACCTCTACTATAACTAAAACACAGATTCATTACTAACCTCTACTATAACTAAAACACAGATTCATTACTAACCTCTACTATAACTAAAACACAGATTCATTACTAACCTCTACTATAACTAAAACACATATTCATTACTAACCTCTACTATAACTAAAACACAGATTCATTACTAACCTCTACTATAACTAAAACACATATTCATTACTAACCTCTACTATAACTAAAACACATATTCATTACTAACCTCTACTATAACTAAAACACATATTCATTACTAACCTCTACTATAACTAAAACACATATTCATTACTAACCTCTACTATAACTAAAACACATATTCATTACTAACCTCTACTATAACTAAAAAACATATTCATTACTAACCTCTACTATAACTAAAAAACGACAAAAGTAAGCAGGTTAACATTAAACAAATCTATCATTCCTTCCTTCCTTCCTTCCTCTTTCTCTCACTTCATCTCCTGTCCCTCCTCCTCCTTTTCCTTCTTTCCTTCCTTCGTCCTCCTCCTTCTCTCACTTCGTCTCCTGTCCCTCCTCCTCCTCTTCCTTCTTTCCTTCTTTCGTCCTCCTCCTTCTCTCACTTCATCTCCTGTCCCTCCTCCTCCTCTTCCTTCTTTCCTTCCTCCTACTCCTTCTCTTCCTCCTCCCCCTTCTCTCACTTCACCTCCTCTCCCTCCTCTTCTTTCCTTCCTTCCTCCTTTACTCCTTCTTCTCTTCCCCCTTCGTCTCCTGTCCCTCTGCCTTCACCTCCTCCTCGTCTTCCTTCCTTCTTCCTCCCTCAGTAATCCAGTTACTTTGTGTTAATTACTTCGCCACGCCAGGGATCCAATTAAATTAATATCGCTGGCATATCGAATGTGTGTCTGTGTGTGTGTGTGTGTGTGTGTCTGTGTGTGTGTGGGGGGGGGGGGGGGCTATTTGGTTTGGGTTCATGGTCCGGATTTCCTTTTATTTATTGTGTGTGTGTGTCTGTGTGTGTGTGTGCGTGTGTGTGTGTGTGTCTGTGTGTGTGTGTGCGTGTGCGTGTGTGTGTGTGCGTGTGTGTGTGTGTGCACTATTTGGGTGAGATTCAAGGTCGTATTTCCTTTATTACTTAACCTTGTATCTCGGGAAGTTTGATGTTTGTTAAAGAGGTATTGGTGGGGATTTTTTGGAGTGGTAGAATGTGTGTTTGTGTTGTAGTGTTGTTTATTATGTATTGTTTGTGTGTGTGTGTGTGTGTGTGTAGGTGTGTGTGATTTACATAGCTACACAGACTGCACAGACCTGGTGGTCCCTACTAGGCAGTCCGGACTTAATTCTAACATATAATTTGATACATAGTAGAAGGTATATAACAACAAAGCAGAAGGCTCTCTCTCCACCCACCATCCTCTTCGACCTTATTAGCTAGGCATGAAACTTAGTTAGGGAATAAGATCCCCAATAGAATGAGGTTATTTCTACATCGAAATTGGTAGTAAAGAACGAAGTTGAGAAACATTGTATAATAATATATATATATTATGTTTGATACTTTACCTAACTTAAGGGGGTCACCGGCTTTTCTTTATCTTTCTCTCCTTTTCTCTCTTTCCTTGGCTTGTATCCATTAGGCCCCATTCAGCCAACTGTTTTAAGAAGTTTATCCCCATCCAGGTGATGATTTCTTCCTGGCGAGCGATAGCGAGCCAGCATTGTATAGAGAAATCCGGCTTTGCCGGATACATTTTTCTATCGAAAAATGTACAAATTTAGCTTGCTGTCAAAACAAAAATATATATACAGTATATGCTGGCTCGCTACCGCTCGCCAGGATAATATTGACACCTGGATGGAGGTAAACGTCTTACAATAGTAGGCTGAATGGGGCCGAATGGATACAAGCCAAAGAGAGAGGGGGAGAGAAAGAGAAAAAAGCGAGGTGGACTCCCTTAACATATATAACTTTTAAACCTACATTACTCCAACCTCCTCGCAATTGATGTCTAGCCTCCTTTTGACTGTCTCAATTGTATTACATTGTACCACTTTATCTGGGAGTTTGTTGCACTCGTTGACCACCACGCTGTAGTTGAAGAAGTGCTTTGTGACATAGAGATTCGCCCTCCTGTTTTTTTTTATTTTTTATTCCATTTCCACGAGTTGATGAACTATGATTTTGAACAGTGAATCCATATCAGTTTTGTCAAAGCCTTTTATTAATATCTTGAAACACTCAATTAATTAACCTCGCATCTTCTTTTCTTAGGTGAATTTTGTTTTGTTTGAATCTCTCATGATATGATTTATTTATCAGTAATGGTATTAACTGTGTCGCTCTACACTGCACTAACTCGATATTTTTTAGTGTTCTTGTTCAGATAAGGAGACACAAATTGAACGCCATAATCAATATGGGGCCTTACTATTATGCCCAGTGTTAAGGGGGGTGACCTGTTTTTTTTTTATTTCTGTCCTTTTCTCTCTTTCTCTGGCTTGTATCTATTCGGCCCCATTCAGCCAACTATTTTAAGACTTTTATCCCCATCTACAGTAGGTGTCGATTTCTTCCTGGCGAGCGATAGCGAGCCAGCATTATATGAAGAAATCCGGCTTCGCTGGAGACATTTTTCTATCGAAAAATGTACAAATTTAGCCTGCTGTCAAACAAAAATAAAAAATATGCTGGCTGGCTACCGCCCACCAGTAAAAAATTGACACCTGGATGGGGATAAACGTCTTAAAACAGTAGGCTGAATGGGGCCGAATGGATACAAGCCAGAGAGAGATAGAAAAGGACAGAACCAAAACAGGTGACCCCCCCTTAAGGTAGCAGCAATAGAAGCAACCCCTATAGCGCCGTTAACACCAGTAGCAGCCACCACCACCACCACGCCACCACCACCACCACCACGCCACCACGAGTAACAGCAACACCAACAAGAGCAAGGGCATGAAGGGACCCCACCTCGCTCTTTTATCTTTCTCTCCCTCTCTCTTTGGCTTGTATCCATTCGGCCTCATTCAGCCTACTGTTTTAAGACGTTTACCCTTATCCAGGTGTCAATATTTTCCTGCCGAGCGGTAGCGAGCCAGTATATATATATTTTTGTTTTGACAGCAAGCGAAATTTGTACATTTTTCGATAGAAAAATGTCTCCGGCGAAGCCGGATTTCTCCATACAATGCTGGCTCGCTATCGACCGCCAGGAAGAAATAGACACCTGGATGGGGATAAATGTCTTAAAACAGTTGGCTGAATGTGGCCGAATGAATACAAGCCAGGGAAAGAGAGAAAAGGACAGAAAGATGAACAAAAGCCGGTGACCCCCCTTAAGAACGAGAAACTAGTATAAAGTGTGTAAATATCCAAGTCGTGAGATCCTTGCATAATAGTAAATTGATCTATTACGCATATTACCATTTATCCTTAGTAGTAATCTTACAGAGTTAATATTCACTAAATTACTAGAAGCGTGTATTGAACCTAACAGTCCACGTGTTGAATTATTTTCATATAACAGGGTCGCCACGTGTTTGAGTAAATTTATCAGGCACAGCTGTAGACCACGTGTAGGCTCCAGATATACCTCACGACTCCTATGAAAAGTTCTGTTACTTGTGTTATTAAATTTGTCCATAAAATATGCTCGCCACGCGTTTTGAGTAAATTTATCAGGCGTAGCTGTAGACCACATGTAGATATACCTCACAACTCACATATAATGGTCTGTTAATAGTGTATTATCAACTTTGCGTAAGCAGAGAGGTATCCCCCCCCCCCCCCCCCATCCCCCGTATAATGGTACCATGCCGGTCAAAATGTCTGTCTGTCTGTCCGAATACTACTCCTAGACAGTTCGACGAATTTTCACCAAACTTCACACGAACGTTCGAGCAGACGATGTTTTCCTGTCCCCCATTGGCATTGAAAATTAAATACAACATAAGTTGGAAATTATATTGAAGGCATATTGATGTAACATATCGAGTATAATTGTCACATCGAAATTATGTAGCAGTTTTGTTCTATTAGTGTTTGTTTAGCTCAACTTGTGAAATAATAACGCAAATATTACATGCAGTAATGTAGCCAACACCTCAGCCAATTGTCCGAACACTTAATAACTTAACAGTCACGGGATTCGAGGTGATCCCGAGGCTTTGAGTTTCATTTCTATTAAGATTCGATACTAAACTGTAGTTCTGTCAAACGAAAACCTTCTAGTAAACATTTAGCAATTGTTCCAGCTTACTTATTATTCCAGTACTGTACAATCGGGGGTATTAAGTGTTGTCATAGATTCCAGTGGTCTTAGCTCAAAAAGTGTTATAGGTTCGAATCCCTGGACTGCCACATGTATTTGTTGATTTCATTGAGTTTAGGAGTAAAGTCGGTTAGTGGAGGGAACATAATAATTGGTATCTTTATAGTTACTGGGAAAAGTGCTTATCCCTCAGAGTATTAGTCAGTGTCCCAAACTCTGTGAAATATCTGACAACACTTATTAACCTCGACTGTACATCATGAGTTACGAAAAATACCATACATGTTTTATCAATGGGTAATTACACGTAGATTAGCATAGCCGAAAGCCAACGCTCGCTATTGCCTACCGCGAAAACAAAAAAGATTAATTTAATATTTTCACCTGGCATGAAAAGCCTCAAACCAACAAATGGCCTCGATCACCCAGCCGGAGATAGGGGTGTGGCGAGAGGGTAGGAGCAAGGTATAGACTGTACTGTGTATCTTGGGTAGGAGTGGTGTTCAGTTTATCGGCTAGAATATCGTAAGAATGGCTTTGGTGATGAATACTATTGTACTTGAATATTTGTTTCCTAATTAGGATAATTTCAGGTGTGTGTGTTTGTGTGCACGTGTGTGAATATATATATATATATATATATATATAAGAGAGAGAGAGAGAGATATGCAGATTATGAATAAAACGCACAAAAACACGATTGCTATTCCAAAACGCTTTAAACAATTCAATATTATCATCATCTAATTATAATATCATACATCGATGCACTGTCTCACCTTCAAGATGCTGCCAAACGAATCTTCAGCTTAAGAAGGAAGTCATGGCGTTAAATAGTTCAATTACAATCTTGCTCAAGGTTTATAAATACTACTTGTTTCTCCTTGATCATAACCCTTTGAATACCAGCGACGTGTGGTATATTTTATTCTAGCTATATTTAGACGATATTATGCAGCTTGGGAAGGAGTTAAAAGGGTTGGTCGAGATAGTTTGAAGCCATATTATTGTTAGAGGCCCTTCCTAAGCTGAATAAAATCGTGAAATAGCTGGCCGGATATGATGAAAAGGACGTCCCTGGTACTGAACGGGTTAATGTGCTCCGCTGACGTTCGGGGCAAAGCTTCATAGAAAACGGAAGTAGCCAACAGGTAACATCCTGTAGGTAGCTGACCGGGAAGGGCGACGACCAAGGTCAAGCGAGCTACCGCACACATCTTATAATAAATATATTAAATATATCCTTACAAGTAAATGCCCTTTTCACAATTATTTTGTATCTTATAGGGTATGCAGGTAATACTATATACTAAAGGATTTTTTTTAATAGGCAAGTATACCGAATAATACATAGACATTCAATGAACTGCCCCTTCTTGTTGACAATCGAGTGACGCTTGCTTGTGTATTGTGTTCCGCCGCGAATATATCTCCGGATTCCGAGTGCATCCGAATAGTCCGAGCATCGCCGAGTGTTTCCAGTGGTGCATTAAGGTGGCTGGAACAACTGGAGACGAGAAAATTAGCCGCAACTCTGGATAAAAGGTGAGAAGATATGAGTAAATATGACGCCTTCGTTTGGGCGAGATGGTGAATTCGGCGAGGGGTTGATTACTTGATGATGAAGATGAAGGTATTGTGGGATAAACCTTTACAACGGCACTTAATTTGTTTTGTTGTTTTTAAATAAAATTAAATAATGAATACATGTGGTACTCCAAGGACTCTAACCTAGGATACTCACACCGAAATTCCGCACACTAAGCACTAGGCTACCAAGACAGTTACTTATTTGCTTCGGAATCTTTAGATCGACTCACACGAATGCTCTTTCCCATAATTTGTTTTGGCATCTCTAATCTGGAAGATTCAAAATTCAAGTTATATAAAAATAGAACCAATTAGAATAAGCTACCTGTTTGCCGATATACACGCAACAGAGCCCATACTGTTGCAAGAATAAGCTACCTGTTTGCCGATATGCACGCAACAGAGCCCATACTGTTGCAAGAATAAGCTACCTGTTTGCCGATATACACGCAACAGAGCCCATACTGTTGCAAGAATAAGCTACCTGTTTGCCGATATACACGCAACAGAACCCATACTGTTGCAAGAATAAGCTACCTGTTTGCCGATATACACGCAACAGAGCCCATACTGTTGCAAGACTCAATATGTTGCTCGAGAAATACGGGAGATAAAGCTCCTAATAAGAAAGTACGGTCGCGCTAATAAGTCATGTCCCAGCTGTCATTACGTTTGGCTTGCTCTGTGTTGTATTAGAGTCTGTCAGATGTTGAATAGGGTGGGTAAGTGTAGGAACATGTTTATATATTTGTGTCTGTCAGATGTTGAATAGGGTGGGTAAGTGTAGGGACATGTTTATATCATTTCACTCGATATGAAGAAATGAAGCTATAGTTATTGCTGATACCATATTAATAAAAACATAATTGGTGCTGAGACATTACTTATTAGTGCGATTGTACAGTAGTATCAAACCACGCTTATAAGTTGCTAACGTATCCTAGTAATTATCAAGGTCCTATGGCATTTGTGTAGTTTGGTGTACGACAAAAACAAATATAATTTGTTATTAAAATGTAAAACTTGCAAACAAAGTCAAACCAAAACTGGGACAAAGACAATATAAAGTCAAAACAACATATCAAAATCGCTATGTGGAAACAACGCTTACTAAAATAACATTTATGAAAGAACACAATCCACCACATAGGGTGTACATTACTACATGAGCAAGTTAATCTGGTTCTACGAGAACGCTTTGGGGTAAATATACAGGAGACGCAACAATATAGGATTTTTTTTTATAATGGTAGTTTTGGGTTCCTAACATCATATGCTTCATTTTTATATACTTTTTATCCCCGGGGGAAAAAAATCTTGGGAGTTTTCATTTTTTTCTTGGGATTTTTTTCTTGGGATTTTTTATTTGTTTTCATTAACCTAACCAAAAAACCTAGCCTAACCTAACTTAAATGTATGTTAGGTTAGGTTTTTTGGAATTTATCCAGTTTAACACCGGGTCGAAACCATCGATATATTATTTAGGCAAATATATTAGTTATGTCATGTACTTCATTGCCATATACTGTATGTCCAAACCGTCGGTAATTCATTATAATATACGCCCTAAATAACTAACACAACATTTTTGCCCCCTGCCGGCAACATATATGATGATGACAATAAGTCATGGGGGGGGGGGGGGGGCAAAGACCCCTCTCAACTTATTTTTGTATCCCACGGCATTCAAAATTGCCGGAAATGTGATCCCGAGCGAGCGAATATGTTTTGTTGCTTTGGTGTCTTAAGTTTGATGGATAATGCTTATTTTGCGATTTCCGACGGGGTTCATAAAATAACACGTCTATTAAAACAAAAAACAAGGAAAACAAATAGAAAATACTTGTAAAAATCGTCCCCGGTGTAAAACAGGATATTTACCGGTTTTTTGGTTAGGTTAATGACCCCCCCCCCCCCAGAAAAAAAAAAAAAAAAAAAATGAAAATGAAAATCCCAAGATTCTTTTTTTTTCTCGCGGGGATAGCAAGTATATAGAAATGAAGCATATGATGATAGGAACCCAAAACTACCATTAGAAATTTGCTACCTATATTGTTGGGTCTCCTGTATATTGACCCGCTTTGGTAAGAGTTGTGTTATCGGGCGTACCACTACCGACATATAGCATAACTCGACCTCTTTAAAACATTAACCTAACCAAACAACCTAACCTAACCTAACCTAGTATTCATGTAGTAATGAGAATACTAGGTTAGGTTAGGCTTTTTAGTTAGGTTAAGTATTTATGGTGACCGGTCAACTCAACCAGTAGACCATTTCAACCAGTAGCTCTCAACCAGTACCAAATCAACCAATACGGTTAGGTTAGGTTAGTACTATATTTTGGCACTGGTTTGGTTGGTCTGGGTTAATTTGGCACTGGTTCAGAGCTACTGGTTGAAATGGTCTACTGGTTGAGATAACATGGAACCAGTATTTATAGATGATTTATGCTGTATGTCGGTAGTGGTACGCCCGATAACACAACAGTTACTCTTACCAAGGCTTTCTCAAGTCGTTTGTACTGTGAAGGGTATAAACTGCTATGTATACAGACTAATAACACACACAACAAAGCCACTCCAACAGCTTATTCTCTCTCCAACACCCCTTCTCCCCTTTCTACACTTCAGAAAAATAGGAAAAAGTAGAATGTAGATACGAGGTGCCGTTGTAAAGGCTTATCCCTCAATACCTTCACCTGACCTGACCTGACCTATTCATTTGACTCAGTATCGAACGCAAACGAAACAATGGCCACGTTTTGTTATACTTCAACACTTGGCTTTAAAGGGGGATGGCCCGGTTTTCTGGACCTTCTTTTCCCTCATGTTTAGCCCCATTAGTTTTCAGATGTTAAGATGTTTGCCCCATTAGTTAGTAAATTTTAAGACTTTTCGCCCCATTTCTTCGTCAATATTCAGACCTTTCGTGCTATTTAGGTGTCGATTTTTTCCCTGGCGAACGATAGTGAGCCTGTAATGTTGGAAGAAAGCCGGGAAATTTTTCTACCGAAAAAATTTACAAATTAATCTAGAAGGGGGATCTAATGGATGTTTTTTTTTTAAATTTGATGGAGGTCTAGGGAGGAAACTAAAAACATATATGAATAAATTAATTAATAGACCAAACAAACAGTCCGTCTCCCCTTAAGGGGAGGTTTTTAGTTGGTTCCCTAGACCTCCATCAAGCTTAAAATTACACCCCCTTGAGTCCCTTTCAAGATAAATTTGTAAATTTTTCGGTAGAAAATGTCCCGGCCGAAGGCCGGTTCCTCTTAAATTACAGGCTCGCTATCGCTCGCCAGGATAAAATTGACACCTGAATGGCACGAAAGGTCTTAATATGGGGTGAAAGTTCTTAAAATCGCTAAACTAATGGGGCAAACGTTTTATAATATCAAAAGCAATGGGGCTAAACATGAGGGAGAAAGGGGTCAAGAAAAAAATCCCTCGAGTGGAGATCTCCCCTTAATGCTGTATGTGATTGGATTGTGTTATTCCGCCTGTGAATTAAATACCAATTTATCTATTACTGACCTACTAACTTGAATTAAATACCGATTTATCTACTACTGACCTAACTAACTTGAATTAAATACCGATTTATCTACTACTGACCTAACTAACTTGAATTAAATACCGATTTATCTACTACTGACCTAACTAACTTGAATTAAAAGCCGATTTATCTACTACTGACCTAACTAACTTGAATTAAATACCGATTTATCTACTACTGACCTAACTAACTTGAATTAAATACCGATTTATCTACTACTGACCTAACTAACTTGAATTAAATACCGATTTATCTACTGACCTAACTAACTTGAATTAAATACCGATTTATCTACTACTGACCTAACTAACTTGAATTAAATACCGATTTATCTACTACTGACCTAACTAACTTGAATTAAATACCGATTTATCTACTACTGACCTAACTAACTTGAATTAAATACCGATTTATCTACTACTGACCTACTAACTTGAATTATTTTGTTTTATCGAAGTTGTATACCATTTACTTGTAGTTCTTCCTATTATTTGGAGAGATCTCTACTTGAGGGATTTTTTTCTGGACTCCTTTCTTCCTCATGTTTAGCCCCATTGTTTTTCTAATTTTAAGACGTTTTTCCCCATTATTTTGACGATTTTAAGAACTTCCAACCCATTTCTGTCAATTTTAAGACCTTTCGTGCCATTTAGGTGTCGATTTTATCCTGGCGAGCGATAGCGAGCCTGTAATTTAAGAGGAACCGGCTTTCAGCCGGGACATTTTTCTACCGAAAAATTTACAAATTTATCTTGAAAGGGGTTCAAGGGGGTGTAATCTTAAGCTTGAAGGATATCTAGGGACCAAACTAAAAACCTCCCCTTAAGTGAGACCCACCAAGTCCAGATTTGTCCTGTATATATAACACTGATCATGCTTTTAAATAACGGTACTACAATGCTCTATTTTTGTATAAGTAAACTGTCTTTTGTATAAGTAAACTGTCTTTTGTATAAGTAAACTGTCTTTTGTATAAGTAAACTGTCTTTTGTATAAGTAAACTGTCTTTTGTATAAGTAAACTGTCTTTTTGTATAAGTAAACTGTCTTTTTGTATAAGTAAACTGTCTTTTTGTATAAGTAAACTGTCTTTTGTATAAGTAAACTGTCTTTTAATAAATCCCAATGTTCTATTGGTCTTGTTTGCAGATGCTGCACATTGAACGGAGGTCTTTAAGGGGAGATTTCCACTTGAGGGATTTTTTCTTTACTCCTTTCTCCCTTATTATGTTTAGCCCCATTGCTTTTGAAGTTTTATGACGTTTGCCCCATTAGTTCGGGGATTTTAAGAAGTTTCACCCAATTTATGTCACTTTTAAGACCTTTCGTCCCATTTAGGTGTCGATTTTTTCCTGGCGAGCGATAGCGAGCCTGTAATTTAAGAGGAATCAGCCTTCGGCCGGGACATTTCTCTACCGAAAAATTTACAAATTTATCTTGAAAGGGGGTCAAAGGGGTGTAATTTCAAGCTTGATGGAAGTCTAGGAAACACACTAAAAACCTCTCCTTAAGTTTTCAGATATTAGAACCCCCAGGTCTTTAACTAAAGCACTTTTTATTGGTTAGCCTTTCATCGTGTATTCATATTTTTGGTTTGTATTCCCTATTTGTAAGACCGAGCATTTGTCAACATTAAATGGCATCTGCCGTTTTTCTAGCCACTCAGCTCTATTATTTAAATCCGATGGTAGCTTACCTTTGTCTTGTTCAGTTAAGAAGTTTCACCCAATTTATGTCACTTTTAAGACCTTTCGTCCCATTTAGGTGTCGATTTTTTTCCTGGCGAGCGATAGCGAGCCTGTAATTTAAGAGTTAATATTTATATACAGAGAGAGAGTGAGAGAGCGAATGTGAGGCGAGGTGTATTTAGTTTGATTCTTGTTCAAATCTACTTTACTTACAATTTATCCTTGCATTTTAGAGGCTTGCAAACTTTGGAAATTTGTTTAAGAAGCATTAGGTATTGGTGTGTGTGTGTGTGTGTGTGTGTGTGTGTGTGTGTGTGTGTGTGTGTGTGTGTGTGTGTTTGGTTACTTTCCGGTTCAACTTTCATTAATTTACACCATTTTTTTTTTTTTTTTATTAAATTTTGCCATATAAGTAAAGAAGGATTGTGTTTGTGTCGAGTTATTTTGGTATTACATATTGTTTGTGTTGTGTAAGAGAGAGAGAGAGAGAGAGAGTGAGTGGAGGTGAGCGTGTGTGGAGGTGAGCATTTGATCGGATGTCCTCTGTTTATTATTGTATGTGTGTTTGAGATTGGTTGAGGGGGGATGGTTCACTTTTTGGCCGATTTTTGTATGTATTCATTATTTTTCTAGTTTCCTCCCTAGACCTCCATCAAATTAAAAAAAACATCCATTACCGGTACATCCCCCTTTTAGATTCATTTGTAAATTTTTCGGTAGAAAAATATGCCGGCCGAAGGCCGGTTCTTCCAACATTACAGGCTCACTGTCGTTCGCCAGGGAAAAAATCGACACCTAAATAGCACGAAAGGTCTAAATATTGACGGCGAAATGGGGCGAAAGGTCTTCAAATCGACTAACTAATGGGCCAAACGTCTTAGCATCTGAAAACTAATGGGGTTAAACATGAGTGAAAAGGTGGTCCAGAAAACCGGCCCTACCTTTGGTCTATATATATATGTATCTTTTAATATAGTTGTGAGTTTCCTTGCTAGACCTCCATCAAGGTTTAAAGAAAACACATCCCCTAGTCCCCCGTTCAAGATAAATGTTGTACATTTTTCGGTGGAAAAATGTCCTGGCCGAATTTAGGTTCCTTCTAAAATTACTGGCTCGCTATTGCTCGCCAGGAAGAAATCGACAATTAAATGGCACAAAAGGTCTTAATATTGATAAATACATGGGGCAAAAGGTCTCAAAATCGCCAAACTAACGAAACTAACGTCTTAGAATCTCAAAACTGATATACTACACACGAGGGAGAAGGGGGTCCATAAAAAGCAACTATACCTCTCCCTTAAGGGGAGGTATTTAGTTTGTTCCCTAGACCTCCATCAAGCTTAAAATTACACCCCCTTGAGTCCCTTTCAAGATAAATTTGTAAATTTTTCGGTAGAAAAATTTCCCGGCCAAAGGCCGGTTCCTTTTAAATTACAGGCTCGCTATCGCTCGCCAGGATAAAATCGACACCTGAATTGCAGGAAAGGTCTTAATATCGGGTGAAAGTTCTTAAAATCGCTAAACTAATGGGGCAAACTTTTTATAATATCAAAAGCAATGGGGCTAAACATGAGGGAAAAAGGGGTCAAGAAAAAAATCCCTCAAGTGGAGATCTCCCCTTAAGTTAAGGAGGCAGTGGGGATTTTTGAGGTGGTGGAGGATGTGTGGCCGTCTGTGTCCTGTTATTGTGATGGGTTAGTGTGTATTTACCTATTTGTATTTACCTATTTGTAGTTTACAGGAATTGAGCAGCGCTCGTGTTGTCCTGTCTTAGTTACTTTATAATCAATCCAGTTTACTTAGACAAGTATCGTAATGGATATTCCCAGTTCCCAGTATTTTGGACTAACATATCATAACTTATGTTGCCCTATTTCCCCATTTACTTTTATCCAACCTAGATTTGAACATGTTAATGTTCCTCGCTCTCACCACCTCCCCCTCCAAGTTGTTCCAAGTCTCTATACTCCTATATGGGAAGCTGAATTTCTTTGTGTCCTTACGACATCTGCCCTTCCTCAGCTTAAACTCGTGCCCTCTTGTCCTTCCATTATCCCTCACGAATAGATCTTCCCTATCTACTCGTTCCAAACTTTTTACTCCCTTGAACATCGTTATTAAGTCGCCTCGTTCCCTTCTCTCTTTCAAGGTAGGCAGTTGTAGTGTCTTAAGTCTTTCCTCATATGTCAACTCCTTCAATCTTGGGATCATCTTCGTTGCTATCCTTTGGACTTTCTCTAATTTGTTTATATGTTTTTTCAAATGTGGTGACCATATCACTGCTGCATATTCTAATCTTGGTCTTATCATAGTCATTATCAGTTTTCTTAACATTTCTTCATCCAAATAGTTAAATGCCACTCTCATATTGGTTATTATTCCATATGCTCCTCCAATGATCATGTTAATATGCTTCTCCGGGGATAGATCATCTTGTATTATCACTCCAAGGTCCTTCTCATGCCGTGTTTTGTCGATTATTTCAATTCCTAATTTGTACTCCCAGCTTGGCCTTATCTCACTTGTTCCCACTTCCAAAACATGACACTTTTCTGCATTGAAACTCATTTTCCAGGTTTGGCTCCATCTGTGCAACTCATCTAGGTCCTTTTGAAGATCCTGACAACTTTCTGTACAGGTGACCTTCATGATCTTAGCGTCATCCGCAAACATATTCATATGACTATTCAAGTTTTCTGGCATGTCGTTTACATAAAGTAGGAACATTATCGGACCCAACACTGATCCCTGTGGTACTCCGCTCGTCACACTCCTCCACTGTGAATATTCGTCTCGTATCGTGGTCCTCATCGTGTGTGTGTGTGTGTGTGTGTGTGTGTGTAATAATAATAATAATAATAATAATAATAATAATAATAATTAAAGAGGCAAGCAACGTTGTCCGGGGTTCGACGGTTTTGCAAGCAGGGTATTGTGTTGGATACAAATGCTGTGTCACAGATATCAAAAGATCATTTAACTTATCGGGCATGGAGAAACTACAGAAGGAGCAAGATTGTGCAAACAAACAAGAGCGAGAGAGGGAGAGATTGGCTGTAAAAGGGATCTGCCTCTATCCGTTTAGTAACAGAGTTGTAGATATGTGGCATAGGCTACCGAGTGCTATAATGGGATCAAGAACAATAGAGCTTCAACTTGAAATTAGATAGAATGAGATGGGTTGGCTGTGAAAGGGATCTGCCATGTGTAGGTCAATCGGCTCTGGAGACTCCCGTTTTCTTATTTTTTTATGTTCTCATTTGTGAAGGAGAGAGAGAGTATGGCAAGAGAGAATAGGATGTCGTAATCGTTAGGAAGATAGCGATAAATATGAGAGAGAGAGAGAGTGTGGGATGGGTTGGGTGTGAAAGGGATCGGACATGTGTGGCCCAATCGGCTCTCTGCAAACTCCAGTTTTCTTATGTTTTCATTTGTGAGAGAGAGAGAGAGAGAGACTAGGATGTCATAAATGTAAGGAAGACAGAGATAAATGGGAATGAGTTTTTATGAGATGGGTTGGGTGTGAAAAGGATCTGTCTTGTGTGGGCCAATTGGCTCTCTACAGACTCCTATTTCTTATGTTCCTATTTCTTACAAATGTGTTTTGGTTGCAGGTATATGATAATAGGGGTGTATAGTAAGTAGTGAAATAACAGGTAACGTTTATGAGAGGGGTTGAGTATGAAAGGGATCTGCCTTATGTGGGCCACTTGGCTCTCTGCAGACTCCCATTTTCATCTTGGAAGCATGTGTAAGGGATCTGCCTCAATTGTACCGGTGTGCAAACAAACCAGAGCGAGAGAGAAAGAGATTGGCTGTGTAAGGGATCTGCCTCTATTCGCTTGGTAAAAGAGTTATAGATATGTGGAATAGGCTACTGAGTGGTATAGTGGGATCAATAACAATAGAGCTTCAACATAACATTTGATAGGACGAGATGGGTTGGGTGTGAAAGGGTCTCTCTGCAGGCTCCCATTTTCATCTTGGTTGCATGTGTAAGGGATCTGCCTCATTTGTACCAGTGTGCAAACAAACATGAGCGAGAGAGAGATTGGCTGTGTAAGGGATTTGCCTATATTTGTTTGGTAACAGAGTTGTAGATATGTGGAATAGGCTACCGAGTGGGATCAATAACAATACAGTGGTTGATTAGGGTTGGGTGGTTGATTTGAGTTGGGTGGGTGATATGGGTTGAGTGGTTGATTTTGATTAAGTGGTTGATTTTGATTGAATGATTGATTTTATTTGGGTTGATTGGTTTATTTTGGGTTGATTGGTTTATTTGGGTTGAGTGGTTTATTTGGGTTGAGTGGTTGATTTGGGTTGAGTGGTTGATCTGTTGATTTGGTGTGAGTGGTAGATTTGTGTTGATAATTTGATTTGGGTTGATTGATTAATTTGGGTTGTGTGGTTGATTTTGGCTTAGAGGTTGATTGGTTGATTTAAGTTAATTTGTTGTTGAATTAGGTTCAAAGGTTGTTTTTTTGTTGATTGGTTGATTTGGGTTGAGTTGTTGATCCAACACTACTTGGAATGTTGTTTTTGAAGGTATAATTGCCTATGTGTACATCCCCCACCACTCTAGTACAGTATATATGTTGTTGCTGTAACTATAATTGTTTGCTTGATTATAATACAAGCCCCAACATACCATTGGATGTTGTTGCTGCATTAAAATGGCAAAAGTGAAATACGGTGTCATACAATACTGGACGAGAGAGAGAGAGAGAGAGAGAGAGAGAGAGAGAGAGAGAGAGAGAGAGAGATATATGTAGGCAACGAAAAGGAATTATCTCTCTTTAGCACAGAGCAAATAGTTGTACCTACCATTTGTGCAAACATTATATTTCAGCTTTCCGAAGGCAAATAACTACTTCCGATAAATATTCAGCCTTGTATTTAAATAATGAATCCTGTTAAATGTTATTACTTAATAGAGACATGTGGAAGGCTTACAATTATACACAGGATAAGATGAGGAAATACAAACTTCAGACCATAATTATTGGGCGATGAGAGGGAAGGAAGTGGGTGCTGTCTTGGGGAGGGGGAGGAGGTGGGTGACGTCTGGGGAGGAGGAGGCTTTTAAACAGTGCTGCCAGTTTTAACATCGCTACATTATCGCTAGATGTGGAGGTATTGACTTCAATCTAGCAGCCATTTTTTCATATCTAGAGACATTTACTAGGGATAATTTGAAAATTTCAGACATTCTAGTCATATTACATTGTAAAATTTGCAAAACAAACAAACCAAAACTCTTTAGAAATTGCAGCATTATTCTAGCATTGTTTGACTATGTAGCAACATGCTAGCGACTTTTGAGAAAGGATCTAGCGTTATTTTGTGGTAACACTTAGGGTTGAAGGAGGAGGGTTAAAATACGAGTCATCAAGGCAATTGCCAAAACTTTAAAGGTCCATATCATTGTTATTAAACTAAGAATTTGGCAAAGGGAGGAATTGTTAAAAACCTTAGCCAATACTCTGCTATTCACCAAAAATAAATTTAATCAATACCGAAAGTTCACTAGAGTGGATGTTGATAGAGTAAAATATATGAGAGAGGAAGAGAGTAGGAAGGAAGGAGCAAATCATAAAAAAATATATAACAATACTAGTGCGGCATTGTACAACTATTATAGGAATGTCCTGTGGTTCAGTGTGTGAGGAGACTAATGACGTGACCGATTAGAAGGATTAGAGTAGGAGGAGAAGGTATAATAATTATATAGGATTAACTCGGTCACGTTTCCCCGGCCACTTTTCTGGGCAACTATATTCTGGAATATCTAATGTTAATTTTGGAAGCTTCTATACATATGTTATTATTAGAATGTAGATCATGGTCATTATATCATTCAAACTCAGTATAGTTGTCAATTATATACATAATAGCTCCTCATAGTGCTGCTACAAACATAACTGTCGATCGAAAATTTCCGGAAATAGTCTTTACCTGTGCACTGATTCCTGTATTCATTTTATGTCAAATACTCTAACCTCAAAAGTCCTACATAATTATTAGCAATCGTAATTTATTGAAATACTAACAAGAACATATCTTATTCTCTTTTTTTGGATTTGAAGGCTCAGTAATCTTTCAATGTATACATTTTAGTTATCACGGTCATTTTCGTTATGTGTTGACCAGTTGACAAGCAAAGTTTGTGAAATGTTTCACTCTTCTATCAGTATTGCAACAATCAGTGTTCTTCAAAGCACTCTCAGTGCATACCCCTCTCTCCTGCGGCGAGTGTGAGGCACCCGCCGTTCAACACAGTCCCACTTCTATTCTGTCCAGCTCTCCAACCCAAGAATTAGCAAATTTTCTTGGCCTTTCTTCTGCTCAACAAACTCTCCCTTAATTAATATTTCCTTCATACTATGACTTAAACTGCTTTATATTCCGTGTGTCCAGGCATTAATACCCCAACGGCCATTGAATTTGGCTCTCTGTCACTCTTTTGGCTTTGGGGGAGACACTTGTTACAGTCAGCCTACCGTTTGTCTCCTCCATACACACATAAGACAAAATACTTATTGAAACGTTTTGCTGTCTTTCAAGTTGTATTGATCTGTAGTATGAAAGAAAAAATCGTGATAGGTTGTCCTGTCATATAATTATTTCATGTGAATTGTTGTATATCATTAATTTCCTGTTTCTAATATTGGTATATGTAGATGTATACTTTCCAACCCATTTTGTTGTTATTTACAGTCAACTTCAAATCGCTTAATAGTCAGATAAGTTTGAAGTTCGAGTTAGATGCACTGTATAAGAATGTGTACATTACAGTTGTAACTTGTAAGGAAACAAGGCAATCTAGTAAATGTCTTTGATTATGAACAGGCTCTTAAAGTAGTCAAACATAGGAGATTAAGAGTTTAACATGGACATACCGGTATGTAATACATTGGAATCCGATAGTCAACATTATATGAAGTGCATGTTTTTTTTTCTAGCATCATATACATCGATCTGGGTGTCCATTATCTCTCGATACCTTCACTTGGCCTAATCGACGAGTCGAGTAATTTAGCCAAGTGAGATGAGTTCTAATATCTACTTAGTTCTACTGATGACTAAATTATACAGTATATGATTGATTGCAATTCCCCTGAAACAGTCAAAAAAAGAATAAACAAAATGATATAGATATACTTGTCATGAAGGAGCTTATAAAGGGTTTTGCTTGCATTCATCAAAATAAGTAAATTTGGAGGGTAATGGTATCATACTTAAGGAAATAACTGACACATGGATACAATATAGCAAATGACTATATGCATATGACTCAAACAATAATCCTAAATTTGTACCAACTATATAAATCCAAGGTTAGTGATGTAATTGGTCCCCTTAAAACTTCGATAGGAGAAATTACAGAAAATGACTTAGAAATGTGCAGTACATTAAATATTTTTTTTTTTCCGTTTTCACTAATGAAAATTTGGCACAGTTTCCACAAGTCCGTAAGGTATATACTATATAGGCTAGTATAGAAAATAGGTTAAGTACGGTTACTATAAGTAGAAATGATGTGCTTAAGGAAATTGACAGACTGAAACCTCAGAAATGACCTGATCTGGATGAGTTATATGCTAGAGTATTAAAAGAATGCAGAGATGAGTTAAGTTACCCATTAACATTTCTATCAAGTCATTAGAAACCGGTTTAGTTCCAGAAGCTTGGAAGATTGCAAATGTAGTTCCGATCTTCAAAAAAGGTGATAAATCAATAGCATCCAATTACCGTCCCATTAGTCTCACATAATAATATATCTATCTATCTACAATATATGCTCAGGCCCAATCCCCGTGTTTCCTATTATTATTTGGTATTTTCTATTTAATTCTATTTTATTATTTTTTTCTTTTTCTTTGGGGTGGCCGCCTCAAGACAGAGCAAGAACAGGGAAAACACAAAACACAACATAAAACAACGAACAAACACAGACAAAAACACAAATTCACACACAATAATAACAAGAGTAAACGGAAAGGTAATCTGCTCAAAAAGTCTAAGCTTGGTATTTCCATGAGTGTGTTGTTCTTCAAGGGGAGATTTTATTTATTGATGTATTATTATTGTGTGTGTTATTGTTTTCCGTACACACATGGGCCGGCCGCCCTCCTTAAGGGGGGTGACCTGCTTTTTGTTATTTCTGTCCTTTTCTCTCTTTCTCTGGCTTGTATCTATTCGGCCCCATTCAGCCAACTATTTTAAGACGTTTATCCCCATCTAGGTGTCGATTTCTTCCTGGCGAGCGAAAGCGAGCCAGCATTATATGAAGAAATCCGGCTTCGCCGGAGACATTTTTCTATCGAAAAATGCACAAATTTAGCCTGCTGTCTAACAAAAATAAAAAATATGCTGGCTCGCTACCGCTCACCAGTAAGAAATTGACACCTGAATGGGGATGAACGTCTTAAAACAGTAGGCTGAATGGGGCCAAATGGATACAAGCCAGAGAAAGATAGAAAAGGACAGAACAAAAACAGGTCACCCCCCTTAACCGCTTCAGTACGATGACTTAGTGTCAATCATATTCTGGTTACCATTGGACGATTTTCTTTAGCTTATAATCTACCTCTTGGACTCAAAGGGGTAAATGCCAACCTAATAAACCCTCTGAGTAGCACAGGTCCTTCGTAAACTGCATAACACGTCTTAAAAACGAATAGATAACATGGGCATCATCGTGCATCGTGCAGGTAGTCAATCAAGCACACTACAGTATAAGAGTATGTAGGTTTTTACCAATTACCTTAGTTTCCCGACCCATTTTCCCAACCACCACTGCGTTTCGTTATCAATCGGTCAAGCTTTGGTCATATAGGTCATCATGCGGAGTATTTCAAGCTCGTAAATGAAGAATTGTGAAAAGTGACTAGTGTAGATGGAAACGAAAGCGCGCATCTGGCTAGGATGCAGGTGCCGAGTTATATATTTAAGTCTTATTATTCCGCAATACATTTAATACAACAAATATACAAAGAAGGAACATTTAAATTTGGTGAAAGGTTCCTATGTTTGTGTAATAGGTCCTTTACTGGTTAAAGAACTCTATCCCATGGCCTTTAATTTGCGCCTTTAAAGGATGAGAGAGTAACATAAGCTTGGTTGTTGCTGTGTGCATGCCCAGCTGAACCGGGGTGCCAACATTCTCGCAATTCACTCCCTATCATACCTAGTGCATAATTTGTATATATACGATATCACAGACACGTTTAAGATGCAAAATATATATCATATTAGTGTACTCTTCTGTAATATTGTTGTTTAATTAGATCATTTACAGTCCTGGTACGGAGTTAGTCATTAGATGGTAATAATAATATATAGTACTGTAATGTTGGCATCCCTCACTCCCTCTCCGCTCCCCCCACCTTCACACATCACACCGTCCATCTTCGCCTGCCTCTGCATGGATACTGTATGGTTCTCGTGTTTTCTCTCGGTTTTGTGCGGATAATGTGTTATTATTGTGTGTTACTCGCGGTATTGTGTGCGTGCTTGCTTGATTATGAAGCCTGGGAAGGATTGGAGATGTCCGAAATCGTTAGAAGAGTGTTAATGGAGTCGTGATATCTACATCGCCAGTGGGGGGGGAGAGATTGAGGGAGACTACGTGACAATGGACTCAACCCTACTTTGCTTTCCGTATACCTCTAGGTAAGTTCGTGAAGGCATCGTTATGTGAGCTTTATTTGTGGCCGTATGAATAATTGTTAATGGTTTATTATGTCATTGTGGGCGTCATTTCGATCTTGCTTGGTTTGAAGTGTAGGGTTTTAACATTTTCTTGCCGCTCCTCCCCTCCTGCATGCCCTACTCCCCTACCTCACCTCCCTCCCACTTTCCATCTATTACTCCCTCTTCCTGGCTCTCCCCCCTCCCTTCCTTTCTCTCCTCTCCCCTTCCCTACTCCCCCTCCTGTCCTCCCTTCTATCTCACCTCCCTCCCACTCCCTCTTCCTTTCTCTACTCCGCCCACCCTCCTCCCTCCCTTTCCTCCCCCCGTACTGCCTCTCCTTCCCCCTTCCTTCCTTCCTCTCCTTTCCCCTTCCTCTCCTTCCCCCTTCATTCCTTCCTTTCCCCTTCCTTCCTTCCTCTCCTTCCCCCTTCCTTCCTTCCTCTCCTTCCCCCTTCCTCCTTCCTCTCCTTCCCCCTTCCTCCCTTCCTCACCTCCCCCCTTCCTCTCCTTCCCCCTTCCTCTCCTTCCCCCTTCCTCTCCTTCTCCCTTCCTTCCTTCCTTCCTCTCCTTCCCCTTCCTTCCTTCCTCTCCTTCCCCCTTCCTTCCTTCCTCTCTTTCCCCCTTCCTTCCTTCCTCTCCTTCCCCCTTCATTCCTCTCCTTCCTCCCTTCCCCCTTCCTTCCTTCCTCTCCTTCTTTGCTATCCTTTTCTCTACCACGTAGTCAATAGATTAGTAGTTTTAGATATCCAAACTGCCCCGTAAGGACCAATAGGTCTGTTGCAGTTTGTTCTCCTTTGTATTCCTCTCCTTCCCCCTTCCTTCCCCCCTCTCTTACCTACTAATTATTCGTACACGCTAACTTTATTTAAGCGTTCCTCAGATTAATTAACTACGATAGTTCTGTTAACTGTACATTTTACCATTTTTACATAAGAGATAATAATCTTTTGCCCTTTCATTGTCAGAAGTTAAATATTAAATCTGAATTCCTCGACCCGAGTTATTATTCTTGCATATAATCAATTGATGAAATATATGTTCATATTATAATTTACTCAAATCAAGTTAAGTACTGATTGAATTATAAAAATAATTCGTCATACCTCTCCTGGAGTCATTGAGCTCTGTATGCAGCTGATTGAGTACCTATTCTGTGAATAAGAACGTGTTCGAGGTGTCCCTGTTGAGGATACTTATCGTCTTTAAGTCCATAATTGGATTTATGAAGACTGATTAACGGGATAGAAATATTATATCCCGGCATAACAAAATGTATACAGGAATCAGTGCACAGGTACAGGATATTTCCGGAAATTTTCGATCGACAGTTATGTTTGTGGCAGCACTATGAGGCGCTATTATAGTACAAAGGAAATCAAGCAACAACAGATCTAGTGACCCTTCTAGGCTGCTTGTCCTCCAAAACACTGAGGATCAAGTGTCCAAACAGTGGTTTAGAGTGGGTAAGGGAACATTGGAAAGGGAACTACTGCCCTGCCACTAACGTGGCAGGACTAGGAAGTTAGTAGGGCACATATGGGTTAGTAACTGAGGGGAGGATAAAATAAAGTTATTCATTTACAAACGCAGTCAGTCGCGGGTTTGATGCGAGATATTTGTCTAGGCGGAATTTAAATGAATCAACGGTGCTGCAGTCTATAACGTCTCGGGGAAGCCCATTCCACAAGTTGACAACTCGATTGAAGAAGAAATTCTTAGATTCGTGTGAGTTAAAAGATTTACCAATAATTTTGCAACCGTTTCCCCGCGTGTAATTAGATTGGTCGATAGTGAAGTACTTACTACAGTTTATATTGTCGATGCCTTTGATGATTTTGAACACTTGAATTAAGTCACCTCTTAATCTGCGCTGGGTTAAAGGAAATAGATTTAATTCTCTAAGACGCTCTTCGTATGGTTTGTTCTTTAGGCTAGGTATCATTTTGGTAACTCTACGTTGAACTCGTTCTAGCTTGTTTATGTCTTTTTGGTAATAAGGGCACCAGCATTGAACGCAGTATTCCAGAAGAGGGCGGACTAAGGAATTGTAAAGGGTTAGGATTACGTCTTTGGATTTATGCTCAAATGATCTGCCTATAAAGCCAATTATTTTGTTTGCCTTCTTAACAACTTCTGAACATTGTTGACTCGGTTTTAGGTTACTCGATATTGTTACTCCCAGATCGGTTTCTCTGTTTACATTCTTAAGCTGAGTGCCATTCATCGAATAGTTTGCTTTCTCATTTAGGTATCCGATATGTAGTACTTTACATTTATCCGCATTGAAACTCATTTGCCAAATTTGGGCCCAATGTGACAATTTATCTAGATTGTGTTGCATATCGTCAACTTGATCTTTTGAGAGTACGCTATTTGCAATTTTTGTATCGTCAGCAAATTTTGAGATTGTACAGGTGAGACCCTCATCTATGTCGTTGATGTAAATTAGAAAGAGAATTGGTCCTAGTACCGATCCCTGGGGTACCCTGCTACTTACATTGGTCCATTTAGATGCCTTACCGTTTATGACTACTCTTTGCTTTCTGTCGCTGAGCCAATTTTCTATCCATTTCAACACACCATCTTGTATTCCATGCGCTTTTAGTTTTAGCAGTAAACGTTTGTGGGGAACTTTGTCAAAGGCCTTTTGAAAATCAAGGTATATAATATCTACAGCTTTACTCTCATCGTAGAGGTTGAGGATATCGTGGAAGAAGTCTAAGAGGTTTGTTAAACAGGAACGTTTTTTACGAAAGCCGTGTTGAGTATCTTTAAGTATGTTATTTTCCTCTAAGTGATTTACGAGTCTGTCTCTTATGACCGTTTCTAGCATTTTACATACAACTGAGGTTAAGCTAATTGGACGATAGTTACTGGGTAGGGATTTGCTGCCTTTTTTGAATATCGGTGTTACGTTGGCTATCTTCCACTGATCAGGCATAGTTCCAGACTGCAAGGATTTATTGAATAGTAATGTCAGTGGTTTGGAGAGCTCATCCTTAGCTTTCTTTAGAACTCTAGGCGAGATTGTATCAGGTCCAGGCGTTTTATTTACCTTGAGTTTATCTAAACAATTCAATACTTCTCTCTCTGTAACGGTGATATTGCTTAGAACACCTGAATTATCAATCTGAATCGGCGATGGTGTAGGGATATCACTGAGGTCTTCTGTTGTAAAAACTGATGCAAAGAAGGTATTGAGGGCATTACTCATTTGTACTTCGTCTTTGGTGTATTCTCCATTTTCATCGACTAACGGTCCAACAGTTGAAGTAACTACTTTTTTCTTTCTGATATAACTATAGAATTCTTTTGGGTTTGTTTTACTTTGATTCGCAATATGTAACTCTAGGATCTTTTTACTTTGCTTAATTAACTTTTTGGCTTTGCGTCGTAGCTCTACATATTTCACCCGTTCTTCGTCATTTTGTGAGGATTTTAATCTATCATTAGCAAATTTTTTAGCAAGCAGGCAGTTTGAAATATCTTTATACCACCATTTGGGCTTATTATTATGTATATCATTGACAACTATACTGAGTTTGAATGATATAATGACCATGATCTACATTCTAGTAATAACATATATATATATATAGAAGCTTCCAAAATTAACATTAGATATTCCAGAATATAGTTGCCCAGAAAAGTGGCCGGGCAAAGGTGACCGAGTTAATCCTATATAATTATTATACCTTCTCCTCCTACTCTAATCCTTCTAATCGGTCACGTCATTAGTCTCCTCACACACTAAAACACAGGACATTCCTAGTTGTACAATGCTTCACTAGTATTGTTATATATTTGTTATGATTTGCTCCTTGAATATGAGCTATATACTCTCTCTCTCTCTCTCTCTCTCTCTCTCTCTCTCTCTCTCTCTCTCTCTCTCTCTCTCTCTCTCTCTCTCTCTCTCTCTCTCTCTCTCTCTCTCTCTCATATGGAAGTCTTATATATACTGAATGGGTCAGACAATGTGGATTAAAACAAAATGCTTAGCCTCAACATTACACAGAGTTAGTAATATGAATATGATGAAAAGTTAACCAATTAATCTGAAGATATTTAAACTAAGTTAAGTCCGGAAATGAGATAACACAAATTATTCATAGCATTATTTGATTATGAATGGACCACATTTTGTCCTCAACATAATACAAACAATGTGCATCCTTTAGAAGCCAGTTTAGAGTGTGGGAGGCTAACAAACTTCAAAGTGTGGGCGAAAAGACTTCAAGGTGTGGGCTAGCGAACTTTATTGTTTGGACGGACAAATTCCTAATGTGGGCGAATAGACCGTAAACCCCTATCATATCTTAAATTATTTAATATACGGTACGGTACCGAATATAATAGTTCGGTCACATTATTTTATTTTACTAACTATTATGCGATCTTATTCAAATTAGGAAGGACGTCTATCAGTTATAATGCTACAAACCATCTCAATGAACCTTAGCTAACATTACCCTTCTTAAGCAGTACAAAGCCGTCTAAGTATATTTGAAATATAAAACACACATTACAGGTACTGCAATATATATATATATATATCGTTTATAGTGTATATATAATACGTGTAGGCATATGTGTGACAAAATAAACGAAAACTTTTACCTGTAGTGGGTAGAGAGCAATTGTTATCCCTATCTTTACTGCATAGATGAGAGAGAGAGAGAGATTTGATTTGATGAGAGAGAGAGAGAGAGAGAGAGAGGGGGGGGGGGGGAGGGGGGGTACCCGTAATCGGTGTACAGGACAGTAGATGTGGCAACGTGTGGTATTGAGATGCCTTGGTATTGAATTGGCTTGGTATTGAGCTGGTATGGTGATGAAACCGACTGGTGAAGAAAAGGTCTGGTCATGAGATGGCATGGTGTTGAGGTGACTCGTCTTGTTTGGGTGGTGAGATGGCATGGTGTTGAGGTGACTCGTCTTGTTTGTGTGGTGAGATGGCATGGTGTTGAGGTGACTCGTCTTGTTTGTGTGGTGAGATGGCATGGTGTTGAGGTGACTCGTCTTGTTTGTGTGGTGAGATGGCATGGTGTTGAGATGTCTAGCATCCGTTTGCTTGACTGATTCATATTTGTTTTCACCAACTAACCAATTAATTTAACTAATTAGATCAATGAAAGCAATGAATACATGTGGTACTCCAAGGACTCGAACCAAGGATACTCGCACCGAAATTCCGCATACTAAGCACTAGGCTATCAAAATTATGAGGGCATGCATAATTATTTGGTCAAAATTGAGCTGTAAAGGAGCTGATAATAGACTTTATCTACAAATAATTACGAATCAACTGTCTTGATAGCGTAATGCATAGTGCGCGGAATTTCGATGTGAGTATCCTAGGTTCGAGTCCTCGGAGTGCCACATGTATTTGTTGATTTCATGAATTGAATTTAGAGGTGAAGTTGGTTGGTGTAAAAAAAAAAACTCTAAATCCCGCTGCTAGACTGCTGGAGTTTAGCAGTTCTCGCTATACCAGGGCGCTATATATAATCCTCTTTACCGTAATCTGTGAGCCAGCTACAAGATTTATAGCCGGGGGAGGGAGCGAGTTATGTCTACACAATTAAGGGGATAGTGCACGGTTTTTTGTCTATATACTTATTTATTTATTTGTTGAGTTTCCTCGCTAGACCTCCATCAAGCTTAGAAAAACACCCCCTAGACCCCCTTTCAAGATAAATGTGTAAATTTTTCGGTAGAAAAATTTCCCGGCCGAAGGCCGGTTCCTTCTTAAAATAGAGGCTCGCTATCGCTCGCCAGGAAAAAATCGACACCTAAAGGGCACGAACAATCTTAATATTGACAACAAAATTAGGCGAAAGGTCTCAAAATCGCCAAACTAACGGAACGAACGTCTTAAAATCTCAAAACTAACACGCTGAACATGAGGGAGAAGGGGGTCCATAAAAAGCGAATACTACCCCCTTAATCCACCCTTATTGCTGCTCTGTACTTTACCTCTTTTGTTCTTGGAAATACAACTTTGAGGATGATATACAAAGGCTTATTCATCTCATTCGTACATGTGTGTTCATAATTATATTAATCGTTTCACAGATATACAACATTTCGCAGTTTCCTCATCCCTTAAAAAAAACAAAAACACAAAAAAACAACAACAGAGGAACAAAAATAACCCTCTCTTTCTAACTTGTTAAACTCAAAGGGTTATAAAGGGCAATTATCCCTCTAACAGGTCCTCTCTAAATTAAACTAACTCATCAGGGTGTAGGTGGCATACAGAAAATTGTATTCTATTCTATTCTATATACTCAGGCCCAAGTCCCACTTTTCCTTTTGTTTTCTTTGTTTCTTCCTTTTCCTCTTTTTTTTTTTGGGTGGGGGAGGCTGGCTGATTCAAGACAGAGCCAGAATAGGGACAACGCAACCGAAAACAATGAACACACACACACACACACACACACACACACACACACACACACACACACAAAATACAAATTCACACACACAAAATACAAATTCACACACACACACACACACACACACACACACACACACACACACACAATACAAATTCACACACACACACACACACACACACACACACACACACACACACACACACACACACACACACACACATCTAGGTCATCCAGGAGAAGACCCAGCAGAGGAATAAGGAAAATACCCTAAAATAATAATATAATGATGACCCTGCCTATAGTCGGTTTATTTCCAGCTGATGGTAAATTGCCATCTCTCCATCCTGATTATTCGGGTATTACGTAGATTTGGCAGGCATATATGTGGCTAATTATGAAAAGAACGCAATCATACGACGCAGAAACATAGAAGTATCATAATATCTCCAATTATAATCGAGAAATCTGACGCTAAAGGATTCCAAATTACCATCAGCTGGCATAAAATCGAGTATAGTTATCTTTTATCTGGTCTCTCTCCACCTCCTGTCTTCTCTTGTCCTGTCACGTTATCCTTCTGTTGAGGGGAGATATCCACTTGAGGGATTTTTTTCTGGACCCCTTTCTCTCATGTTTAGCCTCATTGCTTTTGAGATTTTAAGACCTTCGCCCTAGTAGTTTGGATATTTTAAGACATTTTGCCCCATTTCTGTCAATTTTAAGACCTTTCGTGCCGTTAAGGTGTCGATTTTTTCCTGGCGAGCGATAGCGAGCCTGTAATTTAAGAGCAACCGGCCTCTGGCCGGGACATTTTTCTACCGAAAAATGTACAAATTTATCTTGAAAGGGGGTCTAGGGGGTGTAATTTTAAGCTTGATGAAAAAGTAGGGAACAAACTAAATACCTCCCCTTAAGGGGGTTGACCTGATTTTGTTTCTTTCTCTTTCTGTAGTAAAGGGTAATTAGCTATCCTATAAGAGCAGAATAATCATCAATAACTCCTAAAGGAACAGAAGTGGAGATGGGGAGGACATGTAGCAGGAAGAGAGGACAATAGGTGGAGTAACAGATTAAGGCGGGTGACCTGCTTTTCTTCTCTCTCTGGGTTGTATCCATTTGGCCCCGTTCAGCCTACTGTTTTAAGACATTGATCCCCATCAAGGTGTCATTTTTGTCCTGGCGAGCGAAAGCGAGCCAGTATTTTATGGAGAAATCCGGCTTCGCCGGAGACATTTTTCTATCGAAAAATGTACAAATTAAACCAGCTGTCTAACTCATTATCGAAAATATTGGGGCTCGCTATCGCTCGCCAGGTATAAATCGACACCTGGATGGGGATAAACGTCTTAAAACAGTAGGCTGAATGGGGCTGATTGGATACAACCCAGAGAGAGAAAAAAGCAGGTCACCCCCGTTAACAGAAGTATGACGTGATTTTTAGGATTTAGGACATAGTTCGAAGCCTTAATATTGGCTGGAGATCCTTGCTAAAGTGAATGAAATCGATTAGTAATAGCCAGGATAAAATTAAAAACATCGCCGGGACAGAAAGGGTTAAGCAAGCAGTTGAATGAGAGATAGAGAGAGAGAGTGAGATAGCTAGATAGATAAAGAGAGAGAGAGAGAGAGAGAGAGAGAGAGAGAGAGAGAGAGAGAGAGACTAAGACTAAGACTAGAGACAATATTGAGATAGCTCTAGAAAGCTGCGGATCAGAGACAGTGTTGATATTTGCGGTCAAGCTGAAAGAAAAGTACGACTGGAACAATATTGAACCTGTCTCCCTGTGTGTGTGTTGTGTATGTGTGTGAGAGAAAGAGAGAGAGAGAGAGGGGTATCCGTGTGTGTATTTGTGGCTGATCTCTGCAAGTGTGGTGGAGTGGTGTTGCCATTGGACTGGTAATCCAATGGTCCCGGGTTCGAATCCCGATGTATCAATGGGAAGATATTGTTGGGATGGAATTTGTGCTGTACCTAGTATCAGTGTATTACCACAAAGCCCACCGAAACGCCAACAAAACAAAAAAAACAAAATCATAGTTCCCTGATTAAATAGCACTGTATGAATATTCCCATGTTAAAAATATGCTACAGGGGGGCAATGCCTAGTTAGTTAATTGCTCAATAGGTGGCGTTCTGAGATTGAGGGTCTGAGTCTAGGGAGTGAGACAGTGAAGCAGGGAGGCAAAGCGGCTCCAGAGATGGGGCTGCTTCGAGCTGGGGCTGATTTACATGTCTCATGGAACGAGACCTCATGGGTTTCACCGTGTTGAACGGTTGATTGTACAGGCTCTCAGCCTATGCCCAAGAGGGAGTAAGTTGGAACAAAAAAACAAAACAAAAAGTAAAAATACATAGTTCTAACGATTAGTGGAAATTAGTTGGTAATGCCTTTGAGCAAGACCACCGAGAGTACGAGTGTGTGTTTTTATGGTCTTGTACATTCTGCTATGTGTCTCAATTATATTGATGCCAAACATTATTAATTAACAGCATATTTAACTTCAATATAATTTAAATAGCTTTGTAATCAGGATGAGATAAATATACTTACACTTCCATAATGAAAAATACAAAGGTGCAAGGACTTTTATATCGCCATTAACCCCTTGATAGTCCAAAAGCCACATGCCAAAAATATGCACTTCAATAAGCACTCACTCGGTCTTTCACATATATAAGATACACACTGTCTCTTGGTTGAGCCCGAGAACTTTTCATCTCCTACTGTACTTCGCACTTCTCCACTTTATCTTCCTCTCTCCAATCTCCTACTTTACTCAAGCCATCATCATCATCATCACATACTCACTCAAACCCGCTCTCTATTTATCTCACTCACTCTCTCTCTCTCACTCACTCACCCTCACTCTCTCACTCACCCTCACTCTCTCTCACCCTACACACTCACTCTCTCTCTCTCTCACTCACACTCTCAATCACTCTCACTCTCTGAACAAACCCACCCGGATGGAGGGAGCTTCAAGGACACGAGTCTCTATTATGTTTCAGTAATAATACCCCGTTTGTTTCACCTGACGGAAAATTCAGTCTATTTGCAGTTGATTTGTTTTATAGTTGATGGACAAGATGAAATTATTATGATCAACAGGCTCTCGTGCTAACCACTACACCACACTGGCCAGTGTGGTGTAGTGGTTAGCACAGGTGCCTGTTGATTACAAGGTCCAGGGTTCAAATCCGGGAGCAGGCCACTTCGCCTCATTACCACTTCGCCTCATTACCACTTCGCCTTGGTCTCTTCGCCTCATGACCACAACGCCTTACAACTATTTCGCCTTGTAACCACTACGCCTCACTACCACTTCGCCTCACGACAACAACGCCTCAGCTCCAGTTCGCCTCACTCTTTCTTACCGCTTCACCTCTCTACTAATTTGACGCACAATTTGAACGATGTACATTAGTTTTTGATAGTTATGTTATGTTATGTTAGGTTAGGCTAGGGAAGGTGAATCATGAGGCGAACTGGTGCTGAGGCGTCATTGACGCAATGCGAAGTTGTAGTGAGACGTAGTGGTGGCAAGGCTAACTGGTCGTGAGGCGTAATGGACATAGGCGAAGTGATCTTGTCTCTTCCTTATACAATTGGCAAGATTTCCGATTTAACAATTCATTTCGCTATAAAATCTTGGTAAAATCTGCGTATTTCAAATGGGACCTTGACAATTTACTCTCACCCTGGGTTTGGATAGGGTTAAGGGGAGATAGGCCGTTTTTTTTTTTTTTTTTTTTTTTTTTTTTCTTAATTTCTTAGTTTCCTCACTGAACCTCCATCAAGCTTAGAAAAACACCCTCTAGAACATCCTTCAAGATAAATTTGTACATTTTTCGAGCGATGATAATGAATCACATCAATCTAGGAGTATCACAAAGATAAACTGCTATGAAAAGTCTCTATACGGATTTAGGCATCTCCCAGAAAATATAAAGTACTGTAACAAAATATAAAGTACTGTAACAAAATATAAAGTACTGTAACAAAATATAAAGTACTGTAACAAAATATAAAGTACTGTAACAAAATATAAAGTACTGCAACATAATAGTAAGTACTGTAACAAAATATAAAGTACTGCAACAAAATATAAAGTACTGTACATAATAGTAACAAAAATCGTCCCATACTGAATTATAATCACCCATTTTCACACCCATGGCATCCAAAACTCAAATGCTAAAAATACAGAGACTACAAAAAAAAAAAAAAAAAAAAAATTAAGGGAGCCCACCTCGCTTGTTTTCTCTTTCTCTCCCTCTCTCTTTGGCTTGTATCCATTCGGCCCCATTCAGCCTACTATTCTAAGACGTTTACCCACATCCAGGTGTCAATATTTTCCTGGCGAGCAGCGGCGAGCCAGCATATACAGTATAAATGTTTGTTTTGACAGCAAGCTAAATTTGTACATTTTTCGATAGAGAAATGTCTCCGGCGAAGCCTGATTTCTCCATACAATGCTGGCTCACTATCGCTCGCCAGGAAGAAATCGACACCTGGATGGGGATAAACGTCTTAAAACAGTTGGCTGAATGGGACCGAATGGATACAAGCCAGGGAAAGAGAGAAAAGGAGAGAAAGATAAAACAAAGCCGGTGACCCCCCTTAACCCCTTCTGTACCGCAACGTCTTTCTAGTTTTATTCTAGACACACGATTTTATGCAGCTTGAAAAGGATCTGTGTTGGTAAAAATTGTTAAATGAGATAGTTAGAAGCCTGTTTATTGCTCGAGGCCCTACATAAACTCAATACAATCGTCTAATAGTAGCTACAATAAAGTTACAAAAGACGTCCCCGGTACAGAAGGGGTTAACCTACACTACTAATTACCAATAGCCATACACATCCATTACACATCCATTACACATACATTACACATACATTACACAACATTACACATACATTACACATACATTACACATCCATTACACATACATTACACATACATTACACATCCATTACACATACATTACACATCCATTACACATCCATTACACATACATTACACATCCATTACACATCTTTTACACATCCATTACACATCTTATATACATCCATTACACATCTTATATACATCCATTACACATCCATTACACATACTTTACACATACATTACACATACATTACACATCCATTACACATACATTACACATCCATTACACATCCATTACACATCCATTACACATCCATTACACATCCATTACACATCCATTACACATCCATTACACATCCATTACACATCCATCACAACCCACCAACACACCCAGCCAAGCTCGCCATATAACCCATCCATCTTTACCTTAAGGGGACCCGCTCGTTTTTATGGTCCCCTTTTCTCCCTCGTGTTTAGTCCCATTATTATTATTTTTTTTTAGACGATCGGCCTATATGTTTGGCGATTTTAAGACCTTTCGTCCCATTTCGTTATAAATGTTAAGACCTATCGTGCCATTTATTTGTTGATTTTTTCCTGGCAAGCGATAGCGAGTCTGTAATTGTAAAATGTCCAGGCCTTCGGCCTGGACATTTTCTACCGACAAAATTTACAAATTTGTGTTGAGGGGGAGTCTAGAGGATGTTTATCTAAGTTTGACGGATGTCTAGCGAGGAAACTAAGAATTTATGAATGAATGGATTTATAGGCCAGTCAGTGTCCCCTTAACCCCTTCTGTACCGGAGACGTCTGTTCTATTTTATTCTAGCAATATTTAGACTATTTTATGCAGCTTAGAAAGGATCTGTGGTAGTTAAAAGGGTTGATTGAGATAGTTCGAAGCCTTATAATTGCTAAAGATCCTTCCTAAAGTAAATAAAATCGATTAGTAGTAGCCAGAATAAAATCAAAAGACGTCGCCGGTATAGAAGGGGTTAAAGAAGCAACACGTAAGATATGGGCCAGCCTACGAGACACCAAACACCAAAATGTAAAACAGATCATACAATTACATGGAACAGCAGACTCACGTGATTCCCTATAGAAGCCTCGACTCTCACTCACTCACACTCTCTCTCTCTCTCTTTCTGGTTTTCTTTCTTTCTTTTTTTCTTTATATATTTCTTTCCTTTTGTCTTTTTCTTTCTCTTTCGCTCTCTCCTCTCTGTCTGTCTGTCTCTCTCTATCTCTCGCTCTCTCTCTCTCTCTCTCTCTCTCTCTCTCTCTCTCTCTCTCTCTCTCTCTCTCTCTCTCTCTCTCTCTCTCTCTCTCGCGCATGAATTTTTCATTTTTTTTTTTTTTTTTTTTTTTTCTCCAATCTTTCCTGTAAATTCCTTCTGGGGATTTCGAAGCCCAGCAAGGTTAATTAATCACTTCCAACTTTTTCATGTACGGTAATTGCCGGAGGGAACGGAGGATGGGGAGAGAGAGCCTTCTTCTTTTCTATCCTTTCCTTCAACTTTCCTTTTCTGTCGAGTATGCCATCTCTACTAGAATTAAGTCCTGACCACCTCGTTTGGATCGTAAGGTCTTGCCCCTTGCCATGACCAATTGTTGTACCGCACTTAATTAAGGGGGGTCACCGTTTTTTTTTCTTTCTCTCCTTTTCTCTCTTTCCCTGGCTTGTATCTATTCGGCCCCATTCAGCCAACTGTTTTAAGACGTTTATCCCCATCCAGGTGTCGATATCTTTCTGGTGAGCGATAGCGAGCCAGCATTGTATGCAGAATTCGGCTTCGCCGGAGACATTTTTCTATCGAAAAATGTACAAATTTAGCTTGCTGTCAAAACAAAAAATATATATGCTGGCTCGCTACCGCTCGCCAGGAAAATATTGACGCCTGGATGGGGGTAAACTTCTTAAAACAGTAGGCTGAATGGGGCCGAATGGATACAAGCCAAAGAGAGAGGGAGAGAAAGATAAAAAAAAAAAGCGAGGTGGGCTCCATTTGTAATACTGTCCCTACCTGAATCGTATCTTCTGATTAATAATATTGTCCTAGTATTTACATTAATAATATTGTCCTAGTATTTACATTAATAATATTGTCCTAGTATTTACATTAATAATATTGTCCTAGTATTTACATTAATAATATTGTCCTAGTATTTACATTAATAATATTGTCCTAGTATTTACATTAATAATATTGTCCTAGTATTTACATTAATAATATGTTCCTAGTATTTACATTAATAATATTGTCCTAGTATTTACATTAATAATATTGTCCTAGTATTTACATTAATAATATTGTCCTAGTATTTACATTAATAATATTGTCCTAGTATTT
This sequence comes from Paralithodes platypus, assembly GCA_032716605.1. Lineage (NCBI taxonomy): Eukaryota > Metazoa > Arthropoda > Malacostraca > Decapoda > Lithodidae > Paralithodes > Paralithodes platypus. Next base: position 44,676,225 of record CM064501.1, read on the forward strand.
ACATTAATAATATTGTCCTAGTATTTACATTAATAATATTGTCCTAGTATTTACATTAATAATATTGTCCTAGTATTTACATTAATAATATTGTCCTAGTATTTACATTAATAATATTGTCCTAGTATTTACATTTGTGAAGTTCGTTATGCTGTTCGAGGGTTGATACTGGGCCAGGATTTGTGTCTCAGAATGTACAGTCAGCGGCAAAAGTCCTATGTATTAATGTACAGTCAGTGGCAAAAGTCCAATGTTTTAATATGTATCATTGTATATTATATATGTACACAATTGGCAATACAAAATCAATACAAAAAAATCATCAAAATCTTGGTAGCGAGCCAGCATATTTTTTATTTTTGTTTGACAGCAGGCTAAATTTCTCCGGCGAAGCCGGATTTCTTTACATAATGCTGGCTCGCTATCGCTCGCCAGGAAGAAATCGACACCTAGATGGGGATAAACGTCTTAAAATAGTTGGCTGAAAGAGAGAAAAGGAGAGAAATAACAAAAAGCAGGTCACCCCCCTTAAAGGATAGGCGTTACGCTGTTTAATTATAACCATATCAAAATAAGTGTGCACAATTTACTGATCTTAATTCACTGTAGACATGAAATATATTTATTGCGTCACTATTTAGTAACATACACCCGTGCTTAATATTAATAATACTAAATAATTGTGTTACTTTTGCCAACAGCGAGTTTGTGTTCGCCGGTTTCCTCGCGACATCTCAGCTGATTACCTCTCATTATTCAAGTAAGTTATTATTTATTTGTGGTGGTTGATGTATCCATAGGGCGGTCAGGGCAAGTCGTGCAGACACACATATACAGTATAATTATATCCACTACTTCCCATGATTGTTTTGTATTCCTCCTCCTCTTTTTAAGGGAGCCCACCTTGTTGTTTTTTTCTCCCTCTCTGTTTGGCTTGTATCCATTCGGCCCCATTCAGCCTACTGTTTTAAGACGTTTACCCCCATCCAGGTGTCAATATTTTCCTGGCGAGCGTAAGCGAGCCAGCATATATATATTTTGTATTTGACCGCAAGCTAAATTTGTAAATTTTTCGATAGAAAAATTTCTCCGGCGAAGCCGGATGTCTCCATACAATGCTGGCTCGCTATCGCTCGCTCGCCAGGAAGATATCGACACCTGGATGGGGATAAACGTCTTAAACCAGTTGGCTGAATAGGGCCGAATGGATACAAGCCAGGGAAAGAGAGAAAAGGAGAGAAAGATAAAACAAAAATGTGACCCCCCTTAATCTACATCCTCCTTTACCCTCCTCCTCTTCCACTTCTTACTCCTCCGTTGCCTCTTCTTCCTTAACTCTTCCTCCTCCTCCCCTTTCCTTGTTCATATTTTCTCCCTCACTCCTCCGTCTCATTAGCTTCTTCCAAACTCTATAATTGTTGAAGGTTAATTAAGGGTAACATTGCCGGGGTTGAACAGGAACCAAGTACTGTACTGTTGTCACGATCTTTAAGGGGAGACTGACCGCTTGTTTGGTCATTGCCGGGGTTGAACAGGAACCAAGTACTGTACTGTTGTCACGATCTTTAAGGGGAGACTGACCGTTTGTTTGGTCATTGCCGGGGTTGAACAGGAACCAAGTACTGTACTGTTGTCACGATCTTTAAGGGGAGACTGACCGTTTGTTTGGTCATTCATTCCTTTATTTCTTAGTTTCCTCACTAGACCTCCATCAAGCTTAAAACAAAAAACCCTAGACCCCCATTCAAGATAAATTTTTAAATTTTTCGATATAAAAATTTCCGGGCCGAAGGCCGCTTTCTCTTAAAATGTCAGGCTCGCTATAGCTCGCCAGAAATAAATCGATAACTAAATGGCACGAAAGGTCATCAAATTGACAAAGAAATGGGGCGACAGGTGTTAAAATCGCCACACTAATGAGCCGAACGCCTTAAAGTCTCAAAACTAATGGGGCTAAACATGAGGGAGAAGGGGGTCCAAAAAAACGGTCTGCCTCCCCTTAATTCCTTTACCCTCTTGGCTCAAGGGAAGTCTAAGCCAGGGTTGACGAAACGTGAGGTGATCGGACACGGTCAGTTAAGGAGTGAGAAAATGTTTCACGATGATTGAAAGCAGTGCTTCACACATGTGAACAACAACATTGCCACTTCCTCCTACCACATAGTCATGGAGTTTGATTGATAATATTGTCATAAAATGCAGCAAATAATGAAATGCATGCTAACGACTTCAATGGTTACAATATGTGTTTTCTCATACATACAGTATTGTGAACCCGGTCAATGTGCGGGATAGTTTGTCTTGGGTGTTCACAATACTCACGAAACACCGAGCTAAGTTACAAAAATTCATACTAATGCCTAGAATATTACTGCTACTACGTGCAATACTTACACGAGAGTACCAAAACATTGTGTTTTTGTGGTGTCCTTGAAATACATTTATAACATTGGTAATTAAATAATAAGCACGTAGTATGTTATAGGAATGGTTTCAATACTGCTTCATAACTGTGCTCATGAATGACCGTGTCATTATATACAGTAGTGGGCGTGTTCGCTCTCCTGACGTTTATTTAATCCTGGCTTTGACGGTACATAGTGTATAGCCTGCACAACTATTTGTACACTATAGGACATAATTCGTGGCATTAATTAAGGGGAGATTTCCACCTGGAGGATTTTTTCTGGACCTCTTTCTCCCTCATGTTTAGCCCCATTGCTTTTGAGATTTTAAGACGTTCGCCCCATTAGTTTGGCGATTTTAAGAACCCTCGCCCCATTTCTGTCAATTTTAAGACCATTCGTGCCATTTAGGTGTCGATTTTTTCCTGGCGAGTGATAGCGAGCCTGTAATTTAAGGGAAACCGGCCTTCGGCCGGGAATTTTTTCTACCGAAAAATGTACAAATCTATCTTGAAAGGGGGTCTAGGGGGCGTAATTTTAAGCTTGATGGAAGTCTAGGGAATCAACTAAAATCCTCCCCTTACGGCCGCCATACACGTAGGGTCTGGCCTTCTGGTCACTGGAATATGGGTGGCGCTTCAAGGACCAAACAAGCACACACACTGTTGAGGAGGGCTGTGTAGGAAGAGTCAGTCGTGCTCCACCTGTCCTTGAGATATGTGTGTGGTCCTCCGGGACAGAGAATTGCAGATAATGGCTATGTGTGATGTAGCATGTGTTGAGTGTGTTGAATTAAAGAACACGCGCAAACAGAGAAGGGTTTGGATGAAGACCTGGCTCACAAAAACACTATGTCGCTTACTGTGTTTACGAACGAATTGACTGGGATCCAGGTGACTGGTATAATTACCTGAAAATGAGTGAAGCTACATTTAACGAATTACTTGAAATTGTAGCCCATTAATTACAAAAAGAGGGAGATTATTAATGAAGCCACCAACTGCACACTTTGAAGTAAACCATATAATCATAGTAAACCGAAGGAAATTGATTATTTAATAATTAAATAAATATATAATAGTTGTGAGATATTGACAAGCATGAGTTGAGGTCATGTTCAAGAGCATCATAACTCAAGTTTATGGAAAATGCACTACTGAGCCAGCGACGTCACCTTACACACATGCAGTTTGGTAAGCCTGGCAGGGCCTGATATGGGCCTCAAATTCGGTGAGGTTGGAAGGCCTGGCTTGATGGCAAACAGCTTTACACACACACAGGTAAGATAAACCACGCCCACAATACCACCGCCGGACAGGTTTGGCCGTTAGGTGTGTGGGGGTCACCGTTTTTCTTTTTCATCTTTCTCTCATTTCTCTCTTTCCCTGGCTTGTATCCATTCGGCCCCATTCAGCCAACTGTTTTAAGACGTTTATCCCCATCCAGGTGTCGATTTCTTCCTGGCGAGCGATAGCGAGCCAGCATTGCATGGAGAAATCCGGCTTCGCCGGAGAAATGTTTCTATCGAAAAAGGTACACATTTAGCTTGCTGTTAAAACAAAAATATATATATGCTGGCTCGCTACCGCTCGCCAGGAAAATATTGACACCTGGATGGGGGTAAACGTCTTAAAACAGTAGGCTGAATGGGCCGAATGGATACAAGCCAAAGAGATAGGGAGAGAAAGATATAAAAAAGCGAGGTGGGCTCCCTTAACATGTGTAATACTGTCCCTACCTGAATCGTATCTTTTGATTAATAATATGTTCCTAGTATTTACATTTGTGAAGTTCGTTATGCTGTTCGAGGGTTGATACTGGGCCAGGATTTGTGTCTCAGAATGTACAGTCAGCGGCAAAAGTCCTATGTATTAGTATGTATTATTGTATATTATGTATGTACACAATTGGCAATACAAAATCAATACAAAAAAATCATCAAAATCTTGCCTCACCGCCACCCGCGATATTCATAGACTCGATAGTATTAGGTATACAAACGTGCATATTTCTGCCAACAGATGGCTCACTGTGAGGGGGGTGTGGTTGTGAAGGTGGAGGGGGATGGGGAGGAGGGGTTAGAGCTGTTAGGGGTCGGAAGGTGGGGACAACTTGTTTGTGGGTAAATCACATTTGTTCATCAGTTTTTTTCAATATATTAGCTTAATGATCCGATTTGTTATTAAATCGTGGTAATCTGTTACATTTGTAACACATGGAAAACGACATGATCAAAACCTAACACATTTGCAATCATTTAATGCCAATATTTGAGTAAATTCACAAAATACCGTGAATTTGAATATCTCTCTCTCTCTCTCTCTCTGATACTGTCTTAAATGACAATTGACATCTTCTGTACCGGCGACGTCTTCTTAATTTTATTTTTTAGCTATATGTAGACGATTGTGTGCAGTTTAAGAAGGATCTGTCGTAGTAAAAAGGGTTAAGGGAGATAGTTCGAAGGCTGTTAATTGTTGGGGGCTATTTTTAACGGAACAGAATCGTCTGAATGTAGCCAGAGTTAACCCTCTCCGACATATGACGCGATTTTGACCCTATTAGGGATACTTTAAATCCTTTGTTACCATCAGGGGTATTTAGAAACCTTTAGTTTAGTTACTTCAACCTCTGCAGTTGTCTTTGACGTTGTAATAGTAATTTTTATACTGTAGGTTACAAGATAGATTACCATAAACTGGGATAGGTTTCTCTGGGTTAGCTTGTTTTTTTAATGTAAAAGAAATTAAGAAACTAAAACCCACATAGATAATATACAATTATAGCATTGGGTACAAATTATTCTAGATAAGATGAATATGCAGAGCGTTATTCTAGTCAAATGTGCAATTAGTAGTCTACCAAGCATTTCATCGCTGATTGCTGACTGTAACCATCATCTTGTATAGTTCATATTTGCATTGTTTATATAGCCATTACCGAGTAATTGTTAGGCTATGTCTTATACATAATTTACAATATATATTACATAATATATTACATAATAATTCAAAAGCATTGATATGTTATTAGTTGGCATTCCCTATGTAAGGAGTGCCTAATTATTGTTCTTCCCTCCCTTTAAGTTATCAACATACAGTATATGTGTGTTCATGTAGTCACTCTGGTTAACCATAATACCCCCAAGACACCCCTTCGAGATAATTGTTTACATTGTTCGGTAGGAAATATACCGGCCTTCCCTAAATTACCGGTTCGCTATGGCTCGCCAGGAAAAAAATTGACACCTAAATGGCAGGTAGAGTCTTGATATTGATGCCAAGCTACAATTGCCCGTAAAAAAATTACGAAAAAATCGCCCGAATAACACCACCTTAAAGAAGAGGAGGAGAGAAGAAACACGCAATAAAGATAGAAGGTAGCGAGATGAAAGGAAACGGAAAGATGGAAACCTTCAAACCTATGTGGCGGAGGATAAAGGCATAAGGTGTAGCGCGCATCTACTGGCTATGCAGTGGGTGGGGGCCTGGGGTTGAACGGGCGACGGTGATAGGGGGTGGGAGTAGGGAAGGTATGGCAGTATGTGGGGGGAGGAGGGTGCAGGTATGGCAGCAAGTGTATGTGTGTGGGGGGGGGGGATGAACGGGCGACGGTGATAGGGTGGGGAGTAGGGGAGGTATGGCAGTATGTGGGGGGGGGGGGTGGAGGTATGGCAGTATGTGGGGGGTGGTGCAGGTATGGCAGCAAGTGTGTGTGTGTGTGTGGGGGGGGGGGGGGGGATGAACGGGCGACGGTGATAGGGGGTGAGGGGGGAGGTATGGCAGTATGTGGGGGGTGGGGTTGCAGGTATGGCAGCAAGTGTGTGTGGGGGGGGGGGGGGGGGGGGGAATGAACGGGCGACGGTGATAGGGGGTGTGAGTAGGGGAGGTATGGGCAGTATGTGGGGGGGGGGGTTGCAGGTATGGCAGCAAGTGTGTGTGTGTGGTGGGGGGGGGGGGGATGAACGGGCGACGGTGATAGGGGGTGGGAGTAGGGGAGGTATGGCAGTATGTGGGGGGGGGGGTTGCAGGTATGGCAGCCAGTGTGTTCATGTGGAGGGGGGGGGGGGGGGGACGAACGGGCGACGGTGATGGGTGGGAGTAGTGGAGGTATGGCAGTATGTGGGGGGTGGGGGGGGGGCAGGTATGGCAGCAAGTGGTGTGAGGGGGGGGGACGGGCGACGGTGATAGGGGAGGTATGGCAGTATGTGGGGGGGGGTGCAGGTATGGCAGCAAGTGTGTGTGGGGGGAGGGAGGGGGGATGGGGAGGTATGGCAGTGTGTGTGTGAGGTGGGGGGGGGGGGGGGGTTGCAGACGGACCACTCAGTAGCACTACCGAGTACTACAGCTTAGTGGCGAGTAGTAGCCACTCAGTTGCTGCTACAATCTTATTGCACCTCGAGTCCGAAATCCGCTGATCGTTGTTCTAGTTTTAACATGATTCGGCTTGGAAAAAACAAAACAAACAAACTACAAAACAAAGTAGTCCGTGTGGAAAGCTTCTCTGCCGCTGATGCTCGTGTGAAAGCATACACACATTTCCTATTAAAAACGAAAATACATGGATGCTACCGAAGGGCACCACCAAGTAGTGTGTCTAAGCAAGGCCCTAAGGATGGGAGTGGGGTGAACTGTAGGGAGTTTATTTTGATTTGATTTGATTCTTTATTGAGAAAACATACATATATGGGAATACATAATTACACGTTGTCTCAAAAGGGCAAAGATGGTAAAACAGTCTGTAGGGAGTGGAGAGGGAAATGGGAGGAGGGGGAGGGCAGGAAACTTGGGCCGCGCCGTGTTGCCAGACGTATGATGAACTATGCTTGCACCAATATTCACCGTAGAGACCATAAACACCGTCATAGAGTAATAATAATGAAATTGCTAACTTATTATGTTCATTCCTTGCACCTAATGATGATAGATATGGCGTATTTGCTATTAATTAAAGTGGGATTTAATAGATTAATGGTATCGTCCCCTGTGCAGGAATGCAATGGCAAATGTGAAGGTAGGGGATAAGTTAAGTGAAAGTTTTGAGGTCAATGTAGGTGTAAGACAGGGATGTGTCATGTCAGCTTGGTTGTTCAATATATACATGGATGGAGTGATTAGGGAATGTAGGGCTGTATCAATGGGTGTGGGAGCTAGACTGGAATCAGAGGGAAGAACATGGAAGATTTTAACATGCCTATATGCGGACGATGCAGTCCTGTTGGCGGAAAATGCTGAAGAACTTCAGAGAGTGGTCACTGACTTTGACAGGGTATGTGAAAAGAGAAAGTTAAAGGTCAATGTAGGGAAATGTAAGGTAATGGTGTTTGAGAGAAGAATGCATGAAACTATAGATTTTAAGGACAAATATAGAATCAAGAAAGAACACAAGAAAAGTTGTAAAATAAAATTGAAAAATGAAGTACTAGAAGAGGTTGAAAGTTTCAAGTATTTGGGAGCTGTACTATGCAAATATGGTAAAATGGAGAGTGAGATAAAAGAGAGAAAAATGAAGGGAGAAAAGTGATTGGAGAACTTGATAGTATTCTCAAAGGAAGAATGGTTAGCCAGGAAGTCAAAAAGTCACTGAGAAACAGTGTGCTGCTCCCAACACTCTCGTATGGAAGCGAGACATGGACGGCAAGTGACGAGGACCTCTTCAAACTAAGAGCTGTGGAGATGAGGTTTTTCAGAATGGCAGCTGGCATGAATAGGCTAGATGGGCCAAGTAATAGGGAAGTGTACGAGTCCTTTGGAATGGAAGAGCAGGCTTTGGGCATTGATTGTGGTGTGGTTGAGTGGATAAAGAGAAGTACTTTGAGGTGGTATGGTCATGTTCAGAGAATGGATGAAGACAGAATGCCAAGAAAGATATATGGGAGTCAGGTGAGTGGAACCGCTAGTAGTGGAAGACCACCTATGGTATGGGAAAAGAAAGTGGAAAAATATATTGAAGAAAAACTTCCACGTAGTGGAAGGGGCATTGTGGCACGGACAAAGGAGGCATGTCTTGACAAAGTAGCTTGGAGACGTTTCTGTCATGGCCATCCTCTAGTGGGGGTTTCCCAGGGGGAAGCAAGGCGTCGGAGATGATGATGATGATGTATCGTCCCCTGTTAATTTGTTTACACCGTATGTCCATAATGATGTACGGGTCAAGACATGTGCGTTATGCATTGATATTGGCTTCTGTAGGATGTGTGCGCGATGGGTCTTGTCATACCGGATCTTCCAAATAGCAAGGTATCTCGCGCGCTTCTAAAATATTAATTGTTACTCTATTGATGGACATATTGGAGTTGTTCGTGCAATTTTGTGCATTAGGGCATCTGGTGAGGGAAGTAAGCAGTTGTCTTTGGTGATTTTAAAAGCCAATATTAATTATACAGCTCGAGGGCTGAATAATAGTGTAGGCGTAATATTGACCCTCATCAGCTCATCTCTCTCCGTCTCCGTCACGAGGTAGTATAAGGACGCGCGGTGTTTTCTCTGCTATGTTTTATTTACTTTGTCCAGCAGATCTAAACAGGAAGTTTTACCAGCAGTTACTAATTTTACATTGGTGCCACATGTGTAATCCCTAACAACGAAAATATATTATTTTCGGTATTAAGTACCTTAAGTCGGTTTGAAATGCTCAGGCTATTTCTACATGTACAAAAAAGCTTTATTGTTTTTATAATTAATTCGCTAGTTATTAGTAAATGCAATGGACATTGGGCAGAATGGCTACCGCGAAACTCATCACAAATATCACGTGATGGCGCGGTGCCAGGCGCACGAAATTTATACTCTCACTTAATTTCATTCCTGACTTTGCCACCATCCACAATGGAAGCCGCTCCAAATCGCCCCACCCACTTGCATAATCAGACAAAACAGATGGCATATAACGTTCACCAATACTTCAAGACAGAGAAGGAGATTGGACGCCCTTTTATTGCTGTAACAAACGCTACTTCTCGGACAGCTGCAGCCACAAAACTGGGTGAAAGAACAATTGCAAGAATAACCAAAGAAGCAAGGATTAATGAAGGAGGGAGGGGGAGAGAAAGGGAAGGAGGGAGGGGGAGAGAAAGGGAAGGAGGGAGGTGGAGAGAAAGGGAAGGAGGGAGGTGGAGAGAAAGGGAAGGAGGGAGGTGGAGAGAAAGGGAAGGAGGGAGGGGAGAGAAAGGGAAGGAGAGCGGGGGAGAGAAAGGGAAGGAGGGAGGTGGAGAGAAAGGGAAGGTGTGTAGGGTGAGTGAGAGAGATAAATAGTAATATAATTTATTATAGCAATAATAATCTATGCATTCATATGGGCTACAGTCTTACACACATACAGTATATAGAGAGAGCCGATCTCCCTACATTGACCTTGAACGGGGGGAAGTAGCGAGAGTATAATTCGGAAAGGTTGTCGTACGGACAGGGTCAAGTGGACAGGTGGCACCAGTGTACGCAGAGCCGACACCGCCCATAACTGCCTGTTTAGATCTGCTAGACTATAGTGCTTCTACCGTCGACGGGTGAACTTCGGGCGTGGGGGCGGGCCGGCGATGCAGTGGTGGTGTCACGTGATGGAGAATTGGAATGGTAAGTTGCATTAGCGATTTATTGAAGGATTTTAACAGAGGATTTTGGACACGTGAGCGGGTACCCAAATCCACCCTTGCTTGATGTTGCTTTACATTAACGGGCTGCTTCATTTGACGTGTAAGCTATAATGATTAGGCTAGGCCTATACTGTATAGACGATATTGAAGGATAAACTGTCGTAGCGTTTTAGTTATGCGTAGCCTATTTAAGAAGGAAATGTGATGGTTATATATTTAGTGCATTCATCCACGTGTTCCTTAGTGTTTCGTTATTGTTGTCTTGCTTCTCATAACCTGCAGCATTCACCAACATGTTCCTTATTGTTTCCATATCATCTTATTTGTTTTATGTTTGTGTTACAACATTTTCCACGTCTTCCGTATTGTTACTTCCGCCAACAAAGTTGGACGGAGGTTATGTTTTTGCGTGCGTTTGTATGTTTGTCTGTAAACAATATCTCAAAAAGTTATAAACCGATGTTCACGAAATTTGGTGGGTAGACAGGATATACGACAAGGAAAAAGTCATTCCATTTAGGAGGCTATCAGTAAAGGGGCTATCACACGGGCAGTAATCCGGCCAACCAATCTGTTGCCGAAATTGTTGCTCCGACATCAATCGGGGCAACCAACTGTTTTCGATCGTGATAGAAAACCATTGGCCAAATTTCGCCAACCCGCCGTCAAATAAATCAGTTAGTATTGCTATTCACCGTTATATTACGCTATGCTAATCAATTCAGCCTTCACATTAATGAAATAATGCTTGTCTGTCGAAGTACAGTACACAGCGTAAATATATATATCTAGTACGAACGTTCGGGAAAAGATGATTAAACTGGCCACGTCACGAAATACAGCAAACATTCCTAAAACTGTCGGGAATATAGGCCTAGTCTTATTTAATATTAAAAATATTTTAGTTTTTTACCTTCGACACATGTTATGGTAATATATAGTGATAATATATCTACAGAAAATGTCGTAAATTGACTTCTGATACAGTATATTCATGCAGAATGCACTGCTTGTCATTAGGCTATACCCTACTACAGCCTCTCTCTATTTCTTTTACACAATACCAGCAGATAATTTTAACTATCATAATTATGATATTATTTTATTAGTTCAGTCATTCTTTTACATAGATTCATTTGAATTAAATAGTGTACGTTGTAATAGTATTTATACAATATACTGTACGTTACAGGATAGATTACCATAAACTGGGATAGGTTTTTCTAGGTTAGTTTGGTGTTCAATGTAATATAAATTAAGAACCTAAAAACCACATAAATGTAATATAATTATAACATTAGGTACACATTATTCTAGATTAGATGAATATGCATAGCGTTATTCTATTAAAGTGTGCAATTAGTAGTCTACCAAGCATTTCATCGCAGAAGGCATACTAACCATCGTTTTATATAGTTCATATTTGCATGTTTTATGTAGACATTACCGAGTAACTGCTATGCTATGCCGTGTATATATTTACAATATATATTACATAATAAGTCTAAGGCGTTGAAATGTTATAATCTGGCGTTTCCTATGTAAGGAGTGCCTAATATCGCATTATAATTCTTCCCTACCTTCTTTTATGTGTTTTCATGTAGTCCCTCTGGTAGACCTATCAATCATAATGCGCTCTTGATTGACCAGTCGGGAAAAGGATTATTATGAAATAATAAATTATAGTTAAAGTGTTGTTGCGCGATCAGTTCAACTCCATGAGTAGGCTATGCGAGCGTCTCACAACAATAGCCTATTAACTAAGAAAGCATGTCTACATGACCGCGATCTCTCTTTTGTAATGGCCTAGTTATCAATGTATTGGTAAATAGTGCGAGGTAGTAATTTTAATAACCAGTTTACTCATCCACGGCCTTGACTATTGAATGTTGTACACCTTATATAATGCAGTACATATAGCACCGTAGATGCGCAATCCTTCAATTTTGCCAAACTCAATACCAATATCCCATAAACGATATTTAGCATTTAAAATTTGTATTTCCTTTGTATTCCTATTTATTAGATATGATTAAGTATCGTTATTACAATGACATAAAACGTATTGCATGTCTTAAGTAGGTTTGAGGCTAGCAGAACGCTGTGTCGTCTGCAGTTGGTTGGAGATAATATGATGCCGTGTGCTAAGTATCAGCAACGTCGATCGCCCCGATTCTAGTTGGTTGGCCAATTGGTTAGCCAGATTAGTGCCCGTGTGATAGCTGCTAAGTAACAAATTTTTATTTTAAAGAAATAAGAACACAAGAATACACAACAACATGCTGAAGAAGCGAGCAAGTGAGAGGAGTCGGGATGGCGAGAGGCAGGACGTAGGGGTAGGGGATATGGGGACATATTCTTAAACATGCAGGGAAGGTGTTGCCAAATATAAGGGAATGAATGTTAAATTCAGGAAGGTTGTGGCTTAGTTTTCTAAAGCTAACAATATATTTCTAGACGTTTCGTTCGTGTAAAGGATCGTTATATTTGGTAGCCCTGGAGAGAGAGTCTTGCTTGTGTTGTAAAAACATTCTGTCTCGTACAATTGTCACGGCCGGTCGATATGCTATGTTTGTATATAATAATCAAAACAAGAGTATATTAACGGTCATAACAAAACTAGTCCAGCAATGGACCCAAGTAAACAGATAAAATCAACTGGCAGTGGCGACAGAAGAATTGGAGATTTGACCTGTAGTGAGGCTAGAGGGGGGTAGGATATACAGAGACGCGTGGTCATGGAGGGCGGGAGTAAAGGGGGTTGAGGGAGGGAGGAGGGAAAATGAGCAAGTGCATTCATAGATGTTAAGCCTATTATTATATAAACACTATAAACACGGTGCGAGAGTATCATGTTTCGTCTAACTTCGCCAAAATCTTAACAGTTCCATTAGTAACTGATATTTATTTTAGTTTGGGTGTACGAGGGTAGTGCACGGGCGGCGGAGTGGAAGGAGGTGACGGGTTTGGGGGTGGATGAAATAGGGGAGGGAGGGGTAGGGGAGACACAATAGGTAGGGGGAATAACAGGCAATGCGGGGGTGCGAAAGGGGGGGGGGGGGGGGCTTAGATGGATGGGGTGGAAAACGGGGGAAGGAGGGATAAGGGAGACCACAGGTAGGGGGGATCACCAAGCTGTACTGAGGTGGGGGAGAGGGGGGATAGGAAAGACGACAGCGAGGGGGAACAAGGGACAATAAGGGAGAGGGGGATTGGGGGATGTGATGGAGGAATAGGGGGAGGAGCGAAGGCATAAGGGAGACAACAGGTAGTGGGATCATCAACACACGCCCAAAACGATCACATCCTGCCATTATGTCATAGCGGCGCGAGTATAGGTGTGTGTGGTAGTGCGCCAGTGATATCCATAATTAATCTCCGTTATCTCCCGCCCCGATGTCCTCCTGCTTCTACAGGTTCCTCGTCGCCCTTGTGAGTATATGACGAAGATTTTGGATGGAGCATGGCTCACTTACTATAGGCCTAGACTGTGAATGTTGGGAGATTAATTTAAAGTCAGTTTTATGTTCGCCGTCCTCCCTCCCGGCTTCTTATCTAATGGATGGCGAGCATGTTCAGCTTGGTGTTTTCTTTTAATAAGATGCTTAAGTCAGTTTGATTGTATTAATATGGGTGGATGACTGCAATTGTTGGGTCTTATTGTGCTTCTACATGTGGACTTTGAGCTGGAATAACGTTAGGCTAGACAAAATGGGAGCTGCATGATAGTGCCGAGTGTGTTTAGATTGTAAGACATGCTCTTTCGCCGGTGCATTGTATGGTTTTCACTGTGTATTTCCTTAGGCAGTACCTCGTTAGGTTTGGAAATTCGGAGAGGGCTGTGACAGCAGATGCATATAACTGGTGACTATATCTTGAATATGTAGCCTACAGCTTGGGATACTTTTCGAATTTGAGCCCCATTATCGTGAGAGTTAAGCGGGTATCACACGAGCACTAATCCGACCAACCAACGTGCATCGGAGCGATCGACGTTGGTAATAATTAGCACACGGCATCATACTATCACCAACCAACTGCAGACTACACAGCTTTCTCCTAGCTTCAAACCTGCTTAAAACACGCAATACTTGTTGTGTAATTGTAATAACTATACATAATCATATCTAATAAATGGAAATATATAGGAAATGTAAAACTTAAATGCAAAATATCGCTTACGGGAGGTTAGTAGGGCCTATTTCGAGTTTGACAAATTGAAGGATTTCGCATGTACGGTTCCATATGTACTGCATTTTGTATGGTGTGTACATAATTCAATAGTCAAGGACGTGGATGAGTAAACTAGTTTATTAGAATGACCACCTAACACTATTTACCAATCTGAATACATTGATAACTATGGCATTACAAAACAGAGTTCTCGGCGACGTAGACATGCTTTCTTTTGTTGTGAGAGGCTCGCATAGCCTAACTGATAGCGCAAAAACCCTGCCTAACTATATTATTTTATGATAATCCTTTTACTACTGGTCGATCAAGAGCATATTATGATTGATAGGTCTACCAGAGTGACTATGTGAAAACACACATGCTGATAACATAAAGGCAGGGAAGAATAAATAAATGCGATATTAGTTACTCTTACATATGAAATACCAGCTTTTAACATTTCAAGGCCTTAGAATTAGTATGTAATATACGGTATATTGTAAATATACAGTATATATAAGACATAGGCTAGCAATTTCTCGGTTCTGTCTACATAACAAATGTATATTTGATATACTGTATAGAAGACTGGTTAGGCCTACAGTGGGCATTCGGCGATGAAATGCTTGGGATACTACTAATTGCACATTTAAATAGAATAACGGTATGCATGTTCATCTTATCTAGAATAATTTGTACCCAATGCTATAATTATAGCCTATAATATATATGTGGGTTTAGTTTCTTAATTTCTATAATATTAAATACAAACTAACTTCGATAAACCTATCCCAGTTTATGGTAATCTATCCTGTAACGTAGCCTACATTATATAATTACTATTACAACGTACACTATTTAAGTCAAACGAATGTATGCATACAAATTAATGAACTAATATAAGACTGTCATAATTATGATACATTTAAATTAATCTGCTGGTATTGTGTAAAACAAAATGCAGCGAGTGAAACCTAGAGCTGAGGCTGCATGTAGTAGGCCTATATGACAAGCAGTGCATTCTGTATGAATGAAAATACTGTATCGGAAGTCAATTAACGACATCTGCTGCAGATATAATATCACTATATCACCATAACATGTCTCCAAGGTCACAAATAAAAAAATAAGCATTTATAATTTTAAATAAGCAATATATCCCGACATTTCTAGCAATGTTTGCGGTCTTTCGTGAGCATGGCCAGTTTAATCATCTTTTCCCGAACGTTCGTACTAGATATATTTATTTACGCTGTGTACTTCGACAGACTAGGCATTATTTCGTTAAAGAGAAGACTGAATTGCTTAGCATTGCATAATATATCGGTAAATACTAATGCTAACCGATTTTTTTGACTACAGGTTGGGAAAATAGGCTATGATTAAACTCGTCACATAACGAAAGACGGCAAACATTGCCACAACTGTCAGGGTATATTGTCTTATTTAAAATTATAAATGCTTTATTTTTTATTTGTGACCTTGGAGACATGTTATGGTGATATATAATGATATTATATCTGCAGCAGATGTAGTTAATTGACTTCCTATACAGTATGTTCATACATAATGCACTGCTTGTTATTAGGCTATAGCCTAGCCTACTACATGCAGCATCTCTAGGTTTCACTCGCTGCTGCATTTCTTTTACACAATACCAGCAGATAAATTTAAATGTATCATAATTATGACAGTGTTATATTAGTCATTCATTTTTATACATACATTCGTTTGACTTAAATAGTGTACGTTGTAATAGTAATTGTATAATGTACGTTACAGGATAGATTACCAAAACTGGGATAGGTTTCTCTAGGTTAGTTTGTTTTTAATGTAATATAAATCAAGAAAATAAAACTCGCATAGATATTATATAATTATAGCATTGGGTACAAATTAGTCTAGATAAGATGAATATGCAGAGCGTTATTCTATTAAAATGTGCAATTAGGCTAGTAGTCTACCAAACATTTCATCGCCAAATGCACACTGTAACCATCATCTTATATAGTTCATATATGCATTTGTTATGTAGACAGAACCGAGTAATTGTTAGGCTATTTCTTATATATATTTACAATATATCATATATTACATAATAATTAAAAGTAATTGATATTTTATAAGCATTCCCTATGTAAGGAGTGACTGATATCGCATTATTATTATTATTCCCTGCCTTTGAGTTATCAGCATGTGTGTTTTCATGTAGTCCCTCTGGTAGACCTATTAACCATAATACGCTCTTGATCGACCAGTAGTAAAAGGATTATTACAAAATAATATAGTTAGGCAGGGTTTTTGCGCGATCAGTTAAACTCCATGAGTAGGCTATGCAAGCCTCTCTCAACCAAAACAAAAAGCATGTCTACGTCGCCGAGAACTCTGTTTTGTAATGACATACTTATCAATGTATTCAGATTGGTAAATAGTGTTAGGTGGTCATTCTAATAAACTAGTTTACTCATCCACGGCCTTGACTATTGAACTATGTATACACCTTATATTATAAAATGCAGTACATATGCTAAGGAACCGTAGATGCGCAATCATTACATTTTTCAAACTCTGAATACTAACCTCCCGTAAGTGATATTTAACATTTCCATTTCCATTTCCTCTATAATTTTATTTATTATATATGATTATGTATAGTTATTACAATTACATAAAACAGTATTGCGTGTTTTAAGCAGGTTTTGAAGCTAGGAGAACACTGTGTCGTCTGCAGTTGGTTTGTGATAGTGTGATGCCGTGTGTTAATTATTACCAACGTCGATCGTCCCGTTGCAAGTTGGTTGGTCGGATTAGTGCTCGTGTGATACCCGCTTTAGCTGTGGGCAGAAAACTAATTTTGGAGAGGTAATTATAAGAGTGAGAGAACTCTACTCTTGTTGCTAATCTGGCAACCTCTGCGTCATATGTGCGTGAAAGGGTTAAAAGGATGTCACCAGTACAGAATGGGTTAAGATATTCTAGAGAACTACAACAGTTACTTCTCAATTACGGGATATATTTTGTTCTTGCCTTACTCTGGGAACCTTACAGTTGCGCGGACAAGTGCTACTTTTGTAATTGCGTAAATTATATTTTTCCTCCCATATAAAATTCTGAGTATCCACATGCCACACCTTTGTTTACCTGCTTGTCGTCCGACCCAAGAAGAAAAAGAAATAAGAGTACAAAGGAAATCAAGCAACAACAGATCTAGTGGCCCTTCTATGTTGCTTGTCCTCCAAAACACTGAGGATCAAGTGTCCAAACAGTGATTTAGAGTGGGTAAGGGAACATTGGAAAGGGAATTACTGCCCTGGAACTAATGTCCGTGGCAGGATTAGGAAGTTAGTAGGGGACAGATGGGTTAGTAACTGAGGGGGGGATAACATAAAGTTATTCATTTACAAACGCAGTCAGTCGCGGGTTTGATGCGAGATATTTGTCTAAGCGGAGTTTAAATGAATCAACGGTGATGCAGTCTATAACGTTTCGGGGAAGCCCATTCCACAAGTTGAAAACTCGATTGAAGAAGAAATTCTTAGATTCGTGTGAGTTAAAAGATTTACCAATAATTTTGCAACCGTTTCCCCGCGTGTAATTAGATTGGTCGATAGTGAAGTACTTACTACAGTTCATATTGTCGATGCCTTTGATGATTTTGAACACTTGAATTAAGTCACCTCTTAATCTGCGCTGGGTTAAAGGAAATAGATTTAATTCTCTAAGACGCTCTTCGTATGGTTTGTTCTTTAGGCTAGGTATAATTTTGGTAACTCTACGTTGAACTCGTTCTAGCTTGTTATATCTTTTTGGTAATAAGGGCACCAGGATTGAACGCAGTATTCCAGAAGAGGGCGGACTAAGGAATTGTAAAGGGTTAGGATAACTTCTTTGGATTTATGCTCAAATGACCTGCCTATAAAGCCAATTATTTTGTTTGCCTTCTTAACAACTTCTGAATATTGTTGACTCGGTTTTAGGTTACTCGATATTGTTACTCCCAGATCGGTTTCCCTGTTTACATTCTTAAGCCGAGTGCCATTCATCGAATAGTTTGCTTTCTCATTTAGGTATCCGATATGTAGTACTTTACATTTATCCGCATTGAAACTCATTTGCCAAATTTGGGCCCAACATGACAATTTATCTAGATTGTGTTGCACATCGTCAACTTGTTCTTTTGAGAGTACGCTATTTGCAATTTTTGTATCGTCAGCCAACTTTGAGATTGTACAGGTGAGACCTTCATCTATGTCGTTGATGTAAATTAGAAAGATAATTGGTCCTAGTACAGATCCCTGGGGTACCCCGCTAGTTTCATTGGTCTATTTAGATGCCTTACCGTTGATGACTACTCTTTGCTTTCTGTCGCTGAGCCAATTTTCTATCCATTTCAACACACCGTCTTGTATTCCATGCGCTATTAGTTTTAGCAGTAAACTTTTGTGGGGAACTTTGTCAAAGGCCTTTTGAAAATCAAGATATATAATATCTACAGCTTTACTCTCATCGTAGAGGTTGAGGATATCGTGGAAGAAGTCTAGAGGTTTGTTAAACAGGAACGTTTTTTACGAAAGCCGTGTTGAGTATCTTTAAGTATGTTATTTTTCTCTAAGTGATTTACGAGTCTGTCTCGTATGACCATTTCTAGCATTTTACATACAACTGAGGTTAAGCTAATTGGACGATAGTTACTGGGTAGGGATTTGCTGCCTTTATTGAATATCGGTGTTACGTTGACTAGCTTCCACTGATCAGGCATAGTTCCAGACTGCAAGGATTTATTGAATAGTAATGTCAGTGGTTTGGAGAGCTCATCTTTAGCTTCCTTTAGAACTCTAGGCGAGATTGTATCAGGTCCAGGCGTTTTATTTACCTTGAGTTTATCTAAACAATTCAATACTTCTCTCTCTGTAACGGTGATATTGCTTAGAACATCTGAATTATCAATCTGAATTGGCGATGGTGTAGGGATATCACTGAGGTCTTCGGTTGTAAACACTGATGCAAAGAAGGTATTGAGAGCATTACTCATTTGTACTTCGTCTTTGGTGTATTCTCCATTTTCATCGACTAACGGTCCAACAGTTGAAGTAACTACTTTTTTCTTTCTGATATAACTATAGAATTCTTTCGGGTTTTTACTTTGATTCGCAATATGTAACTCTAAGGTCTTTTTACTTTGCTTAATTAACTTTTTGGCTTTACGTCGTAGCTCTACAAATTTCACCCGTTCTTCGTCATTTTGTGAGGATTTTAATCTAGCATTAGCAAATTTTTTAGCAAGCAGGCAGTTTGAAATATCTTTATTCCACCATTTGGGCTTATTATTATGGCCTGGACGTCGTATTTTCGATGGTATGCAGTCTTGCACTGCTTTTAGGTAAGTGGTTTCGAATAACTTCCAAGATATATTTATGTCGTTATTGTTAATTAAAAAGCTCCAGTCAGTTTCTTTAAACATAGCTCTAAGTTTATGGAAGTTTGCTTTCTTGAAATTAGGGACTTTTTCGATGCTACTATTTGGTTCGTTACTAGTAAACTTTAAAGTGAAAGTTATCGTACGATGGTCACTGTTAATGAATTCATCACCAACATTCAAATTCTCTATTAATTCTTCTTTTGTTGCAAGTACAATGTCAAGAACGTTATTACCACGGGTCGGCACCACTAAGGGTAGTGTGGATCTCACGGCCAAGCTATTGAGACATAATGATTATTAAGCAGTTATCGTTCTAAATAGATGATATTTTCAATAGGTCTTGATCTCACGGCCAACCGGTTGGGCTATGACGATCAGGTAGACACATTTGTTAAATATGGACTCTAAAATGTTTTAAAGTGAGGGAAAATAAAATTTTAGCAAATACAAGCATAACACTTGACCGACGAACTGTAAGGTTCCTGGAGTAAAGTAAGAGCAAAAGAAAAAGAAACCCAGGAATTGAGAATTTGTAATTCTGTAGAAATACCTCAACCAAGAAGCAATCTGCTGATATGTTGGTCTTACACATGTGAAAGAAGCATTAAATTGGTGGTTAGTGCATGAATTTGGATATAGCACCGGATGGAAAGAAGTGATGAGATGGGGAACTACCGCACCTAACGATATTTATTAGTGTTATTCTAATTAATAATATTAGTAATAATACCGCTACTACTAATAATAGATAGTAGTAATAGTATTATGTAATTATTACTATTACTACTACTAATAATAATGAGTGAGTTAAAACAATTTTCGTTATTAATGGACAAACAACCCACACATTATTCTAAAACTAAAAATATAATCCTAACATCATTGAAATTTAATTGAATGAATGCAGTCATTACATCCCGGTTTGCTTTCACCTGATTTGCATGATTGGCAAGTATTCAATAAAAGGTTAATATATATGTAATAATTAAAGATCAAACTACACAAGATTCCGCTCCTTCCTCAGTCTCCCTATATTGCCTTACAGGTCTAACCCCTCCTCTCTCTCTCCCCACCACCACCTACCCTCACAACCACACACCTCACAGTGAGCCATCTGGTGGTAGAAATATGCACGTTTTGTACACCTAACATTCTAGAGCACTGAGGAAAGAATATTCGGAGTGTCAACTCCAAACTATAATTGCGAAAGCATTACGTGCGCGCCATCAATTGGCCAAGCTAGTTGATAAGAGCATGGGAATAAAATAGGTATTAAAGAAAACGTATGCAGGAAGATTTGGGTTGAATATTAGAATCTTTTATCTTTGTATATTGTGACCAGTTTTCATTGTTTTTGATAACCAAAAGTCTCAATCTTAATATTATCCTTGGGGTAATTGGAATGTAATACATTATGAAATGCCCCTTAACAACATGCAATTAATTCAAACACTGATAATGTGGCACATAAATGTTTTACACATATATACATGTAAATGCCTGTAATGCATAATAACGTAGGTTTATCTTATAATATTTAACTATTTCCTCTGACCTCTCTGTCGAAATAAGTTAACATTTTGTAGTAACCTAATCACGCACAGCTCTTATAGGCAGATTCGCAAGAAGTTGGTCTCAGATAATTATCCTGATTGACATTATCAATAATTACTTCTATTCCGGTGTACACCATTGGAAATGACAATTAATCTGTTTAAATTATTAAATGATTTATTTATGTATATTAGTCGATGAATAAGAGAGAAATAGGCATGACAACATGAAATGCAAACAGGTGTCAGGTGCCAATTATCTATTTTGGATTGTAACCAACACACAATACAATACTCCTTTGTACTATTTATTTTCATGTGAAAATAAAGATGCAAACATTTAAGTATAAGAGTTTACTGCAAAATTTACGGGGGATATTAACATTAGATATTAGAAGACAGTGAAAAGTATAGTTAGATAGTGATTCACAATAGTTATTTATCGTTGTTGAGGAAATTATTGTTGTTGATGAGATTATTGTTGTTGATGTTGATACGGTTATTGTTGTTGATGTTGATACGGTTATTGTTGTTGATGTTGATACGGTTATTGTTGTTGATGTTGATACGGTTATTATTGATGTTGATACGGTTATTGTTGATGTTGATACGGTTATTGTTGTGATGTTGAGATTATTATTGTTGATGTTACGGTTATTGTTGTTGATGAGATTATTGTTGTTGATACGGTTATTGTTGTGATGATGAGATTGTTATTGTTGATGTTAATACGGTTATTGTTGATGTTGATACAGTTATTGTTATTGATACGGTTATTGGTGTTGATACGGTTATTGTTGTTGATGTTGATACGTTTATTGTTGTTGATGTTGATACGGTTATTGTTGTTGGTGTTGATACAGTTATTGATGTTGATACGGTTATTGTTGTTGATGTTGATACGGTTATTGTTGTTGATGTTACGGTTATTGTTGTTGATGTAACGGTTATTGATGTTGATACGGTTATTGATGTTGATACGGTTATTGTCGTGATGTTGATACGGTTATTGTTGTTGATGTTACGGTTATTGTTGTTGATGTTGATACGGTTATTGTTGTTGATGTTGATACGGTTATTGTTGATGTTGATACGGTTATTGTTGATGTTGATACGGTTATTGTTGTTGATGTTGATACGGTTATTGTTGTTGATGTTGATACGGTTATTGTTGTTAGTGTTGATACGGTTATTGTTGATGTTGATACGGTTATTGTTGTTGATGTTGATACGGTTATTATTGTTGATGTTGATACGGTTATTGTTGTTGATGTTGATACGGTTATTGTTGTTGATCTTGATACGGTTATTGTTGTGATGTTGATGAGATTATTATTGGTGTTGATACGGTTATTGTTGTTGATGTTGATACGGTTATTGTTGTGATGTTGAGATTATTGTTGTTGATGTTGATACGGTTATTGTTGTTGATGTTGATACGGTTATTGTTGTTGATGTTGATACGGTTATTGTTGTTGATGTTGATACGGTTATTGTTGATGTTGATACGGTTATTGTTGTTGATGTTGATACGGTTATTGTTGTTGATGTTGATATTGTTGTTGATGTTGTTACCGTACTATTGTTGTTGATGTTGATATTGTTGTTGATGTTGAAGTTGTTACCGTACTATTGTTGTTGATGTTGATATTGTTGTTGAAGTTGTTACCGTACTATTGTTGTTGATGTTGATATTGTTGTTGATGTTGATACGGTTATTGTTGATGTTGATACGGTTATTGTTGTTGATGTTGATACAGTTATTGTTGTTGATATGGTTATTGTTGTTGATGTTGATACTGTTTTTGTTGATGTTGATACGGTTATTGTTGTTGATGTTGATACGGTTATTGTTGTTGATGTTGATACGGTTATTGTTGATGTTGATACGGTTATTGTTGTTGATGTTGATACGGCTATTGTTGTTGATGTTGATACGGTTATTGTTGTTGATGTTGATACGGTTATTGTTGATGTTGATGATACGGTTATGTTTGTTAATGTTGATACGGTTATTGTTGTTGATGTGTTGATACGGTTATTGTTGTTGATGTTACGGTTATTGTTGTTGATGTTGATACGGTTATTGTTGTTGATGTTGATACGGTTATTGTTGTTGATGTTGATACGGTTATTGTTGTTGTTGATACGGTTATTGTTGTTGATGTTGATACGGTTATTGTTGTTGATGTTGATACGGTTATTGTTGATGTTGATACGGTTATTGTTGTTGATGTTGATACGGTTATTGTTGTTGATGTTGATACGGTTATTGTTGATGTTGATACGGTTATTGTTGATGTTGATAAGGTTATTGTTGATGTTGATAAGGTTATTGTTGATGTTGATACGGTTATTGTTGTTGATGTTGATACGGTTATTGTTGTTGATGTTGATACGGTTATTGTTGTTGATACAGTTATTGTTGTTGATACGGTTATTGTTGTTGATGTTGATACGGTTATTGTTGTTGATGTTGATACGGTTATTGTTGTTGATGTTGATACGGTTATTGTTGATGTTGATAAGGTTATTGTTGATGTTGATAAGGTTATTGTTGTTGATGTTGATACAGTTATGTTGATGTTGATACGGTTATTGTTGATGTTGATAAGGTTATTGTTGATGTTGATAAGGTTATTGTTGATGTTGATACGGTTATTGTTGTTGATGTTGATACGGTTATTGTTGATGTTGATACGGTTATTGTTGTTGATGTTGATATGGTTATTGTTGATGTTGATACGGTTATTGTTGTTGATGTTGATACGGTTATTGTTGTTGATGTTGATACGGTTTTTGTTGTTGATACGGTTATTGTTGTTGATGTTGATACGGTTATTGTTGTTGATGTTGATACGGTTATTGTTGTTGATGTTGATACAGTTATTGTTGATGTTGATACGGTTATTGTTGTTGATGTTGATACGGTTATTGTTGTTGATGTTGATACGGTTATTGTTGTTGATAATGTTATTGTTGATGTTGATACGGTTATTGTTGTTGATGTTGATACAGTTATTGTTGTTGATTCGGTTATTGTTGTTGATGTTGATACGGTTATTGTTGATGTTGATACGGTTATTGTTGATACAGTTATTGTTGTTGATGTTGATACGGTTATTGTTGTTGATGATACGGTTATTGTTGATGTTGATACAGTTATTGTTGATGTTGATACGGTTATTGTTGTTGATGTTGATATGGTTATAGTTGTTGATACGGTTATTGTTGTTGATGTTGATATGGTTATAGTTGTTGATACGGTTATTGTTGTTGATGTTGATACGGTTATTGTTGATGTTGATACGGTTATTGTTGATACAGTTATTGTTGTTGATGTTGATACGGTTATTGTTGTTGATGATACGGTTATTGTTGATGTTGATACAGTTATTGTTGATGTTGATACGGTTATTGTTGTTGATGTTGATACGGTTATTGTTGATGTTGATACGGTTATTGTTGATGTTACAGTTATTGTTGTTGATATTGATACGGTTATTGTTGTTGATGTTGATACGGTTATGGTTGATGTTGATACGGTTATTGTTGTTGATGATACGGTTATAGTTGTTAATGTTGATACGGTTATTGTTGTTGATGTTGTTGATACGGTTATTGTTGATGTTGATACGGTTATTGTTGTTGATGTTGATACGGTTATTGTTGTTGATGTTGATAAGGTTATTGTTGATGTTGATACGGTTATTGTTGTTGATGTTACGGTTATTGTTGATGTTGATGCGGTTATTGTTGTTGATGTTGATAAGGTTATTGTTGATGTTGATACGGTTATTGTTGATGTTGATACATTTATTGTTGATGTTGATACGGTTATTGTTGTTGATGTTGATAAGGTTATTGCTGATATTGATACGGTTATTGTTGATGTTGATAAAGTTATTGTTGATGTTGATACGGTTATTGTTGTTGATGTTGATACGGTTATTGTTGTTGATGTTGATACGGTTATTGTTGTTGATAATGTTATTGTTGATGTTGATACGGTTATTGTTGTTGATGTTGATACAGTTATTGTTGTTGATTCGGTTATTGTTGTTGATGTTGATACGGTTATTGTTGATGTTGATACGGTTATTATTGTTGATGATACGGTTATTGTTATTGATGTTGATACAGTTATTGTTGATGTTGATATGGTTATTGTTGATGTTGATACAGTTATTGTTGATGTTGATACGGTTATTGTTGATATTGATACGGTTATTGTTGTTGATGTTGATACGGTTATTGTTGATGTTGATACGGTTATTGTTGATGCTGATACGGTTATTGTTGATATTGATACGGTTATTGTTGTTAATGTTGATACGGTTATTGTTGATGTTGATACGGTTATTGTTGTTGATGTTGATACGGTTATTGTTGTTGATGTTGATACGGTTTTTGTTGTTGATACGGTTATTGTTGTTGATGTTGATACGGTTATTGTCGTTGATGTTGATCCGGTTATTGTTGTTGATGTTGATACAGTTATTGTTGATGTTGATACGGTTATTGTTGTTGATGTTGATACGGTTATTGTTGTTGATGTTGATACGGTTATTGTTGTTGATGTTGATACGGTTGTTGATGTTGATACGTTATTGTTGTTGATGTTGATACGGTTATTGTTGTTGATTTTGATACGGTTATTGTTGTTGATGTTGATACGGTTATTGTTGTTGATGTTGATATGGTTATTGATGTTGATACGGTTATTATTGTTGATGTTGATACGGTTATTGTTGTTGATGTTGATACGGTTATTGTTGTTGATGTTGATGAGATTATTATTGTTGATGTTGATACGGTTATTTGTTGTTGATGTTGTTGATACGGTTATTGTTGATGTTGATGAGATTATTATTGTTGATGTTGATACGGTTATTGTTGTTGATGTTGATACGGTTATTGTTGTTGATGTTGATACGGTTATTGTTGTTGATGTTGATACGGTTATTGTTGTTGATGTTGATACGGTTGTTGATGTTGATACGTTATTGTTGTTGATGTTGATACGGTTATTGTTGTTGATGTTGATACGGTTATTGTTGTTGATGTTGATACGGTTATTGTTGTTGATGTTGATATGGTTATTGATGTTGATACGGTTATTATTGTTGATGTTGATACGGTTATTGTTGATGTTGATACGGTTATTGTTGTTGATGTTGATACAGTTATAGTTGTTGATGTTGATACGGTTATTGTTGTTGATGTTGATACGGTTATTGTTGTTGATGTTGATACGGTTATTGTTGTTGATGTTGATACGGCTATTGTTGTTGATGTTGATACGGTTATTGTTGTTGATGTTGATACGGTTATTGTTGATGTTGATAAGGTTATTGTTGTTGATGTTGATACGGTTATTGTTGTTGATGTTGATACGGTTATTGTTGTTGATGTTACTGTTATTTTTTATGTTGATACGGTTATTGTTGTTGATATGGTTATTGTTGATGTTGATACGGTTATTGTTGTTGATGTTGATATGGTTATTGTTGTTGATGTTGATACGGTTGTTGTTGTTGATGTTGATAAGGTTATTGTTGATGTTGATACGGTTATTGTTGATGTTGATACGGTTATTGTTGTTGATGTTGATACGGTTATTGTTGTGATGTTGATACGGTTATTGTTGTTGATGTTGATAAGGTTATTGTTGATGTTGATACAGTTATTGTTGATGTTGATACGGTTATTGTTGTTGATGTTGATACGGTTATTGTTGTTGATGTTGATACGGTTATTGTTGTTGATGTTGATACGGTTGTTGATGTTGATACGGTTATTGTTGTTGATGTTGATACGGTTATTGTTGTTGATGTTCATACGGTTATTGTTGATGTTCATACGGTTATTGTTGATGTTGATACGGTTATTGTTGTTGATGTTGATACGGTTATAGTTGTTGATGTTGATACGGTTATTGTTGTTGATGTTGATATGGTTATTGTTGTTGATGTTGATAAGGTTATTGTTTATGTTGATAAGGTTATTGTTGATGTTGATACGGTTATTGTTGTTGATGTTGATACGGTTATTGTTGTTGATGTTGATACGGTTATTGTTGTTGATGTTGATACGGTTATTGTTGTTGATGTTGATACGGTTATTGTTGTTGATGTTGATACGGTTATTGTTGTTGATGTTGATACGGTTATTGTTGTTGATGTTGATACGGTTATTGTTGTTGATGTTGATACGGTTATTGTTGTTGATGTTTTTGATACGGTTATTGTTGCATACTAGTATTAACCCTTTCAATACGGCTGCACCACCTTTGATTTTTGTCAAGCTAGTAAATAGACATCTTTATTAAGCTTCGGAAGGAGCTATAGAGATCAAAGAGGTTATACACTCAAGGAGATATCGTGGTCTTAAGGGCGTAGTGCTTGGTTTTTGGTCTATATATTTATGTATTTAATTATTTTTGAGTTTCCTCGCTAGACTTTTATCAAACTTAGAAAAATACCCCCTAGACCCGTTTTTAAGATAAATGTCCCGGCCTGGTTCCTTCTAAAATTAGAGGCTTGCATTCGCTCTCCAGGAAAAAAATCGACACCTAAAGGGCACGAAAGGTCTTAATATTGATAACAAAAATTAAGTGAAAGGTCTCAAAATCGCCAAGCTAACGGAACGAACATTTTAAAACCACAAAATTCATATGGTAAACATGAGGGAGAAGGGCGTCTATAAAAGCGAGTAGTACCCCCTTAAGTTTTCGAAGCTCTCCTGAACTGAATCTACTAATCTTATTAATTGTTTACCTAATTCTTCATAATTGCTGAGGGGCACAGGGCTCTGGGTGGGGCTTTGGTTTCCCGGGCGTTTCCGCACCCTCCTCAGCTCCCCGCCATGGAGTGGCTTCGGTCACCCAGGCTTTATTGTGGTCGGCAGGGAAGGTTCTGTGGGGGCGCTCGGTTATGGCCTTGGCCTTGCTCGGGGCCTTGGGGCTGTATATGAATGTTATGTTTATTGTTCCAGAGACATTGAGATTATACCCTAGCTATAAAGGAATAAAACCTGTTAAAACCTTTCATGTTTTTCATTGGGGCTGCTTGGGGAACAACAACAACAACAACAACAACATTGGGAGGTTGGATGTGCTGTTGAAGGGATGATATTGGGCCGGGATTGTTGATTATCTAAGTGTGTATAATCGTGATCGGGAATACCGTCGCATCTGTTTTTTCTCTTTCTATCCTTTTCTCTCTTTCTCTGACTTGTATCCATTTGGCCCCATTCAGCCAACTGTTTTAGGACATTTATCCCCATCCAGGTGTCGATTTTTTCCTGGCGAGCCATAGCGAGCCAGCATTGTATGGAGACATCCGGCTTCGCCGGAGAAATTTTTCTATCGAAAAATGTACAAATTTAGCCTGCTGTAAAACAAAAATATATATATATGCTGGCTCGCTACCGCTCGCCAGGAAAATATTGACACCTGGATGGGGGTAAACGTCTTAAAACAGTAGGCCGAATGGGGCCGAATGGATACAAGCCAAAGAGAAAAACAGCGAGGTGGGCTCCCTTAACCCTTTCACCACCATCCCGTAATTTTCCTCCTTTTCTGGTAACCAATAGACGATTTTCTTTGGTTTTTGGTCTACCTCAACGACTGAAATGGGAAAATACGATCTTAAGGGGAGGTAGACCGTTTTTCTGGACCCCCTTCTCCCTAATGTTTAGCCCCACTAGTTTTGAAATTATAAGACGTTCGGCCCATTAGTTTGGCGATTTTGACACCTTTCGCCTCATTTCGTTGTCAATTTTAAGACCTTTCGTGCCATTTAGGTGTCGATTATTTCCTGGCGAGCGAAAGCGAGCCTGCAATTTTGAGAGGAACCGGCCTTCGGCCGGGACATTTTTCTACCGAAAAATTGGCAAATTTATCTTGAAGGGGGGTCTAGGCGGTGTTTTTTTTTAAGCTTGATGGAGGCCTAGGGAAGAAACTAAAAAAATATATCAATAAATGAATTAATAGACCAAACAACATAGGTCCTTCTGAAACTCCATAAAATCATGTAATTTTAGCCAGAATCAAAGGTAAATAGGTGTCATGGTGCTGAAGGGGTTAACTCGTTCGACGAAGTTTTTTTTAAAGCTATATTTACACGATTTTGTGCAGTTTAAGAAGGATCGGGGTTAGTAAAAAGTGTTAAGTGAATTCGAAGTGTCTTAATTGCTGGAGACTCTTTTTAAACTGAATAATACCGTCCAACTGTTATTTCACGTTTATAATAAAACGTGAGATAAGTCTGATTGCCATTTCCACCTTAAGAGTCAGCGCTAATCATCAACTGAGATGCCTCTCCGCTGGGCAAAGATTAACCTTAACTCTAAAACACAGCACTCTAGTAATAAGCAATGGACACAAAATACACATGAAAGGTTTTAACAGGTTTTATTCATTTATAGCTAGGGTACAATCTCAATATGTCTGGAACAATAAACATAACATTCATATAAAGAGAATAATAATGTTATAACTGAATATATGAATAATAACACATAGAGAGGATAAGTCTCAAATCACAATGAAGAAAGTGCTGATATAAATATACAGATGTTCAAATATGGCTTGGTAAAGTGTAAATAATAGTTACTGCGATGTCAATAGCGTAGCACTAATAAATATGGACAATAGGACAGTATTTGACTTCTAAACGAACAATAAGTCTAAGTGACTTGAACAAGTAATTAAACTGAATAAACTCAGTCATAAATATGAATTATGAATTCATAAACTTGTAATAAATATAATAGTCAGAAATACGTGACTGAGGAGCAATTACTTGCCACTTGAACTAATCACTATTGAACTTGTACCCTGATGACACGTAGCTATAAACTAAGGTCTGAGTAAGCATTCAAGTTGACGTGTAAGGGTATTTATTTATAACCGGATAAACCTTTGTATATTTCCACATTAATAAATACAGGAGCCTGTATCCGTAGCAGTATATAAACGTTTTCCGCCCGATAAAATGTGTATTGTTCTCCCGAAGCAGAGCAACAAATATTATACAAGGGAAGAATGGAAAATCTTCTTTAATTACGTTAATACTTGGTGAACCTTATCATACCTCAGTCTAGACCCTGGCAACAATCATCGTTACCGTTACGAACAAAAGAAACACTGAAATGATATTGGTAGAGAGAATAGGCGCTGGAGAAAGAGAAAGAGCGACGTTGGAGCACTGTGGTGTAGCTTTAGTTGTCCTGGTTTTTGATTACAGGGTCTGGGATTTCACACCTCCTAGACAGGCTCAGGCCCAAATAACTGCAGGGCACGGTCGTCTCTTTCACTCTTCCCTTGGCTCGACACCACGCACTTGGTCATGATCCACACAGAGTCTGGAGGATGACAACAAAGGATCCCCTACACTTGATATACTTAAGGTATTACCAGGAATTGGCAGACAAGATTAAAGCAAACTATCCGGAACTGCGAAAGGGTACAGTGATGCAAACTGAGGCTGAACAAGGTTATCTAAGCTTGCATCGAAGGTACTGGAGTCACCTAATATGCTCAAGTCAAAGGGTGTCACAGCCAAAAAATCTATCTCGTCCCCTTCGTATAATACTAAGTCACGAGAAAGACTTGAGTGGCTGCTCTGTGCAAAATCGAGGATTTCAGTTGCAAACTCACGTAAAGTGTTGCTTGCAATTGAACCAGCTACTGGGCTCCTTATGAATGGATGGACACCAGTAGATAAGGAATGAAGTTCCTCACCAAGATTTTTACCTTTGCTTCTAAGCTCCGAACCCAAAATGGTAGAGAAGTCTGAGGGCTGAAGGCTTACTTTGTCTAGGCTCAACGCGCAAAGTGAAACTGATTTGGTCGGCATCAGGGGGGCCTGGTTCTAGGGCAAGAGGGACATGCATGAGCCTCTGGCTTTGGTTTCTGTAAGGGAGCCAGTCGCATTAACACTTGATTTGGTTTTGAGAATACATGAGGAGGATGTAGGTATAATTTGTATGTGAAGCTGGGGTTCGTATTGACTCTGAGGGGGATTTAGGCATGATGGGTGAGGTGAGTCTACTATGACTTGGTTATTCATTTCCTCATCATTATTTGTATGGTTATTGGGGTTTATTATTTCTTCACATTTTCTTTCCTTGGGTCATTACACAACACAGGGGCACACTGAAGGAGTTGATATTCTATTTGCATAGAGTTGCTGTGGTCCACGTGTGTGTCTGGGCGGCTAGGGCAGTCTCCCCTCCAACTGTCTTTTTCCTTCTTCATGCCTGGTGGTTTGATGGAGTTAGCCTTGTTGATTTGGTTTTGTTTGATACATCTTCTTCCCCTGTTGTTATGGTTCTTGGATCTCGGGGGGCGCTGATTTATGCTGCATGATGAAGTTATGGTTCCAATGCGCACTGGTGCTTCTGAGGTGGTGGTTGTGGTTGGTCGATGGTTGGGGGGAATGTTGGTGACATTTTTCTCCCGTTGCATCTCGCTAACAGTAGCCAAAATAAAGTAAAAAAGACGTCGCCGGTACAGAAGGGGTTAATGATAAAAGCAAGACGGTGAGCACTAACTTGTGAATCCCGGTAATCTAATCTGTGGGTTTGTTTGCAGTTCACCCAAATACTTCGCCTGGATATCATAATTATTGATCCAAAAATTGTCCAGAAATTCCTGACGACGACTGTACAATCTCAATTCACCTTTTTATAGGTGTGGTGGAGTGGTCTTGCCACTGGCCTGGTAATCCAAAGGTCCCGGGTTCAAATCCCGATGTATCAATGGGAAGATATTATTGGGATGGAATTTGTGCTGTACCTAGTATCAGTGCATTACCACAAGCCCACCGAAACGTCAATAAAATACCCTCATTGTTCCCTGATTAAATAGCACTGTATGAATATTCCCATATTCAAAATATGCTATAGGGGTGCAATGCCTGGTGAGTTATCTGCTCAACAGGTGGCGTTGTGTGTGTGTAAGTGTGAGAGTCCGAGTGTAGGGGTCGAGACAGTGAAGCACGGGAACGAGGTGGCTTCAGAGATGGGGTCGTTTCGGGCCATGAGTGAGCACCATGCCTCATGTGAAGGCAAGATGGCAGGAGCTCGTTGTACTCTACGTGCTTCACATGTCTCACTCCCTAGACTGGAACAAGACCTCACGGGTTTCACTGTTCATTGTAAAGCGGTGAATGTTAAGGCTCTCAGCCTATGCCCGAGAGGAACTAAGTTGAAAAAAAAAAAAAAAAAAAAAAAAAAAAAAAAAAAAAATGGTTTCGCCTAAACTGAATATAATATTTTGATAGCCAGAGTAAAAAAAAAAACACACACACAAAACAAAACGTCAGCCTACGGAAAGGAAAGGGACAAATTGAATCTAGCAAAAAATAAATAGATAAAAAAATAAAAATAAAAATAAATAGATAAAAAAATAAAAATAAAAATAAAAATAAATAGATAAAAAAATACAAATAAATAGATAAATGAGCAATGAGTTTGGAAGAACCATAGAAACAATACAGTCATCGGTAAATAATACCTCTGTATCTGAAAAAAATAAATAAAAAGTAGAACAAACAATAAGTATATAGTTGCTAATATCCCGATCGTGCCTAAAAGACAGTAATACCGAAACGTCTATCAACTATGGGGATTGTCGAAATTGACTGCGAACACGTATTTTCGGACTGACAAAAGTTATGTATTGTAGCGACCAATGAAATAACACATATATAGCTACTATAGTCCGTTCATTCTAGGTTGGGCAGAAATCGTAACCTCTAACCTCTGTCACTTAAAAAGGGCTAGAGCAAATGCGCTGTCTATTTCCACCCCTATTCCCTAGCCAAGTTTTCCTATTTGGTAGAAATATTAGCTCGATTACTATAGTCCTTTTTGAGTTACGGTAGGTTAGGGGTTACGATTTCTGCCCAACCTAGAGTGAACAGACTATAGTGACATTATATTGAAATTCCATAGGGTTCCAGTTAGCTTACATCAGAGTATTGTGCTAATGTTATTGTTTTCATACGTAATCAAACCCATGTCATATTAACAGTACGGGTAAGTAATGGTATTGTTTTCATACGTAATCAAACCCCTGTCATATTAACAGTACGGGTAAGGTAGTAATCAAAGCTTGGGTGATTATCTTCAGACGTGACCCTTTTAGTAAGTCCTAGCGAGGCCTTCCATTGGGGTTAAGGGAGCCCACCTCGCTTTATTTCTCTTTCTCTCCCTCTCTCTTTGGCTTGTATATATTCGGCCCCATTCAGCCTACTATTTTAAGACGTTTACCCCACTCCAGGTGTCAATATTTTCCTGGCGATAGGTAGCGAGCTAGCATATAAATATTTTTGTTTTGACAGCAAACTAAATTTGTAAATTTTTCAATAGAAAAATGTCTCCGGCGAAGCCGGATTTCTCCATACAATGCTGGCTCTCTATCGTTCGCCAGGAAGAAATCGACACCTGGATGTGGATAAACGTCTTAAAACAGTTGGCTGAATGGGGCCGAATGGATACAAGCCAGGGAAAGAGAGAATAGGAGAGAAAGATAATAAAAAAGCCGGTGACCCCTCCTAAGTGCCCATTAATTACCCCTTCCATTCGTCTAATTATTAGGCTACCGTAGCTCAGATAAATGTCAGTATTCGAGAATGCATAATATGTCGTAGGCTTGTGCATAAACTTTTAACTGCGCCGCATTTCGGTGTGAGTATCCTAGGTTCGAGTCCTTCGAGTACCACATATATTCATCTAGTTTCATTGATTTCATTAATTAGGTATATTTGTAAGTTAATTGGTGGGTTGTTGAAAACATATGAATTATGTAGGTTATTTAGTCATTAAGGGGAGACTGATCGTTTGTTTGGTCTATTAATTAATGTATTCATATATTTGTTTAGTTTCCTCCCTAGACCTCCATCAAGCTTAGAAAACCCCCCCTAGACCCCCCTTCAAGATAAATTTGTAAATTTTTCGGTAGAAAAATGTCCCGGCCGAAGGCCGGTTCTTCTTAAAATTGCAGGCTCGCTATCGCTCGCCAGCAAATAATCGACACCTAAATGGCACAAAAGGTCTTAAAATTGACAACGAAATGGGGCGAAAGGTGTTAAAATCGCCAAACTAATGGGCCGAACGTCTTATAATCTCAAAACAAGTGGGGCTAAACATTAGGGAGAAGGGGGTCCAGAAAAACGGTCTGCCTCCCCTTAAGAGATTGCATTGTTATTCTATATATTGCGGTTACCAGCAGGTCATTATTAGATGTTAGGTCACGCCGCCGCTCTATATATTGTGGTTACCAGCAGGTCATTATTAGATGTTAGGTCACGCCGCCGCTCTATATATTGTGGTTACCAGCAGGTCATTATTAGATGTTAGGTCACGCCGCCGCTCTATATATTGCGGTTACCAGCAGGTCATTATTAGATGTTAGGTCACGCCGCCGCTCTATATATTGCGGTTACCAGCAGGTCATTATTAGATGTTAGGTCACGCCGCCGCTCTATATATTGCGGTTACCAGCAGGTCATTATTAGATGTTAGGTCACGCCGCCGCTCTATATATTGCGGTTACCAGCAGGTCATTATTAGATGTTAGGTCACGCCGCCGCTCTATATATTGCGGTTACCAGCAGGCCATTATTAGATGTTAGGTCACGCCGCTCCTCTATTCCAACATGCAGGGTTAAGGGGGGGGGGTCACCGGCTTGTTTTATCGCTCTCTCCTTTTCTCTCTTTCCCTGGCTTGTATCCATTCGGCCCCATTCAGCCAACTGTTTTAAGACGTTTATCCCCATCCAGGTGTCGATTTCCTCCTGGCGATCGATAGCGAGCCAGCATTGTATGGAGAAATCCGGCTTTGCCGGAGAAAGTGTTCTATCGAAAAATGTACAAATTTAGCTTGCTGTCAAAACAAAAAAATATATATATGCTGGCTCGCTACCGCTCGCCAGGAAAATATTGACACCTGACAAAAAACGTCAAAGTCTCATAACTAATGGGGTTAAACATGAGGGAGAACGAAGTCCAGAAAAAGAACCCCATCCCCACTTAAGAAAATTAGTTTATGAAGAACACGGAAAACAAATGTTGGAGGAAGTTAAAAAAATAAAAATAAAAAATAAAAAAATAACCCGATCGAAAATTATACCCTTCAGATAACTAAATATATATTTTTTTTTTTTTTTTTTTTTCTATGTGATTGAGGGAGGCAAAAGGCATAACTGCCTATAGCGAGTGCCTCCCCCATAGTTGAAAGAGTGACAGGGCCAAAATCAAGGGACGTTCGAGCCAAAATGCCTGGACACACGGAGTTTGAAGCAATTTAAGTCATAGGAAGAGGGAAAGACTGATTCTGGGAGAGAGTTCCAGAGCTCAGATGTTAAACAGATAAACTACCGTAAATCCCTTCATAATGAACAATACCTAAATCACCAATTTGTCATGCTGTTCAAGAAAATGAATGTAGCCTGTTCAGTGGCATATAATTGATAAAGTCACCCTTACCATACAAATAACCAAATATGTAGACATTATCCTCATCATACTGTTCTTCCATCCACATGTTTTCTATCATATCCTTTTCATTTTCTCATCATTCTCATCTTCCTCCCTTCTTTCTTCCTCTTCATCTTCCTCCCTTCTTTCGTCTTCTTCCTCGTACCCCTCTCTTCCTCCTCCTCTTCCTCCCCTCTCTTCTTCCTCCTAATTTTCCTCATCATCTTCCTCCCTTTATTCTTCCTCCTCCTCCTCTTCATCTTCCACCTCAACCTCCTCTAGCTTCTTGTCCTCCTTCATCTTCCTCCCTTCTTTCGTCCTCTTCCTCCTCCCCCTCTTTTCTTCCTCCTCCTCTACTTCCTTCATCTTCTTCCTCCTCTACTTCCTTCATCTTCTTCCTCCTCTACTTCCTTCGTCTTCTTCCTCCTCTACTTCCTTCATCTTCTTCCTCCTCTACTTCCTTCGTCTTCTTCCTCCTCTACTTCCTTCATCTTCTTCCTCCTCTACTTCCTTCATCTTCTTCCTCCTCTACTTCCTTCGTCTTCTTCCTCCTCTACTTCCTTCGTCTTCTTCCTCCTCTTCTTCCTTCGTCTTCCTCCTCCTCTACTTCCTTCGTCTTCTTCCTCCTCTACTTCCTTCGTCTTCTTCCTCCTCTACTTCCTTCATCTTCTTCCTCCTCTACTTCCTTCGTCTTCTTCCTCCTCTTCTTCCTTCATCATCTTCCTCCTCCTCTTCATCGTCCTCCTCCTCCCCCCCCCCTCCAGTACAATGAGTGATGGAGGCGGATGAGGAAAATCTGGAAACGGGAGAAAAATGAGGGTTTGACTGTTTCCGTGTGTGTGTGTGTGTGTGTGTGTGTGTGTGTGTGTGTTTGTGTGTGTGTGTGTGTGTATGTGTTTGTGTGTGACCATGTTTGTGTGTGTGTGTGTGTGACCATGTTTGTGTGTGTGTATGTGTTTGTGTGTGTGTTGGGAGGGTGTATGTGTGTGTTAATGTATATATATATATATATATATATATATATATATATATATATGAGGGAGAGTGTATATACTGTATATATATATATGTGTGTGTGTGTTTGAGTGTGTGTGTATATATGTGTGTATGTGTGTAAAACAAACAGCGCTTACTTACCTCATTGACTATATTCACTTACGTACAAGCTTCGATATATTCACAGATAATTTGCATAACACGTGTTCCAGGGTACTAGTTAAATGCTGTGTATCAGAGAGAGAGAGAGAGGCGTTGTATATGTGTGTTAGTTTGTGCATGTGTTTATGAATTCGTGTGCATGTGTTAATGTCCGCATATTTGTATATATCTTAATTATTCGCATGCGTTTGTGTGTGTGTGTGTTTTTTAAACCAGTATATAAATGTTTTATATGGATTAGGCGTTATGTGTGTGTGTGTGTGTATTTATATATATATATATGTATATATAAATATATATATATATATATATTATATATATATATATATATATAATGTGTGTGTGTGATAGAGTGTGTGTGTGTATATGAGTGTGTGTGTGTGTGTGTATGAGTGCCTCAGTGCCACCAGCCTGGGTCTCTGCATGCCAACACATTCATCACTTTGAGTAATGATGCCTGTGTACGCCTGAGTGACAGACAAATGTACGTACTCAAATATACACATACATACACACGCACGTTCACACATTACCCCCCCCCCCGCCCCTCTTATACACATAAACACACATATTCATATTTACACACATGCACACCTACAATCAAACTCACACACAACACACATTAACCCCCTCCCCCCACACCGACACACACACACACACACACACACACACACACACACACACACACACCACACACACACACACACACACACACACACACACACACACACACACACACACACACACACACACACACACACACACACACACACACACACACACACACACACTACAACATACACATTCACACATTACCACCCCCCCCCACACACACACACACAGCCCGTAGCCTAGTAGGTAGAGCTCTCGTCTCACACACGAGGGGTCGGGGTTCAATCCCCGGCCGGGCGGAGACAAATTGGGCTTGTCTCCTTTCATGTGTTAGCCTCAGTTCACCTAGCTGTAAATAGGTACCTGGAATAAGTGGACGACGTTGTGACGTCCCATCTGGGGTTGGCAAAAATGGTACAAGGCGAGATGGGTATCATATGGTTCACCTAAGCTGATGGCTACCTAAGCCTTCGGGCGAGACGGTACCGTCTATAGTGAGAATGGTACCATACAGATCCACCCTAAGCCTTCGTTTCCGATGTCGCCAATTGGCTAAAAATACAGACTACACACACATCCACAGCCATTCCAACGATACATATAACACCTACACATATAGGAGGCGGGAAATAACGAGCATGCTCACTCCCGCAATACAACTAGAGTAAGTACACACACACACACACCTATACACACACACACACACACACACACACACACACACACACACACACACACACACACTCACATTAAGGGGATAGTGGCTGTTTTTTCGGTCTATTTATTCAGTTATTCATAATTGTTTTAGTTTCCTCGCTAGACCTCCATCAAGCTTAAATACACACCCCCTAGACCCCCCTTCAAGATAAATTTTTACATTTTTCGGTAGGGCCGGTTCCTCTTAAAATTACAGGCTTGC
>CM064501.1:44719544-44767044 GCA_032716605.1 Paralithodes platypus
GGGAGGCACTCGCTATAGGCAGTTATGCCTTTTGCCTCCCTCAATCACATAGAAAAAAAAAAAAAAAAAAAAAAGCAAGCTACAAAGATGCCTATTCATGTGCCTATGTACGGTCGCGCTAATAAGTCATATCCCAGGTGTCAATACGTTTGGCTTCCTCTGTGCTGTATTAATGTCTGTCAGATGTTGAATAGGGTGGGTAAGTGTAGGAACATGTTTGTATATTTCACTCGATATGAAGAAATATAGCTTCGATATTGCTGATACCAATTATTGATCAAAACATAATTGGTGCCGAGACATCACTTATTAGGGCGACTGTACATACACATTGCTTATTCAATTTCATAGACATTATTCACACGTATATCCATCCCATCACAAGACCAGGAGAAAGTATTGGGGGAATTGTATGTTTTACGAGGGGGAGACATTTTGTATGAGAGTGTACAGATGGTGTACCCCTTACACCATCTGTACACTGTGACCTGCCTTTGTTCTCTCTCTGGGTTGTACCCATTCGGCCCCATTCACCCTACTGTTTTAAGACGTTCATTCCCATCCAGGTGTCTATTTATACCCGGCGAGCGATAGCGAGCCACCATATTTTGGATAATGAGTTAGACAGTTGGCTAAATTTGTACATTTTTCGATAGAAAAATGGGTCTGGCGAATCCGGCGAAGCCGGATTTCTCCATAAACTGTTGGCTCGCTATTGCTCGCCAGAAAAAATCCTGGATGGCGATAAATATCTTAAAACAGTAAGCTGAATGGGGCCAAATGGATACAACCAAGGAAGAGAAAAAAGCAGGTCACCCCCCTTAAGAGACAGAAGAGGTAGCCCAAGAAATCGGGTTATAATGCGAGGCCAAATGTCACGGGAGAGATCTAATCACGCACAAGCGGAGTCGGATTATAGTAAAGAGGTCATTCCTTAGTGTGTGTGTGTGTGTGTGTGTGTGTGTGTGTGTGTGTGTGTGTAATTCACTCACTTGCTTGTTCGTCAAGGGGAATCCACGCAATGCGAGCTAAGCTCATTATTATCGCGCCTCCTTAACTGGGAATGTATTGCGTGAAATGCATGTTAAGTGTTTATGTATCGTTGGAATGGCTGTGGATGTGTGTGTAGTCTGTATTTTAGCCAATTGGCGACATCTGGAAACGAAGGCTTAGGGTTAATCTGTACGGCACCATTCTCACTACGGTACCAGTCTCACCCGAAGGCTTAGGTTGACCAGTAGCTTAGGTTGACCAGTACGATACCCATCTCGCCTTGTAACCGATCACCAACCCCAGATGGGACGTCACAACTTCGTCCACTTATACCAGGTTCCTATTTATACTGCTAGGTGAACAGAAGCTACACCGTTAGGAGACTTGCCCAAATGTCTCTTCCCCGCCCGGGTCTCGAACTCGGGACCTTCTGGTTGTGAGCCAGACGCGCTATTTGTTACGCCACGGGGAGGTGTGTGTGTGTGCGCGTTTCTTTTTCTATGTGGATGAGGGAGACAAAAGGCAAAACCGCCTGCGATGAGTGCCTCTCCCAGAGTTGAAAGAGTGTCAGGGCCAAAATCATGGAACGTTCGAGCCAAAATGTCTGGACACACGGAGTTTGAAACGATTTAAGTCATATGACGAGGGAAAGATGGATTCAGGGAGAGAGTTCCAGAGCTTAACTGTTGAATAGAAGAAAGATTGGGAGTATCGCTTCAGTTAAGTTGGTGAGTTGTACAGAGTACGGTTAGGATTGTGTTGCAAGATGGGTACTACGTACCCTACGTAGAGGAGGTGGTATGCACTGAGAGAGCTCTGAGGAACACTGATTATTATAGTAGCGATAAAATAGCGAGAGAGATGCAACATAGCGGCGAAGAGAGAGAGATTGCAGAGAGTCGGTGAGTGGACGAAAGTTAATGATACAAAAGGCTTTCCTTTCTACTTTGTCTAGAAGTGCTGTGTGAGAGAATCCTCCCCACACATGTAAACATTACTCAATACACGGACGCACTGTGCCCCTGTACAGAGCAAGAAGCTGTGCAGGGGTAAAGAACCCCCTGAGGCGGTTGAGCACACCCGACTTCTGGGAGGTCGCCTTAACAAGACCGGTAATATGGTCCTTCCAAGAGAGAGCAGAAGAAAAAGAGACGCCGTGAATACTGAGACAAGATGAAGGGTTGATTTTTGTATTGTTGAAGTACAAGGGATAGTCCTCGGGTAGTTCAGGACGAGTAGATAAATGGAGAAATTGGGTATTGGAAGCATTACATGTAACAAGGTTTTCTCTGATCCAATTGGAAATGGTAGTTAGATCAGAAGATGAGTGTTGTTGTTGTCGTTTGAATTACGTTCGAAATGTTCTAATTTGTATTAGGTTCGAAATGTGCTAATTGGAATTATGTTCGAGAATATCCACTCTGTATTAAGTGTGAAATTCGGAAATAAGTTCGAAAATCCTTCGAACTTGTTTCCCACGAACCAATTCTGTGGTTTTGAACAGTGCCTTGGAAATGGGATCGATTGTAATATTATAACATTTGTTGGAAATACGTAAGTGGTGTTAAGGGGAGGTATTTAGTTTCTTCCCTAGACCTCCATCAAGCTTAGAAAAACACCCCCTAGACCCCCTTTCAAGATAAATTTGTACATTTTTCGGTAGAAAAATGTCATGGCCGAAGGCCGGTTCCCCTTAAATTACAGACTCGCTATCGCTCGCCAGGAAAAAATCGACACCTAAATGGCTCGAATGGTCTTAAAATTGACAGAAATGGGGCGAGGGTTCTTAAAATCGCCAAACTAATGGGGCAAGCGTCTTTAAATCTCACAAGCAATGGGGCTAAACATGAGGGAGAAAGGGATCCAGAAAACAATCCCTCAAGTGGA
This sequence comes from Paralithodes platypus, assembly GCA_032716605.1. Lineage (NCBI taxonomy): Eukaryota > Metazoa > Arthropoda > Malacostraca > Decapoda > Lithodidae > Paralithodes > Paralithodes platypus. The sequence goes on from CM064501.1 coordinate 44,722,425, forward strand.
AATCTCCCCTTAAGTACGTGTTGATAGTGCAGGGTTTGAAATATGTACGTGTTCGAATTTCTTCCCAAGTAAACGTCAGTAAGTTCGAAAAGGCCAAAAACTATGTTGTTGGAATTATGTTGAAAATGTTTTACTTTGGGTTTCAGAGGCCGTGTGGCATCGTTTTTCGGGAATCACTTATTAACAAACGGTTGGATCAGTTTGATATTTTGACACAGCTTCGTTCACACCGTGCCCTAATTTTCGTCAATATAGCGCATTACCAAAAGTGTAGAAATAAGCCACTTGTCCCTGTGTCATGAGGTTAAAGTCGCACATTAATGACTAAGAAACGGACAAGGCTACCGTGGCTTACCTGTGAGAACCACCAAACCATTATTGCTCCTCCATCAAACACGGTAGTTATCAGCCACCACCCAACCCTATTATCGCCTTTAAAGTCAAATTATCTGTCAATATCAAGTATAAATATACAAACAGTATGTATTTTTTGTATATTTATACTTTATATTGACAGATAACTTTAATTTAAAGGCGTTAATAGGGTTGGGTGGTGGCTGATAACTACCGTGTTTGATGGGAGCTCTTTTTGGACCTTCCCCGTTTCGATTCATTAGTTTGGAGATTGTAAGACGTTTCGCCTCATTAGTTTGGAGATTGTAAGTAGTTTCACCCCATTAGTTTGAAGACTTAAAGACGTTTCACCCCATTCATCTCTCAATACTAAGACACTTCACACCATGCGGGTGTCAATTTTGTTCGGGGCGAGCGATAACGACCCTATAGCTACGTCCCTGTATCTTGTTAACCCCTTCAGTACCGTCGAAGTCCTTTTTAATGTATTCAGGCAATTATTAGACGATGTTATTCAGCTTAGTAAGGACGTCTACCCACTAAAAGGGTACAGACTATATATCGATTAATCCTTCTAGCCCCCACATGTCCTTCCTAAGCTTCACAAAATCGTCTAGATATAGCTAGACTAACCCTTGTAACTTAATGTTGGTTACTATTCGACGATTGTATTCGGTTTCAAAAGGGCCTCAGCAAGTAACAGGCTTCAAACTATCTCACTTAACCCCTTTTACTGCCACAGATCCTTCTTAAGGGGAGGTGTTTAGTGAGTTTCCTAGACTTCCATCAAGCTTTAAATTACACCCCCTTGACCCCCTTTCAAAATAAATTTGTACATTTTTCGGTAAAAAAAAATGTCCCGGCTGAAAGCTGGTTCCTCTTAAATTACAGGCTCGCTATCGCTCGCCAGGATAAAATAGACACATAAATGGCACGAAAGGTCTTAAAATTGACAGAAAGGGGTTGAAAGTTCTTAAAATCGTCAAAATAATGGGGCAAACGTCTTAACATATCAAAAGCAATGGGGCTAGACATGAGGGAGAAAGGGGGTCAAGAAAAGAGTCCCTCAAGTGGATATCTCTCCTTAAGAGGGTAGTATATACTTGGTTTGTGGGCTATATATATATTATGTTAGACCTCCATCAAGCTTAGACAACCAACCCCTAGACTCCCTTTCAAGATAAATTTGTACATTTTTCGGTAGAAAAATGTCGTTTCCTTCTAAAATCAGAGGCTCGCTATCGCTCGCCAGAAAAATATCGACCTTCTAAAGGGCACGAAAGGTCTTTATATTAGTTACAAAATGAGGCGAAATGTCTCTAAATCGCTAAACTAATATGCTAAACATGAGGGAGAAGGGGGTCCATAAAAAGCGAGTACTACCCCCTTAAGCCGCACAAAGTCGTCTAAACATAGCTAGAAGAAGATTAAATAAAAACGTCGTCGGTTCAGAAGGGGTTAATGTCCGTTATAACCCCTTCTGTACCGGCGACGGCTTTGTTACTTTATTCTAGCGATGTTTAGACCATGGTGTGTGTTCAGCTTAAGGGGGGTCACCGGCTTTTTTTGTTATCTTTCTCTCCTTTTCTCTCTTTCCCTGGCTTGTATCCATTCGGCCCCATTCAGCCAACTGTTTTAAGACGTTTATCCCCATCCAGGTGTCGATTTCTTCCTGGCGAGCGATAGCGAGCCAGCATTGTATGGAGAAATCCGGCTTCGCCGGAGAAATGTTTCTATTGAAAAATTTACAAATTTAGCTTGCTGTCAAAACAAAAATATATATATGCTGGCTCGCTATCGTTCGCCAGGAAAATATTGACATCTGGATGGGGGTAAACATCTTAAAACAGTAGACTGAATGGGGCCGAATGGATACAAGCCAAAGAGAGAGAGGGAGAGAAAGAGAAAAAAGCGAGGTGGGCTCCCTTAAGAAGGATCTGAGGTAGTCAAAAGGGTTAAATGGGATAGTTCGAAGTCTGTTAATTGCTGGAGCCCCTTTTTTAAAAACTGAATCAAATCGTCTAATGGTCGTCGGAAAAAGGTCAAAGTACGGCTCCGGCAGTGAAGGGGTTAAGGGGAGGAATTTAGTTTGTTCCCTAGACCTCCATCAAGCTTAAAATTACACCCCCTTGAGTCCCTTTCAAGATAAATTTGTACATTTTTCGGTAGAAAAATTTCCCGGCCGAAGGCCGGTTCTTCTTAAATTACAGGCCCGCTATCGCTCGCCAGGATAAAATCGACACCTGAATGGCACGAAAGTTCTTAATATGGGGTGAAAGTTCTTAAAACCGCTAAACTAATGGGGCAAACGTCTTAAAATTTCAAAAGCAATGGGGCTAGACATGAGGGAGAAAGGGGTCAAGAAAAAAATCCCTCAAGTGGAGATCTCCCCTTAACTTCTTGGTGGATTATGACGCGATTTGGCCGTTCATTCTGGCATCATTAACCCTTTGAGTACCAGCGACGTGTGTTATGTTGTATTCTAGCTATATATAGACGATATTATGCAGCTTGGGAAGGATCTGTGGTGGTTCAAAGGGTTGGTGGAGGTGGTTTGAAGTCTTATAATTGCTAGAGGTCCATCCCAAGGTGAATGAAATCGTCTTATAGTAGCCATAATATGATGAGTATGACGTCCCTGGTACTCAACGGGTCAGACGATACTGTGCAGTTTAGAGAGGGAGGATCTGTGGGGATTTTAAGGGTCATCGCCAACTCAATATTATGCCTCTGACTTCCATAGATCCTTCCTAAGCTGAATACAAATCGTCTAATCGCATTTCTGGACTTCCTCTGTTTTGGCCCATAATTTGGAGATTTTAGGACGTTTGAATCCATTAGTTTGGTGATAATATGATGCTTCACCCCATTGTGGTGTCATGTTTTGTGTTTGTGTGGTTTTTTTTTTTGGGGGGGGGGGGAGCGATATTGATCCTGTAACTTAGAATAAATAGGACATTTTCTATAAAAATGTACAAATATAGCTTGAAGGGGGTCTGGGTGGGTATTATTTATTCTGAAGAAATCGCGCTCTCTCTCTCTCTCTCTCTCTCTCTGTCTCTCTGTCTCTCTCTTTCTCTCTCTTTCTCTCTCTCTCTCTCTCTCTCTCTCTCTCTCTCTCTCTCTCTCTCTCTCTCTCTCTCTCTCTCTCTCTCTCTCCAAGTTATAGACTGCAGCACCGTTGATTCATTTAAATTCCGCCTAGACAAATATCTCGCATCAAACCCGCGACTGACTGCGTTTGTAAATGAATAACTTTATCCTCCCCTCAGTTACTAACCCATATGTCCCCTACTAACTTCCTAGTCCTGCCACGTTAGTGGCAGGGCAGTAGTTCCCTTTCCAATGTTCCCTTACCCACTCTAAACCACTGTTTGGACACTTGATCCTCAGTGTTTTGGAGGACAAGCAACCTAGAAGGGTCACTAGATCTGTTGTTGCTTGATTTCCTTTGTACTCCTTTGTACTCCTTTGTACTCCAAGTGTTCTAAATCATCAATGGCATCGACAATATGAACAGTAGTAAATATTTCACTATCGACCAATCAAATTACACGCGGGGGAACGGTTGCAAAATTATTGGTAAATCTTTTAACTCACACGAATCTAAGAATTTCTTCTTCAACCGAGTTGTCAACTTGTGAAATGGGCTTCCCGAGATGTCATAGACTGCAACACCGTTGGAAAACAACATGCAATTCAATGAGGAAAAATTCCAATTAATACGGTACGGAGATAATAATGGTGTTAAAGAAATTACAAATTACTTAACATAATCTAACCACATAATAGAACGGAAAGACAGTGTGAAAGACCTTGGGGTATTAATGTCTGAAAATATGGGTTTCAAAGTACATAACCAGGTCAAAGTGGCGGCTGCGAAACGTCTAACGGGCTGGATTCTGCGTACTTTTAAAACACGCGGTGAATTGCCTATGATAACGCTCTTCAAATCTCTAGTGCTACCGCGGCTTGAATACTGTAGCGTATTAACATCCCCATACAAAGCAGGTGAAATAAATGACGTAGAGAGTGTACAAAGAAATTTCACTTCGCATATAAGTTCGATAAAACATCTACACTATTGGGAGCGTTTAAGAGCACTGAATCTGTACTCACTGGAACGTAGAAGAGAACGTTACCTAATAATATACACGTGGAAAATCGCAGAGGGTTTAGTAGCAAACCTACATACTCCGATAGTCATGAAATTCAGTGATAGGAGAGGCTGGGAATGCGAAATCCCCCGGATGAATAACAGGGGTGCTATGGGCTCTCTGCGAGAGGGCTGGTTATCACACAGAGGCCCACGTCTCTTCAACAAACTCCCACGGCGAGTAAGAGACATGAGGGACATCTCGTTAGACAACTTCAAGAGAGCCCTAGATGTCGAACTGCAAAAAGTGCCAGACGAGCCCATCCTCGCAAGGGAGCGAGCTGTCGCTTCAAACAGTCTACTGCACCAAATCACCACCCATAACGAGGGGCGTCGCGCTCCTTGGTGCCGCTAGAAGAGCGGCGAACACATCAAAAGGTATCAAAAGGTAAGGTAAGGTTGGTTCTTTTAAACTTCGCCTAGACAAACACCTTGCCTTAAATCCACGACTGACTGCATTTGTAAATGATATTTGTTTTCCTTTATTATATTACTAACAACTGTCCCCTACTAATATCTCTTAATCCTGCCACGGACATTTGTCCCAGGGCAGTCTTCCCTTTCCAATTTTCCTTTACACCAAGGTGAACACGAACATCTTTATTCTGGTACCGGTAACGTTTCGACATTAACATATGTCATCATCAGACATAAAGCAATAAGAAATACATTTATTAATAAATTATGTTGACATTTAAAGCAAATATATATTTTAATAATAATTTAGAAAAACATAAAAAGTTAGAAATCGCGAAAAAAGAGATAGAAACAAACACAAACAACAGAAACAGCTAAACCATATGTGAACTACGTGTAGATATTGTAGGCTAAAATATACACAATACCTTAGAAACATAATAGGTTGGAGGAGAATTCCTGGGTGCCCAAGGTGGGCTTAAGATGGTCAGTGAGGAGGGACTCTGCTATTAAACGGGTGGTGTCACCAGAACAACTGAACATTACTCCAAAATCTTTTTTGTTAATGGAATGGCCTAAAGGTTCACAATGGTCTCGAATGGCTGAAAAGGATGGTTTAGAAATGGGAAGTGAAACCTTTAGGCCATTACATTAACAAAAAAGATTTTTCAGTAATGTTCAGTTGTTCTGGTGACACCACCAGATGTATGTGTGTTTTAACTCGACTGTCTGTGAGTGTGTGTGTCTGTGGGCGTGTATGTGTATCTGTGGGCGGGTGTGTGTGTCTGTGAGCGTGCGTGTGTCTGAGCGCGTGTGTGTGTCTGAACGTGTTGTGTGTGTCTGAGCGTGTGTGTGTGTGTGAGCGTGTGTGTGTCTGTGAGCGTGTGTGTGTCTGTGAGCGTGTGTGTGTCTGAGCGTGTGTGTGTCTGTGAGCGTGGGTGTGTCTGTGAGCGTGGGTGTGTCTGTGAGCGTGGGTGTGTGTGAGCGTGGGTGTGTCTGTGAGCGTGGGTGTGTCTGTGAGCGTGGGTGTGTGAGTCTGCCAGCGTGTGTGTGTGTCTGTGAGCGTGTGTGTGTGTCTGTGAGCGTGTGTGTGTGAGTCTGAGCGTGTGTGTGTGTCTGAGCGTGTGTTCGTGTATATGTGTTTGCTTGATGGCAGTACTGTTGACGTTGCTTCACCTTTAATATGCAGCCTACTTCTTATGTCAAACAGGTGGACAGGTAGGTAGGTAGGCAGGCAGGTACGTAGGTAGGTAGGTAGAGAGAGGGAAGCATACGTAGGTAGGTAGGCAGGAAGAGCGGGATATAGACAAATCGGGAATGTAGGTAGGTAGGTAGGTTGAGAGAGATGGAAGTAGGTAGGTAAGTAGAGATATAGGCAGATACGGAAGGTAGGTAGGTAGGTGTAGAGCGAGAAGGAAGTAGGTAGGTAGGTAGGGATATAGGCAAATAGGGAAGGTAGGTAGGTAGGTATAGATGGAAGTAGGTAGGTAGGTAGGGATATAGGCAAATAGGGAAGGTAGGTAGGTAGAGAGAGAGATGGAAGTAGGTAGGTACGTAGAGATATAGGCAGATACGGAAGGTAGGTAGGTAGGTTGGTAGGTAGACAGAGAAGGAATTAGGTAGGTAGGAAGGCAGTGTGTGAGTGAGGGATGTGGGTAGGTAGGTATAGTTATGGAGGGTGGGATGTAGGTAGGTGAGTTGGTAGGTAGATAGGTAAGTATATAGGGAGCGAAGTAGGCAGTATAGGGAGGTAGTTTTCAAGTGAGGGGTGTGGGTAGGTAGGTAGTTATGAAGAGTGGGATGTAGGTAGGTGAGTTGGTAAGTAGATCGGTAAGTAGGTTGATAGGCAGGTGTAGGTAGGTGGATAGATATGTACAGGTAACGGGGTTGGTAGGTTGATGGACAATAAACTGCATATAATAGGGTTATAAATTGAAGCAAGTCATGATAATTAAAAGAAAATACTCAAGCACTCTTAACAGGGGATGGTTCACGTTTTGGGCGATTTTTGCATGTATTCATTATTTATTTAGTTTCCTCCCTAGACCTCCATCAAATTTAAAAAAACAAAAAACATCCATTAGATCCCCCTTCTAGATTAATTTGTACATTTTTTGGTAGAAACATTTTCCGGCCAAAGGCCGGTTCTTCCAACATTACAGGCTCACTATCGTTCGCCAGGGAAAAAATCGACACCTAAATAGCACGAAAGGTCTAAATATTGACGAAGAAATGGGGCGAAAGGTCTTAAAATCGACTAACTAATAGGGCAAACATCTTAGCATCTGAAAACTAATGGGGCTAAACATGAGGGAGAAAGTGGTCCAGAAAACCGGCCCATGTCCCCTTAACACTATCTGATCTGACCTCTTGTGGGGTATTAGGATATTTTGTAATTATTTTTGAGGATTTAGCTTGTTTTTGCCATTTTCAAGCAATGTATTTTAGCTTGTTCCTTAACTCTTTCACGCTGTTATGACGCAGAGGTTGCCAGATTAGCAATAAGAAATAGAGTTCTCTCACTCTTATAATTACCTCTCCAAAATTAGTTTTCTGCCCACAGCTAACTCAAAGACAACTGCAGAGGTTGAAGTAACTAAACTAAAGGTTTCTAGATACCCCTGATGGTAACAAAGGCTTTAAAGTATCCCTAATAGGCTCAACATTGCGTCATAAGCGTGAAAGGGTTAAGCTACCGGTAATAAAAAACGCCTTCCCAGACTTCCTGCAAACTAAATATAATACCCATCCAGACCCCCTTCCAAGCTATTTGTTTACATTGTTCGATAGAAGAATGTTTCTGCCGAAGACCAATTTCTTCTAAGTTACAGTCTCGCTACTGCTCGGCCAGAAAGAAAAAAAATGACACCTGATAGGGCGAAGCGTGTTATTATCGCTAAACTAATGGGGTGAAGCGTCTTAAGATGTCTAAACTAATGGAGCGAAACCGGGAAGGTCCAAAAAAAAAAAAAAAAGACTCCCTCGGACTAAAACTGCTACCGTGTAAGTGAAATAGAATAATGTAAGGTTCTGTGGAGTCAAAAGGTCAAGTATACAAGGAATGACAAGGAATGACTGATCTTATAAACAAAGCCAACATAATCTATACTCGCGTTTCTTTTCAACTGGCGGTAAAGTGCAAAGTTCCCATTAAGGGGAGGTTTCCACTTGAGGGATTTTTTTTCGAACTTCCTTCTCCCTCATGTTTAGCCCCATTGCTTTTGAGATTGCCCCATTAGTTTGTCGATTTTAATAACTTGCGCCCCATTTCTGTCAATTTTAAAACTTCGTGCCATTTAGGTGTCAATTTTTTCCTGGCGAGCGATAGCGAGCCTGTAACTTAAGAGGAATCGGCCGGGACATTTTTCTACCGAAAAATGTACAAATTTATCTTGAAAGGGGGTCTAGGGGATGTATTTTTAAGTTTGATGGAGGTCTAAGCAACACACTAGAAACCTCCCCTTAACCCCTTGAAGCTCTGAAGCGTTTTAGCAGTATATTTTGGCAATCATTAGACGATTGTATGCAGCTTAGGAAGGATCTGTGGGTATTAAAAGGGTAAATACTATCTCAATCAACCCTCTGACTAACATATACCGTTACTAATCTGAATAAAATCGTCTAATAGTAGCCAGAAACAGAACAGAAACGCGTATTGGAGCTTGGAAGGGTTAAGATTTCTCGGTTCTTATTTTAGATTTTGTATGTAATTATAATAAACTTGGTCTTATGATGATGATGATGCAGAGACATAGCACTTCCATATATTTCCATTAAGGGGAGGCAGACCGTTTTTCTGGACCCCCTTCTCCCTAATGTTTAGCCCCACTAGTTTTGAGATTATATGACGTTCGGTCCATTAGTTTGGCGATTTTAACACCTTTCGCCCCATTTCGTTGTCAATTTTAAGACCTTTCGTGCCATTTAGGTGTCGATTATTTCCTGGCGAGCGATAGCGAGCCTGCAAATTTAAGAGGAACCGGCCTTCGGCTGGGACATTTTTCTACCGAAAAATGTACAAATTTATCTTGAGGAGGGTCTAGGGGGTGTTTTTCTAAGCTTGATGGAGGTCTAGGGAGGAAACTAAACAAAATATATGAATAAATTAATTAATAGACCAAACAAACGGCCGGTCTCACCTTAAGTATACGAGAAATTAGCCGCTAAGGGAATCCATGTATCGTCAGCTCAAAAGAAGCAGAGAATAGTCCACTACAATCAACTATAGTCCATTGGTTATAAATAGTCAACTACAATCAACTATAGTCCATTGGTTATAAATAGTCAACTACAATCAACTATAGTCCATTGGTTATTAATAGTCAACTACAATCAACTATAGTCCATTGGTTATAAATAGTCAACTACAATCAACTATAGTCCATTGGTTATAAATAGTCCACTACAATCAACTATAGTCCATTGGTTATAAATAGTCAACTACAATCAACTATAGTCCATTGGTTATTAATAGTCAACTACAATCAACTATAGTCCATTGGTTATAAATAGTCAACTACAATCAACTATAGTCCATTGGTTATAAATAGTCAACTACAATCAACTATAGTCCATTGGTTATTAATAGTCAACTACAATCAACTATAGTCCATTGGTTATTAATAGTCCACTACAATCAACTATAGTCCATTGGTTATTAATAGTCCACTACAATCAACCATAGTCCATTGGTTATTAATAGTCCACTACAATCAACTATAGTCCATTGGTTATTAATAGTCCACTACAATCAACTATAGTCCATTGGTTATTAATAGTCCACTACAATCAACCATAGTCCATTGGTTATTAATAGTCAACTACAATCAACTATAGTCCATTGGTTATAAATAGGCCAGAACTCGTCTAACTTTCATAACTAAAGAATGACTAGAATATCCGAGCTAATATTTCTCGCATTTGGGAAGAGTCAGCCAGGAGATAATATAGGCGTGGACATTTACAGCTCATTTGCTTTTGCCGTTTTTGAGTTACAGAGGTTATGGGTCACAAATTCTGGCCTACTTAAAGGGAGGCAGTTGGTTTTCGAGTCCCCTCCTCCCTCGTGTTTAACCCTATTATTTATGATATTTAAAGAAATTCGCCCATTAGTTTGGCGATTTTTTGACATTTTGTCCCATTTCTTTGCAATAATAAGACCTTTCATGCCATTTAGGTGTCGATTTTCTTTCGGGCGAGCGATAGGGAGCCTGTATTTGAAGAGGAATCGGCCTTCGGCCGGGACATTTTTCTACAAAATGTTCTACCGAAAAATGTACAAAATTATATCGATGGGGGGCCTTGTGGGTGTTTTTTTATGTTTGATAGAGGTTTAGAGAACAAATTAAATCCCTTCCCTTAAACCATTGAGCCAAACCAGTAAATTATGCTGCACAATACCGTCTGAGCTCCCTTAAAATGAATGGACTTTAGTAATACACTGATATATATGAGAAGAGTGAAAGAAAGGGCTAAATGTATAATCCTAATAAAATAAATAAACTCAATGTACAGTCGCGCTAATAAGTTATTGCCCGGCACCAAGTATGTTTTGATCAATAATTGGTATCGGCAATATCTAAGCTTCATTTCTTCATATCGAGTGAAATATACAAACATGTTCCTAGACTTACCCACCCTATCCAACATCTGACAGACATTAATACAGCACAGAGCCAGCCAAACGTAATGACAGCTGGGACATGACTTATTAGCGCGACTGTACACTCGGATACCATAGTCTCTAGCTCACTCATACAAATCCGTGGACTTCACATAGGCTATTTCTAATTATGGAAGTATATCTTTGGAACCGAATTTATTACTATAATTTTCTATAAATAAACTACAAAACAATATATACTATTTATTGACAAGCAAATTATATCCAAAAATCAATCCAGATAATTATAATTGCATAAATAAAAATATAGGGGGCCCACACATGTTTATGAGTGGGCTATGAACTATGGTATCCGAGTGTACATGTGAAGTGAGAGAGAATAATTATATGGTTGGACAATTCATATAAAGGAGATTTGTATATGACTTGACAGGCAAATGAAATGGAGGGAGGGGATACGAAGCTTACAGAATATTATGACATGAGGAATGGAATCAAATATAGGTCTATCTATCTATCTATTGCCTGACGCCGTGATCCCCGAAGGGGTGGCCACGAACGAACCGCCCCCATGCACCTCTGTCCCCAGTCAGTCGACGCCCCTCCCCCCAACCAGCACCGCCTTCGTTCATGTAGTTCCTCACTCCATCCTTCCACCTCATATTCGGTCTACCTCTCCCCCTCTGTCCCTCCACCTCGCTCTCGTACACCCTCTTAGTCATTCTCTCGCTTTCCATACGTTCCATATGGCCGAACCATCTCAAGTTGTTCCTTTTCACACTTTCCAGCACATCTACCTCCACACCACACCTCCTTCTTACTTCCTCATTAGTCTGTCTATCCCTCCATGTAACTCCGCACGCACTCCTTAAGTAATATCAAATATAGGTTAAGGGCAATAAATGGCAAACCAAGAGTGAGTCACGGGGTCAAATCTTCTGTACCGTTTAACCCTTTGAGTACCAGCGACGTGTGCCATATTTGAGTCTAGCTATATGTTGACGATATTATGCAGCTTAGGCAAAAGGGATGGTTGAGATATATTGACGCCATATTGTTGTTAGAGGTCCTTCCTAAGCTGAATAAAATCGTCTAATAGTTGCCAGAATCTGATGAAAAGGACGTACCTGGTACTGTATGGGTTAATGTTTATTGAATGTGTTAAGAACGTATAATTTAAAGAAAAGAAGGCAGTAGATTTAAAATATGCTGTATAACATTGAATTAATAGGCATAGCAAGCAATATGGTAGTGAATTATCTTGCAAAGGGAGAAATAAGAAAAATTGTATGAAATAGGTAGGGGAAAGCAGATGGCTGTGTGTGTGTGTGTGTGTGTGTGTGTGTGTGTGTGTGTGTGTGTGTGTGTGTGTGTAGATGGAAAATGAGACCTTAAATGTGTGTGTATATGTAATCAACAACAGGTCTAGTGACTCCTCTAGGCTGCTTGTCCTCCAAAACACTGAGGGTCAAGTGTCCAAACAGTGGTTTAGAGTGGGTAAGCGAAAATTGGAAAGGGAACTACTGCCCTGGAACTAATGTCCGTGGCAGGATTAGGAAGTTAGTAGGGGACAGATAGGTTAGTAACATAACACAGTTATAAGTGATCTTTCGTATATCTGGGAAAAGAGAGTAACGTCTTAGTAATATAGTTATATACACAATAATCCTTGATGAATCTGAGGGAGGAATATTCAGTGACAAACGCAGTCAGTCGCGGGTTTGATGCAAGATATTTGTCTAAGCGAAGTTTAAAAAAATTAACGGTGCTGGCAGTCTATAACGTTTCGGGGAAGCCCATTCCACAAGCTGACAACTCGTTTGAAGAAGAAATTCTTAGATTCGTGAGAGTTAAAAGATTTACCAATAATTTTGAAACCGTTTCCCCGTGTGTAATTAGATTGGTCGATAGTGAAGTACTTACTACAGTTCATATTGTCGATGCCTTTGATGATTTTGAACGCTTAAATCAAGTCGCCTCTTAATCTGCGCTGGGTTAAAGGAAATCAATTTAATTTTCTAAGACGCTCCTCGTATGGTTTGTTTTTTAGGCTAGGTATAATTTTAGTAACTACGTTGAACTCATTCTAGCTTGTTTATATCTTTTTGGTAATAAGGGCACCAGGATTGAACGCAGTATTCCAGAAGAGGGTGGACTAAGGAATTGTAATGAATTAGGATAACTTCTTTGGATTTATGCTCAAATGATCTGCCTATAAAGCCAATTATTTTGTTTGCCTTCTTAACAACTTCTGAACATTGTTGACTCGGTTTTAGGTTACTCGATATTGTTACTCCCAAATCAGTTTCTCTGTCTACACTCTTAAGCTGAGTGCCATTCATCGAATAGTTTGCTTTCTCATTTAGGTATCCGATATGTAGTACTTTACATTTATCAGCATTGAAACTCATTTGCCAAATTTGGGCCCAACATGACAACTTATCTAGATTGTGTTGCATATCGTCAACTTGTTCTTTTGAGAGTACGCTATTTGCAATTTTTGTATCGTCAGCAAACTTTGAGATTGTACAGGTGAGACCTTCATCTATGTCGTTGATGTAAATTAGAAAGATAATTGGTCCTAGTACAGATCCCTGGAGTACACCGCTAGTTTCATTGGTCCATTTAGATGCCTTACCGTTTATGACTACTCTTTGCTTTCTGTCTCTGAGCCAATTTTCTATCCATTTCAACACACCGTCTTGTATTCCATGCGCTTTTAGTTTTAGCAGTAAACGTTTGTGGGGAACTTTGTCAAAGGCCTTTTGAAAATCAAGGTATATATTATCTACAGCTTTACTCTCATCATAGAGGTTGAGGATATCGTGAAAGAAGTCTTAAGAGATTTGTTAAGCACAAGCATTTGTTACGAAAGCCGTGTTGAGTATCTTTAAGTATGCCATTTTCCTCTAAGTGATTTACGAGTCTGCCTCTTACGAGTGTTTCTAGCATTTTACATACAACTGAGGTTAAGCTAATTGGACGATAGTTACTGGGTAAGGATTTGCTGCCTTTTTTTAATATCGGTGTTACGTTGGCTAGCTTCCACTGATCAGACATAGTTCCATAGTGTGTGTGTTATTCACTCACTTGTTCGTCAAGGGGAATCCACGCAATGCCAGCTAAGCTCATTATTATCGCGCCTCCTTAACTGGGAATGTATTACGTGAAATGCATGTTAAGTGTTTATGTATCGTTGGAATGGCTGTGGATGTGTGTGTAGTCTGTATTTTAGCCAATTGGCGACATTTGGAAACGAAGGCTTAGGGTTAATCTGTACGGTACCATTCTCACTACGGTACCAGTCTCACCCGAAGGCTTAGGTTGACCAGTAGCTTAGGTTGACCAGTACGATACCCATCTAACCTTGTAACCGTTCACCAACCCCAGATGGGACGTCACAACTTCGTCCACTTATACCAGGTTCCTATTTATACTGCTAGGTGAACAGAGGCTACACCGTTAAGAGACTTTCCCAAATGTCTCTTCCCCGCCCGGGTCTCGAAGTCGGGACCTTCTGGTTGTGAGCCAGACGCGCTATCCGTTACGCCACGGGGAGGTGTGTGTGTGTTTGTGTGTGTGTGTGTGAACTTATGTGTGTGTTAGTCTGTGAAGGGAAGTGTTTATATACTGTATATATAGTGTGAGGGAACTATAAAGGTTGTGTGAGCGTTTGTGTGTGTGTGTGTGTGTGTGTGTGTGTGTGTGTGTGTGTGTGTGTGTGTGTGTGTGTGCATCGGAGAAAGGAAATGTGAACTTAATATATAACTAGGTGTGTGAAGCGAACTATAATAAATTAGATGTGTGAAAACGTGAAAGGTTGAGAGAGAGAGAGAGAGAGAGAGAGAGAGAGAGAGAGAGAGGGGGGGAGGTATACTGTCAGACGGAGCTAGGTGTGTGTGTGTGTGTGTGTGTGTTGATAAGAAGTATGAGTGTATAATGTTATTGTAAAGAAGTGTATAAGCAAGATATAAAGTATGTGGGTACATTTATTGTCAGGTGTTGGGGGAGATTAAACTATATTAGGGGAATTGTAACTGTCTGAGGAGGTGTGACATTGGAATATTGCAGTTGAAGTGTCAGAGATGAAATGTGGAAGCCAGATCGTTGATGTGCGACATAATTGAAGTGTGGCAGAATTGAAGTGTGACATAGTTGAAGTGTGACATAATTGAAGTGTGATTTAACTGAAGAGTGACGTAACTGAAGTGTGACAGACTTAAAGTGTGGCAGGTTTAGTGTGACCATTGGAGTACCGGTATAACATTCAATGTGTGGAAGAAATGAAGTGTTTGAAAGTTGATATGTAACAGTTGAAACGTAGCAGTATAGCAGTTGAAGTGTTGAAGTGTAATACTTGAAACGTTCCAGAATAACAGTGAAATATAATAGTGAATAGTGTCAGTGTAACAGTTGAAGTGTACCAGTGTAACAGTTGAAGTATAACAGTGTAACAGTTGAAGTGTACCAGTGTAACAGTTGAAGTGTACCAGTGTAACAGTTGAAGTGTACCAGTGTAACAGTTGAAGTATAACAGTGTAACAGTTGAAGTATAACAGTGTAACAGTTGAAGTATAACAGTGTAACAGTTGAAGTGTACCAGTGTAACAGTTGAAGTGTACCAGTGTAACAGTTGAAGTATAACAGTGTAACAGTTGAAGTATAACAGTGTAGCAGTTGAAGTGTACCAGTGTAACAGTTAAAGTATAACAGTGTAACAGTTGAAGTGTGCCAGTGTAACAGTTGAAGTATAACAGTGTAACAGTTGAAGTATAACAGTGTAACAGTTGAAGTGTTGAAGTGTAATACTTGAAACGTTCCAGAATAACAGTGAAATATAATTGTGAATAGTGTCAGTGTAACAGTTGAAGTGTACCAGTGTAACAGTTGAAGTGTACCAGTGTAACAGTTGAAGTGTAACAGTGTAACAGTTGAGTATAAGTAACAGTTGAAGTATAACAGTGTAACAGTTGAAGTATAACAGTGTAACAGTTGAAGTATAACAGTGTAACAGTTGAAGTGTACCAGTGTAACAGTTGAAGTATAACCGTGTAACAGTTGAAGTATAACAGTAATTTATTTATTTTTTTTTTCTCTATATTCCAACTTACTTCCTCTCGGGCATAGGCTGAGAGCCTTAACATTCACCGCTTTACAATGAAAAGTGAAGCCCGTGAGGTCTTGTTCCAGTCTAGGGAGTGAGACATGTGAAGCACGTAGAGTACAACGAGCACCTGCCATCTTGCCTTCACATGAGGCACGGTGCTCACTCATGGCCTGAAACGACCCCATCTCTGAAGCCACCTCGTTCCCGTGCTTCACTGTCTCACCCCCTACACTCGGACTCTCACACTTACACACACAACGCCACCTGTTGAGCAGATAACTCACCAGGCATTGCACCCCTATAGCATATTTTGAATATGGGAATATTCATACAGTGCTATTTAATCAGGGAACAATGAGGGTATTTTATTGACGTTTCGGTGGGCTTGTGGTAATGCACTGATGCCAGGTACAGCACAAATTCCATCCCAATAATATCTTCCCATTGATACATCGGGATTTGAACCCGGGACCTTTGGATTACCAGGCCAGTGGCAAGACCACTCCACCACACCTTCCCTTAGAAGTTGAAGTATAACAGTGTAACAGTTGAAGTGTAACAGTTGAAGTGTACCAGTGTAACAGTTGAAGTATAACAGTGTAACAGTTGAAGTATAACAGTGTAACAGTTGAAGTGTGCCAGTGTAACAGTTGAAGTATAACAGTGTAACAGTTGAAGTATAACAGTTGAAGTGTTGAAGTGTAATACTTGAAACGTTCCAGAATAACAGTGAAATATAATAGTGAATAGTGTCAGTGTAACAGTTGAAGTGTACCAGTGTAACAGTTGAAGTATAACAGTGTAACAGTTGAAGTATAACAGTGTAACAGTTGAAGTATAACAGTGTAACAGTTGAAGTATAACAGTGTAACAGTTGAAGTATAACAGTGTAACAGTTGAAGTGTACCAGTGTAACAGTTGAAGTATAACAGTGTAACAGTTGAAGTATAACAGTGTAACAGTTGAAGTATAACAGTTTAACAGTTGAAGTATAACAGTGTAACAGTTGAAGTGTACCAGTGTAACAGTTGAAGTATAACAGTGTAACAGTTGAAGTGTACCAGTTGAAGTATAACAGTGTAACAGTTGAAGTATAACAGTGTAACAGTTGAAGTATAACAGTGTAACAGTTGAAGTATAACAGTGTAACAGTTGAAGTGTACCAGTGTAACAGTTGAAGTATAACAGTGTAACAGTTGAAGTATAACAGTGTAACAGTTGAAGTGTACCAGTGTAACAGTTGAAGTGTAACAGTGTAACAGTTGAAGTGTAACAGTTGAAGTATAACAGTGTAACAGTTGAAGTGTAACAGTTGAAGTATAACAGTGTAACAGTTGAAGTATAACAGTGTAACAGTTGAAGTATAACAGTGTAACAGTTGAAGTATAACAGTGTAACAGTTGAAGTGTACCAGTGTAACAGTTGAAGTATAACAGTGTAACAGTTGAAGTATAACAGTGTAACAGTTGAAGTATAACAGTGTAACAGTTGAAGTATAACAGTGTAACAGTTGAAGTATAACAGTGTAACAGTTGAAGTGTACCAGTATAACAGTGTAACAGTTGAAGTATAACAGTGTAACAGTTGAAGTATAACAGTGTAACAGTTGAAGTATAACAGTGTAACAGTTGAAGTATAACAGTGTAACAGTGTAACAGTTGAAGTGTACCAGTGTAACAGTTGAAGTGTACCAGTGTAACAGTTGAAGTGTACCAGTGTAACAGTTGAAGTATAACAGTGTAACAGTTGAAGTGTACCAGTTGAAGTATAACAGTGTAACAGTTGAAGTATAACAGTGTAATACTTGAAGTATAACAGTATAACAGTTGAAGTATAACAGTGTAACAGTTGAAGTGTACCAGTGTAACAGTTGAAGTGTACCAGTGTAACAGTTGAAGTATAACAGTGTAACAGTTGAAGTATATCAGTGTAACAGTTGAAGTATAACAGTGTAACAGTTGAAGTGTAACAGTTGAAGTATAACAGTGTAACAGTTGAAGTATAACAGTGTAACAGTTGAAGTATAACAGTGTAACAGTTGAAGTATAACAGTAACAGTTGAAGTGTACCAGTGTAACAGTTGAAGTGTACCAGTATAACAGTTGAAGTATAACAGTGTAACAGTTGAAGTATAACAGTGTAACAGTTGAAGTATAACAGTGTAACAGTTGAAGTATAACAGTGTAACAGTTGAAGTATAACAGTGTAACAGTTGAAGTATAACAGTGTAACAGTTGAAGTGTAACAGTGTAACAGTTGAAGTATAACAGTGTAACAGTTGAAGTGTACCAGTGTAACAGTTGAAGTGTACCAGTGTAACAGTTGAAGTGTACCAGTGTAACAGTTGAAGTATAACAGTGTAACAGTTGAAGTATAACAGTGTAACAGTTGAAGTATAACAGTGTAACAGTTGAAGTATAACAGTGTAACATTTGAAGTATAACAGTGTAACATTTGAAGTATAACAGTGTAACAGTTGAAGTATAACAGTGTAACAGTTGAAGTATAACAGTGTAACAGTTGAAGTATAACAGTGTAACAGTTGAAGTGTACCAGTGTAACAGTTGAAGTATAACAGTGTAGCAGTTGAAGTATAACAGTGTAACAGTTGAAGTGTAACAGTGTAACAGTTGAAGTATAACAGTGTAACAGTTGAAGTGTACCAGTGTAACAGTTGAAGTATAACAGTGTAACAGTTGAAGTGTACCAGTGTAACAGTTGAAGTATAACGGTGTAACAGTTGAAGTGTAGCAGTTGAAGTATAACAGTGTAACAGTTGAAGTATAACAGTGTAACAGTTGAAGTATAACAGTGTAACAGTTGAAGTATAACAGTGTAACAGTTGAAGTATAACAGTGTAACAGTTGAAGTGTAACAGTGTAACAGTTGAAGTATAACAGTGTAACAGTTGAAGTGTACCAGTGTAACAGTTGAAGTGTACCAGTGTAACAGTTGAAGTGTAACAGTGTAACAGTTGAAGTGTAACAGTTGAAGTATAACAGTGTAACAGTTGAAGTATAACAGTGTAACAGTTGAAGTATAACAGTGTAACAGTTGAAGTGTACCAGTGTAACAGTTGAAGTATAACAGTGTAACAGTTGAAGTATAACAGTATAACAGTTGAAGTATAACAGTTGAAGTGTAACAGTGTAACAGTTGAAGTATAACAGTGTAACAGTTGAAGTATAACAGTGTAACAGTTGAAGTGTACCAGTGTAACAGTTGAAGTATAACAGTGTAACAGTTGAAGTATAACAGTGTAACAGTTGAAGTATAACAGTGTAACAGTTGAAGTGTACCAGTGTAACAGTTGAAGTATAACAGTGTAACAGTTGAAGTATAACAGTGTAACAGTTGAAGTGTAACAGTTAAATATAACAGTGTAACAGTTGAAGTATAACAGTGTAACAGTTGAAGTATAACAGTGTAACAGTTGAAGTATAACAGTGTAACAGTTGAAGTATAACAGTGTAACAGTTGAAGTATAACAGTGTAACAGTTGAAGTGTAACAGTTAAATATAACAGTGTAACAGTTGAAGTATAACAGTGTAACAGTTGAAGTATAACAGTGTAACAGTTGAAGTATAACAGTGTAACAGTTGAAGTATAACAGTGTAACAGTTGAAGTATAACAGTGTAACAGTTGAAGTATAACAGTGTAACAGTTGAAGTGTACCAGTGTAACAGTTGAAGTATAACAGTGTAACAGTTGAAGTATAACAGTGTAACAGTTGAAGTATAACAGTGTAACAGTTGAAGTGTAACAGTTGAAGTATAACAGTGTAACAGTTGAAGTGTAACAGTTAAATATAACAGTGTAACAGTTGAAGTATAACAGTGTAACAGTTGAAGTATAACAGTGTAACAGTTGAAGTATAACAGTGTAACAGTTGAAGTATAACAGTGTAACAGTTGAAGTATAACAGTGTAACAGTTGAAGTATAACAGTGTAACAGTTAAATATAACAGTGTAACAGTTGAAGTATAACAGTGTAACAGTTCAAGTATAACAGTGTAGCAGTTGAAGTATAACAGTGTAACAGTTGAAGTATAACAGTGTAACAGTTGAAGTGTAACAGTTAAATATAACAGTGTAACAGTTGAAGTATAACAGTGTAACAGTTGAAGTATAACAGTGTAACAGTTGAAGTATAACAGTGTAACAGTTGAAGTATAACAGTGTAACAGTTGAAGTATAACAGTGTAACAGTTGAAGTGTAACAGTTAAATATAACAGTGTAACAGTTGAAGTATAACAGTGTAACAGTTGAAGTATAACAGTGTAACAGTTGACGTATAACAGTGTAACAATTGAAATATAACAGTGTAACAGTTGAAGTGAAGATTACAAATTCTTACGTAGCAACGTTTGTGGCAGTAAAACGTTTGTGTGGTGAAGTGTGAGGTGTCAAACAGTGCGAAAACCTGCGAGAATGATGAGGCGATCCGTGCAAAATAAGGGTGCGATAGGGTCAAGATTGGCAAAGGGGAAAATCGAGCGATAGTTTTAGATTATGTGTGTGTGTATGTAAACAAGTGAGTGTGGGTGTGTTAAGTGTATGTGTGAATGTGTGTGTGTGTGTGTGTGTGTGTGTGTGTGTGTGTGTGTGTGTGTGAATGAGTGTATGTGTGTGTGGTATTGTCGTGTGCGTGAGAAGGAGTGTCTGTCTGAGAATGTTTGTGTGGTGTGGAGGTCAGTAACGCACCCCTCCTTCCTCCCTCCCTCACCATCACCCTCTGCCTACGCACTCACCTTCCCAACACTATTTATCAGACCAATCCCCCCACCTTCACCCACCTCCCGACCTACGTAACCTGTTGAGTTCCGGCCCCCCGATTGGCTGAACTCTACGTGATGTCACCGGGACCTGGCTCCTGATTGGCCGGGAAACTTACCACAGAGCGCCGGTCATTGGTTCAGCGCTCGGGGGTGGAGGGGACCGGCCAATGCGCATGCGTCCTCTACCTCTCTCTCCCCTCCCCCCCTGTAGAGTTGTATGCACCACTTCTTGACGGAACTTAAAAGTGTGTGGTAGCGCGGGAAAAGTTGCAGAGAGCGGTGAAGTGTCGAGCGAGGTGGTTGGTGTTGAGGAGAAGAGAGGGGAGGGAAAGTTTGGTGGATCCGTTGACTGGATAGTTTCGTCACCCAAACTAAAATTGACCCAAAGAACAAACTTAATCAACTTAATAGTACTAATTGTATTATCTAAATTAACATGAACAATCTAAATTTACCTAAAACCTCATTTATCTTAATTTGTTTTTATCTTGGTTTAACATATGACTTGTTTTCTAGTCATTATTTACATATATTTATTTGAAGTTTATCTCGGAGACGAAATTTCCCAATCCTCGAATCTACCTAGACTGAATGGAAGAACAGTATCCCCGTTTTTATTTAGTCACTCCTTTAATGTTCTGTTTTGGTTTGTACTCTTCCAGGTGAACTCTAGTGATAATCTACCTGCCCTTCAACGACATACATACACACAGACAACGCCCGCCTGTAAACAAAACGTGAGTACTTGTTTTTGTTGTTTCTTGTTTTCTATTTTGCTTAGATTTTCTGGGGTAATCTATTGTGTTATGCTACTTAAATACCGAAGTTGCAATGGATGTAATGGCTCGGTAGTTTGCTTATTAAGAATCAACGTTACGTAAGCTCCTATATATATTGTTTACTATACATTTTGTTTTCATTATCTTGGGTCACGTTACGTGCTATGTTACTTGAGCTATACTAAAGTCGCCACCGATTCTATTAACCCTTTCAAGCTTCAATACACATTTCTGTTTTGTTTTCTGGTAATTATTAGACAATTTGATTCAGATTAGGAAGGGTATATAGAAGCCAGAGGGTTGATTGAGATAGTCTTTACCCTTTCAATACCCACAGATCCTTCCTAAGCTGCATAAAATCGTTTAATGATAGCCAAAATAAACTGCTAAAACGCGTCAGAGCTTGAAGGGGTTAATGAGCAGTATATAGTGTGGTATTTATATTGTTTTACTAGTCTGGGGTCTTGCTTTGTTATTTAGTGTTCATGCTAGATTTATTGTATATGCAAAGTACGGTCGCGCTAATAAGTCATGTCCCAGCTGTCATTACGTTTGGCTGGCTCTTTGCTGTATTAATGTCTGTCAGATGTTGAATAGGGTGGGTCAGTGTAGGAACATGTTTGTATATTTCACTCGATATGAAGAAATGAAGCTTAGATATTGCTGATACCAACTATTGATCAAAACATGCTTGGTGCCGAGAAATCACTTCTTAGCGCGACTGTACTGTACATGGACACACTCCCAATCATAAAAGCGTCAATGTTGTGGGCTATACAGTATATCGTGTTTATCTGAAAACTTTAATTTTGGTTTTACAAACTATACACGTGTTCATATATCCGGAAGTTTTAACATTATTTAAATATGTAACCGGGGAGATTATTTTCTTATCTGACAATTGAACGTGTGTTGCAAACAGAACATAGTTGGATGTGAATCTAACACTAAGTATGTGAGTAAACTAAATATTTTTTTTTTTTTTTTTTTTTTTTTTTTTTCTCTCTCTTTCCCCTAAGTGTGGCATTCTGACTTGTGTTTACATAGTGGCACTATACAGTATTTCAGTGATAACATTTAGTTATATATCGATAATAAAGCCACGGCAAGAATCGTGACACGGTGCCTTAAAGGGGTGTCACACGAGAGCTTTTACCCTACAATTTCCATGACCTACATTTGTCCAGCAATTTTTTTTGGGATATTTTGCATTATCATCAGAAGCTTTAAAAAAAAAAAAAAAAAAAAAGGAAAAGTGGGGATTCGGCCTGAGTATATAGATATATAGATAGATAGATAAATCAGAAGCTAAACTGAATATTTAGGGGAGATTTTTTTTTTTTTTTTTTAAGTTTAACTCACTGCCAGACCAGTTTTGCTGATACAGGTTGAGAAAATAAGAGTTCGTGTGATTCCAGCTTTAGTCAGTGAGTTCATTCGTTGGTCTACAACCCGCATAGGGGTGTTCTCGGCCAGTATGCTATTCAGGGATTTATGGGGGCAAGCTTGGATAGAATCGGGAAAGTTAACGGGCCTGCATGTGTCACGATTATTGCACATGATTTTGTTAACCCTTTCAATATTGTGACGCCAATTGCCAGAGTAGCAAAACGGTGTAATGTGCGTGTGTGACTAGTTAACCCTTTCAAGCTCCAATACGCATTTCTGTTCGGTTTCTGGCTACTATTAGACGATTTTATTCAGATTAGTAACGGTATATGGAAGTCAAAGGGTTGATTAGGATAGTATTTACCCTTTCAATACCCACAGACACTTCCTAAGCTGCATAAAATCGTCTAATGATAGCCAAAGTAAATTGCTAAAAGGCGTCAGAGCTTCAAAGGGTTAATCACTTCGAAGGGCATAATGGTAACTATGGAGCATAACTTTAAATGTGTGTGTGTGTTAAATAATCTTTAATAGAAACAATTGAATTTCCTTTTGAGAATGCATATCAAAAGTGCTCTAGTTTGCCAGCCCTCCAATTTGTGTTATTCTGTCTACCTGACCACTTTATTCAGCTTAGAACATATCTGAGGGTTCATTGAGATACTTGTTAAGCTTTCAATTCCTAAACGTCCTTCCTAAGCTGAATACATTATTTTTTGTATATTTTTTAAGCCTTCAATTCCTAAACGTCATTCCTAAGCTGAATAAAATCGTGGTTGCTTGCAGTATAAATTATGATGGGTTTGAACAAGGTAATTAGTGTTCATAATAATTTAATATTATACAGGTATATTGGTAGTAATACGTGTGTGTGTGTGTGTGTGTGTGTGTGTGTGTGGGATTCCTTTGTGACACGGGATTTCCGTCAGCATTACCTCTATGTATTTAATAGAAAAAATACCCATTACCGGTACTATGTTTATTATTATTATTATTATTATTATTATATGATGTATGATTATTATTATTATTATTATTATTATTATTATTATTATTATTATATGATTTATGATTTATTATTATTATTATTATTATTATTATTATTATTATTATTATTAATATTTTGTATTATTATTATTATTATTATTATTATTATTATTATTAGTAGTAGTAGTAGTAATAATATCAGCAAAAGGGGATGGGGAAATTTGTGGTAAGTTAGACAGGTCACGTTTAAGACTGTTGGCTATGGGCCAGAGAGACTAGTTTGTATATCCTCACACACACTCTCTCTCTCTCTCTATACCTATCTATCTATCTATATCTATCTCCTCTCTCTTTCTCTTTCTTTCTCTCTTTCTCTCTGTCACACACGCACACGCATGTAAAAAAGTTGAGATTAGGAAAATTAGGAGTATAAGAATTATATGGATGTAGTCAACCCCCTCCCCCCCCCTATCTCTCTCTCTCTCTCTCTCTCTCTCTCTCTCTCTCTCTCTCTCTCTCTCTCTCTCTCTCTCTCTCTCTCTCTCTCTCTCTCTCTCTCTCTCTCTCTCTCTCTCTCTCTCTCTCTCTCTCTCTCTCTCTCTCTCTCTCTCTCTCTCTCTCTCACACACTCTCTCTCTCACTCTCACTACTAGACAAAGGCATCAAACCCTATGTACTGTAGGGTCTCATAGTGTATAACTCGGCCAACAGATGGAGTTACCTGTCCCTCCTCCACAGTCCCACATCACGCCACCAAGCTTTACCTACCTCTTTAAGGGAGCCCACCTCGCTCTTTTTATCTTTCTCTCCCTCTCTCTTTGGCTTGTATCCATTCGGCCCCATTCAGCCTACTGTTTTAAGACGTTTACCCCCATCCAGGTGTCAATACCGCTCGCCAGCATATATATATTTTTGTTTTGACAACAAGCTAAATTTGTACATTTTTCGATAGAAAAATGTCTCCGGCAAAGCCGAATTTCTCCATACAATGCTGGCTTGCTATCGCTCGTCAGGAAAAAATTGACACCTGGATGGGGAGTACAAAGGAGTACAAAGGAAATCAAGCAACAACAGATCTAGTGACCCTTCTAGGTTGCTTGTCCTCCAAAACACTGAGGATCAATGGCCAAACAGTGGTTTAGAGTGGGTAAGGGAACATTGGAAAGGGAATTACTGCCCTGGAACTAATGTCCGTTGCAGGATTAGGAAGTTAGTAGGGGACAGATGGGTTAGTAACTGAGGGGGGGATAAAATAAAGTTATTCATTTACAAACGCAGTCAGTCGAGGGTTTGATGCGAGATATTTGTCTAGGCGGAGTTTAAATGAATCAACGGTGATGCAGTCTATAACGTTTCGGGGAAGCCCATTCCACAAGTTGACAACTCGATTGAAGAAGAAATTCTTAGATTCGTGTGAGTTAAAAGATTTACCAATAATTTTGCAACCGTTTCCCCGCGTGTAATTAGATTGGTCGATAGTGAAGTACTTACTACAGTTCATATTGTCGATGCCTTTGATGATTTTGAACACTTGAATTAAGTCACCTCTTAATCTGCGCTGGGTTAAAGGAAATAGATTTAATTCTCTAAGACGGTCTTCGTATGGTTTGTTCTTTAGGCTAGGTATCATTTTGGTAACTCTACGTTGAACTCGTTCTAGCTTGTTTATATCTTTTTGGTAATAAGGGCACCAGGATTGAACGCAGTATTCCAGAAGAGGGCGGACTAAGGGGAGGTGTGGTGGAGTGGTCTTGCCACTGGCCTGGTAATCCAAAGGTCCCGGGTTCAAATCCCGATGTATCAATGGGAAGATATTATTGGGATGGAATTTGTGCTGTACCTGGTATCAGTGCATTAGCAGAAGCCCACCGAAACGTCAATAAAATACCCTCATTGTTCCCTGATTAAATAGCATTGTATGAATATTCCCATATTCAAAATATGCTATAGGGGTGCAATGCCTGGTGAGTTATCTGCTCAACAGGTGGCGTTGTGTGTGTGTAAGTGTGAGAGTCCGAGTGTATGGGGTGAGACAGTGAAGCACGGAAACGAGGTGGCTTCAGAGATGGGGTCGTTTCGGGCCATGAGTAAGCACCGTGCCTCATGTGAAGGCAAGATGGCAGGTGCTCGTTGTACTCTACGTGCTTCACATGTCTCACTCCCTAGACTGGAACAAGACCTCACGGGCTTCACTATTTATTGTAAAGCGGTGAATGTTAAGGCTCTCAGCCTATGCCCGAGAGCGAGTAAGTTGGAATATAGAAAAAAAAAAAAAAAAAAAAAAAAACGTCTTAAAACAGTTAGCTGAATGGGGCCGAATGGATATAAGCCAGGGAAAGAGAGAAAAGGAGAGAAAACAAAAAACGGTGACCCCCCTTAACGCAATGACGTTATATTTGTTTCATTTCGGTTACCATTAGACCATTGTATTAAGCTTATAATATACCTATGGAACTCAAAGGGGTAAATACTATCTCAATTTACACTCGGATTATCACAGGTCCCTTTTAAGGGGAGATCTCCACTTTAGGGATTTTTTTCTTGACCCCTTTCTCCCTCATGTTTAGCCCCATTGCTTTTGATATTATAAAACGTTTGCCCCATTAGTTTAGCGATTTTAAGAACTTTCACCCCATATTAAGACCTTTTGTGCTATTCAGGTGTCGATTTTATCCTGGCGAGCGATAGCGAGCCTGTAATTTAAGAGGAACCGGCCTTCGGCCGGGTAATTTTTCTACCGAAAAATGTACAAATTTATCTTGAAAGGGACTCAAGGGGGTGTAATTTTAAGTTTGATGGAGGTCTAGGGAACAAACTAAATACCTCCCCTTAAGCTGCATAAAATCGTCCCTTGTTAGCCAGAATAAAATGCTAAGTAGGTGTCATCGTACTAAAAGGGTTAAGCCTGGAAATGAGACGTCTCTATGTTGTCTTCGTTTGATGATGCACTGTCAAAAAATCAATGGTTTTAGAACCGTATATAAAGTTGAATTATTAGTAGTGATTGACCTCTCCATCCTCAGATTGGGTGGGTATATTTCTATCCATATATTTGTTTTAAGGTTATATTATCATCGGCATATTTTTAACTGGCATGTTCATACTTTCCCTAAACCCTATACTTGGACCGTATACGGCTGAAGGAGTTTATTCCGGTTTAGACCGGTATTAGTGGAAGGGTTCAACTATCCCAATTAACCTCTGCAATCAGACGACAAATCATTTTTTTATTTATCCGACTGCCATGTCATTTGACTCAGCTTTGGCTGGGTATCTATTAAGGGGAGGTTTTTAGTGTGTTTCCTAGACTTTCATCAAGCTTGAAATTACACCCCCTTGACCCCCTTTCAAGATAAATTTGTACATTTTTCGGTAGAAAACTTTCCCGGCCAAAGGCCGGTTCCTCTTAAATTACAGGGTCGCTATCGCTCGCCAGGAAAAAATCTACACCTAAATGGGACGAAAGGTCTTAAAAGTGACATAAATGGGGTGAAAGTTCTTAAAATCGGCAAACTAATGGGACGAACGTCTTAAAATCTCAAAAGCAATGGGGCTAAATATGAGGGAGAAAGGGGGTAAAGAAAAAAAATCCCTCCAGTGGAAATCTCTCCCCTTAAGGTTTACAGATTGTCTCATTTATCCCCTTTAACTCTTTAGTTGCATATAATACAGTCGTCTGGAGGTAGCTGGACTAAAACACAATTTGAAGGGTGGTCTAGGCAGTGTTTTTTTTAAGGGGAGGTTTTTAGTTGATTCCCTAGACTTCCATCAAACTTAAAATTACTCGCCCTTGACCCCCTTTGAAGATAAATTTGTACATTTTTCGGTAGAAAAATGTCCCGGCCGAAGGCCGATTCCCCTTAAATTACAGGCTCGCTATCGCTCGCCAGGAAAACATCGACACCTAAATGGCACGAATGGTCTTAAAATTGAAAAAAATGGGGCGAGGGTTCTTAAAATCGCCAAACTAATGGGGCGAACGTCTTAAAATCTCAAAAGCAATGGGGCTAAACATGAGGGAGAAAGAGGTCCAGAAAAAAATCCTCCAGGTGGAAATCTTCCCTTAAAGCTTGATGAAGGTCTAGCGAGGAAACTAAACAAATACACACGAATATATAAATCAAATAGACCCTCCCCTTAAAAAATAGACCCTCCCCTTAAACAATAGACCCTCCCCACAAAAAAAATAGACCCTCCCCCTTAAAAAATAGACTCTCCCCCTTAAAAAATAGACCCTCCCCCCAAAAAAAAATAGACCCTCCCCCTTAAAAAATAGACCCTCCCCTTAAAAAAATAGACCCTCCCCCTTAAAAAATAGACCCTCCCCCAAAAAAATAGACCCTCCCCCTTAAAAAATAGACCCTCCCCCCAACAAAATAGACCTTCCCCCTTAAAAAATAAACCCTCCCCACAAAAAATAGACCCTCCCCCCAAAAAAATAGACCGTCCACCTTAAAAAAATAGACCCTCCCCTTAAAAAATAGACAGGCCCCAAAAAAATAGACCCTCCCCCCAAAAATAGACCCTCCCACCAAAAAAATAGACCCTCCCCCAAAAAATAGACCCTCCCGCTTAAAAAATAGACCCTCCCATTAAAAATAGACCCTCCCCCTTAAAAAATAGACCCTCCCCTCCAAAAAATAGACCCTCCCCCCAAAAATAGACCCTCCCCTTAAAAAATAGACCACTGTCCCCTTAACCCTGTCAGGATTCCAGGATGCGTCTCTTACCTTTTTTTTTTTTTTTTTTTTTAAGAGACAATGAACGGAGGAAGGAAAAACACAGATAAAACAAAAAGGTCCATGTGCCTAAAGGCATCCTCCATTCATAAAATGTTTGTAACAACTGGATTTAAACATTTGTTGATTGTAAGTTTGTGGAAAGCAATTCGAGGGAAGTGAATTCCAAAGAGTAGTAGCTCTGGGGATAAATGAATTCTGATAAGCAGAAGTTCTGCATTGTGGAGGAGAAAGTGTAAATTCATGGGCGCTCTCAGCTGCCCTAGTTCTACGGGGAAAGATGTGGAGAGGCGGCACAATTGAAGCAAGTTCCTCGGAACAATTGCTGTGAAAATATCTGTAGAATAATGCAAGGGATGCAACGTTTCTTCGTATGGCTAATGTAGGAAGGTCCTGTGTGATTGCAGGGTTATTGATTAATCTAATAGCTTTATTTTGAATTTTGTCCAACTGCCTCAATGCAACCACTCCACTTCCACCCCACAGAGGTGAACAGTAATCCATCTGAGAGCGCACATGACTTTTATATATTACGGCCAACTGCTCGTCAGTGAAAAATTCTCGAACTCT
This sequence comes from Paralithodes platypus, assembly GCA_032716605.1. Taxonomy (NCBI): domain Eukaryota; kingdom Metazoa; phylum Arthropoda; class Malacostraca; order Decapoda; family Lithodidae; genus Paralithodes; species Paralithodes platypus. The sequence continues at coordinate 44,751,327 of CM064501.1, forward strand.
GTACAGGAGTCCCAGTTTTTAGAGGCATTCTTAGCAATGCTTCTAACATAATGTGTCCAGCTCAAGTTAGTAGTTAATGTTACACCGAGAATGTCAATACTAGGGGAAGTGGGAATATTTACATCATTAAAAAATATATGGGAGTCAGTGAGATTCTGTCGGTTAGAAAATTGAATGTACTTGGTTTTCTGTGCATTAAAGGAAACTAGATTCTCTTGTCCCCATTCATTAATTCTAGAAAGGTCCCGGTTCAGAGAAATTGCAGTGTTTATTTTTGAATTTATAAGATCGGGTTGGGTGAAAGAATTGGTAAATGTGAAGGAACTGTGGAGTGTTGAGTCATCTGCGTAGGAATGTATTGGATTATGAGTGGTAGATATGAGATCATTGATATGAATGAGGAACAGAGTTGGGGCCAAAACTGATCCCTGGGGAACACCAGCATTTATTGAGTGAAATTGAGAATAAAGGCCATCTACCATTACACGTATTTTTCTGTTATGAAGATAAGAAGAAATTAGTGGAACTAATGATGCAAAGGCCGTAGTGTGACATCTTCGACAATAAGGATTGATGCCAGACTCTATCAAATGCCTTTGATATATCCAGTGCTATTGTATGTGTTTCACCATGTTGGTCTGTAGCTTGGTTGATTTGATGCGTAAGAAGGCAAAGAATGTCTGCAGTTGATCGACATCGTCTAAAACCATATTGCCTATCACTGATTAATTTATTATTCTCCAGATGCTTAATTATGTGATTATTTAATATAATTTCAAAAACTTTGCCAAGAGTGGAAGTTATAGCTATTGGTCTGTAGTTTGATGGATCTGAAGAGGCACCTTTTTTAGGAACTGGATGGATGTTTGCTTCTTTCCAGGGTACTGGGAAGCATGAGGTATGAGTACACAGACGGAAAAATTTTGCCAATACAGGAGCGAGCACCAAGGAGCAATTCTTAAGTACTATTGGAGGAATTTCATCTGGACCAGGAGCCTTATCTACTGAGAGATTCTGCAAAATAGTTTTGACATGTCTGGTGTGGATCTTAAGTGAGGGAATTTCAGGTGAATTAAAATTAAGTACAGGGACATCTTGATTTATTTCATCTAAGGTTGAGTTGGTGGAGAAAATATCTGCAAGAAGGTTAGCTTTACCTCGTGGGTCACTTACAAGATTGCCAGTCGGAGATTTTAATGGTGGAATGGATGAAGCAGTAGTGAAGTTGGATTTGAATGAGTTAAGAGTAGACCAAAATATTTTGTTATCATTTGGATTATTTAGAAGTTTATTTGCCTGCTTATGGAGAAAGTTTGATTTAGTTAGGTTTAATACAGTTTTGGCATGATTTCTGACGTTTCTAAAGTAATTAAAGGCTTCATGTGTGTTTTTGATCTTGTGTATGAATTGTAGGCTATTGCTTTTTGTTCAGTTACTCTAGCACAATTATGGTCAAACCATTTAGGTGAATTAGATCTTTTACTGTACTTTTGATGAGGAATAAAAGTTTCCATTCCAATTTTTACAAAATCTTGTATGTGGCTCAAGGTGGAGTGTGCATCATCAGAAAAGAAAGAGGTCCAGGGAATATCAATAAAGAAACCTTGAAGACCCTCCCAGTCTGCCCTATCGTAATGCCATTTAGTCACCAAAACAGGTTCAGAGTGGGAAGGTGTGGTAGGTGATAGACAGGTGGCCTGTATCAGACAGTGATCAGAAGATCCAAGTGGGGACCTCACTGTAACATCATAATTTTCTGAATTGGTTGTTAAAAATAAGTCCAGTAGGTGGGAATTATGATTAGGATTATCTGGTACACGGGTGGGTTGGTTGACTAGTTGAATGAGATTAAATGAGTCTGCAAATAGCTCACATTCAAGACCAGCATCATCAGTCCTGGCTGAATGAGTGAGCCATTCAACATTATGGACATTAAAATCACCCAACACAGTGATTTCAGAAGAAGCATTTAAGTTGAGGACACTGAGTTGTGAGGACAGAGAATCAAAAAGACTGCTCTGGAGGAGTATTTGGGGAACGGTAGATGCAACATATGTATTTAAATTTACCAGCAGAAATTAATTTGTATATAGAATAATCAAAATAGGGACAATTGAAACTAGTAACCTCCTCCAGGGCAATTTCAGATTTTGCGAAGCAACATACACCACCTTTAGGTCTGAAATTTTGGAGCAGTTGATAACCTGGAAAATTAAATCTAGATGTGTCAGATGTGGATGTTACTTGAGTCTCTGTCAAACAAAGGAGAGTAGGGGATTCTGCTTGAAGAAATTGGTGTACAGAATTGATGTTAGAGTGAAGTCCCCTTATATTACTAAAGAAATAGCTGTACTGACAAGCAGCTTTGGGACGTTGCAATGCTCTTGACACAGTCGCATGATGACGACCGGGAGGGCCCTGTGTCAATAACCCAACCCTGCCGGGGGTGGATATCCGAGGGACCACCAGGTTTGCTCTTAACAATTGTACTGCCATATTTATAAGGTAAGTGTATGGTGTTACATGTATGATATGTAGTGGGAAGAGTAGTATTTTATGGATAGTGGATAGCGATGTAGGGCAATGTCGTGAAGTTGGATGTGTATGTTATATAAAGAGGGTTTTCCTGATACCCCTGATGTGTGAGGCAGAAAGATATGTATCCAGCTACCAAGGCCTGGGAGAGAAAATGGAATTCAGGCTATTCCCTGAGTCTCCCGAAACCTTGGCGGTAGTACTTCCCTGGGCGGGGCTGCCTACCCCTACTACCTACTCTGGCTATAGCATTAAACCATTCTATTTAGTTTAACCCCTTCTGTACCGGCGGGCGTCTTTTTCATTTTTAGTGTAGCTATATATATTTAGAGGATTTTGTGAAGGTTAAGAAGGATCTGTGGGGTAGTAAAGGGGGTTAGGAGAGATTGTTCGAAGCCTGTTAAGGGGGGTGTCCTGTTTTGGTTCTGTCCTTTTCTATCTTTCTCTGGCTTGTATCCATTTGGCCCCATTCGGCCTACTGTTTTAAGACGTTTATCTCCATCCAGGTGTCAATTTTTTACTGGTGAGCGGTAGCGAGCCAGCATATTTTTTATTTTTGTTTGACAGCAGGCTAAATTTGTAAATTTTTCGATAGAAAAATGTCTCCGGCGAAGCCGGATTTCTTCATATAATGCTGGCTCGCTATCGCTCGCCAAGAAGAACTCGATGGGGATAAAGGTCTTAAAATAGTTGGCTGAATGGGGCCGAATGGATACAAGCCAGAGAAAGAGAGAAAAGGACAGAAATCACAAAAAGCAGGTCACCCCCCTTAATTGCTGGCTCAGGCCCTTTGAAAACTGAATAACGTGGTCTAACAGTAGCCATAATAAGGGTATATATATAAGGGTATATAAGGGTATATAAGGGTATATATATAAGGGTATATAAGGGTATATATATAAGGACGTCGCCGGTACTGAAAAAGGGTTTAATTAAGAAGGACCTATGGAAGTTCCAAGGGTTCATTTAGGATAGCTTCTACCCTTAGCGTTCCTAGAGAGAGAAAAGGGTTTAATTAAGGAGGACCTATGGAAGTTCCAAGGGTTCATTTAGCATAGCTTCTACCCTTAGCGTTCCTAGAGAGAGAGAGAGACCCTTCCGTAACTGCATACAACGTCTAATAATAGCCAACATATATTGAAGAAACGCGTCATCCTATCTCGGAAACGGGTAAATAAGGTAAAACCAAAATATGCAATCGAAATCTTAAGGGGAGGTTTTTAGTTAGTTCGCTAGACCTCCATCAAGCTTAACATTACAGCCCCTAGACCTCCTTTTAAGATAAATTTGTACATTTTTCGGTAGAAAAATGTCGCGGCCGAAGGCCGGTTCCTCCTAAATTACAGGCTCGCTTTCGCTCGCCAGGAAAAAAATTGACAACTAAATGGCACGAAGTCTTAAAATTCACAAAAATGGGGCAAAAGTTCTTAAAATCGCCAAACTAATGGGGCGAACGTCTTAAAATATCAAGAGCAATGGGGCTAACCATGAGGGAGAAAGGGGTCAAGAAAAAAATCCCTCAAGTGGAAATCTCCCCTTAACGTTTCATTCGATAACCTCAGAACCTCGCCAGAGCTGAAGGCTACTATATAAAGTCAATACTTCCATACTTGACATTCTCTCTCTCTCTCTCTCTCTCTCTCTCTCTCTCTCTCTCTCTCTCTCTCTCTCTCTCTCTCTCTCTCTCTCTCTCTCTCTCTCTCTCTCACACACTATCTATCTATCTTTATATCTATCTATCTATCTAATCCCCCCTATTTCACGAAAGTTTCAAGTATTTTTGCACAAAATCAATGGCTGATGCAGTCGTGGTCGACTAACTTTTATGTTGATCAATCCTACGTTGTGGTTAAGGGGGGTGACCTGTTTTTGTTCTGTCCTTTTCTATCTTTCTCTGGCTTGTACCCATTTGGCCCCATTCAGCCTACCGTTTTAAGACGCTTATCCCCATCCAGGTGTCAATTTTTTACTGGTGAGCGGTAGCGAGCCAGCATATTTTTTATTTATATTTGGAAGCAGGCTAAATTTGTACATTTTTCGATAGAAAAATTTCTCCGGCAAAGCCGGATTTCTTCATATAATGCTGGCTCGCTATCGCTCGCCAGGAAGAAATCGACACCTAGATGGGGATAAACGTCTTAAAATAGTTGGCTGAATGGGGCCGAATGGATACAAGCCAGAGAAAGAGAGAAAAGGACAGAAATAAAAAAAAGCAGGTCAGCCCCCTTAAGTTAATATATTAATTCCCACATTCACTATTACTCTGTATATACCGGTACTGTTCATTTTGGGGGATATTATTTTTTATTATTAGTAGGTTAACCCTTTGGCTGCGGCTATGTTTGGGCTATTTAGGGCATATTCAGGCACTCTTGAATGATAAATCAAGCATCTGCATTAAATGAAGTGTATTCTGCCTAAAACTAGGCGAAAATAGCTTCAAAATGACACCAGAACGGACCGTATACGTGGTCTGGTTCACCCTCAGTGATCCCAGTGAAACGCGGGAACCCCACTATTATGTAACACTCGCTCGCTTGGGGCGAGTGCCCAACCCCGAAAAGGGTTGAAATAGGGGAGCTATCCCCCCGCCAAAGGCGGCTTTCTAGGGCCTTTCCTAGCTGATGCTGAGAGGATTGGGTTCTAGTCATGTGGTGATGGGCTGGTCTATCAGAGTGAGAACTGAGCGATCTCTGCCATACCCATAGCTTACTCTGACTGTTCCTTTTACTTATATATTTTCTAGATCTCAAGTGACGGTGTCTCTTGCGTGGATTGACCTCCTAATCTACCAATATTGGAAGCCAAAGCATCACATCTTTCCTTTGCCCCTCAACTTTCTCTTCATAATTGCTGAGGGGCACAGGGCCCTGGGTGGGGCTTTGGTTTCCCGGGCGTTTCCGCACCCTCCTCAGCTCCCCGCCATGGAGTGGCTTCGGTCACCCAGGCTTTATTGTGGTCGGCAGGGAGGGTTCTGTGGGGGCGCTCGGTTATGGCCTTGGCCTTGCTCGGGGCCTTGGGGCTGTTCGGCCAGGCAGCTTGGGGAAAAACAACAACAACAACAACAACTCGCTCGCTTGGCTACACTGATGACAGAGACAGAGAGAGACTCGCCCGAGACACAGCTTAGCTCAGTGAGCCGCTCGGTGCTCTGAGGGTCGGAGGTGGGCCCCTCACGCTCCCACCCAATGACACTTGATTTTTACGTTTTTTATAGGCTTTTAACCCTTGTATAGCGGGGTGTCTTGGGCTCATTTGGGCATATTCAGGCCCTCCTGCATGATAAATCAAGCATCTGCATGAAAAAAAAAATATTTAGCAAAGAACTAGGCACTAAAAGCTTCAAAATGAGACCAGAACGAGCTACGTAGCACTCGTGGTTCTCTTGCAGTGATGCCACGAACATGGGAGTTTAGCATATATCGGTATATTTTTCCCAGCTATGCTCACTACTGGCTACACTGCCGGCCTCTCGAGAGCACAGGGAACATGAGTTAATGGGCGGCGGTAAGCCCTGGGAGTCGGCTGTCTGGCCCGCTGTGCTTCCGGCCATTTGCACTCTATTTTAACCCTTTAAAAGCCTTAATAATGCTCCTAACTTGCTGCAAATAAGGGGTTAAAGCCTGGAAATTACTGTAACTTGCCAAAACATTCCAGAACGTCACCCGCAGCGAAAGGGTTAAATGCCTATATTGGGTTAATTGAATCTACACTTTCAATATATGGGCGTAAAAAGGGTATAGTTTTATAGTATAGTTGTATAGTTGTTTTGTCTTTTTACGGTGTTCGTATAAGTTTTGGTTTGTTTATTTTGCAAGTTTTACATTAATATTAGAGTTTCCATAATAATCTATCCATTTAAGGGGACATGGGCCGTTTTTCTGGTCCCTTTTTTCCCTCGTGTTTAGCACCATTAGTTTCGAGATTTTAAGACGTTTGCCTCATTGGTTTGGCGATTTTAACACATTTCGCCCCATTTCGTTGTCAATTTGTAGACCTTTTGTGCTATTTAGGTGTCGATTTTTTCCTGGCGAGCGAAAGCGAGCCTGTAATTTTAAGAGGAACCGGCCGGTTTTTCTACCGAAAAATGTACACATTTATTTTGAAGGGGGGTCTAGGGTTTATTTGTCTAAGCTCGATGGAGGTCTAGCGAGGAAACTAAAACAAATTATGAATAAATGAATTAATAGACCAAAAAACCAGCCCATCTCCCCTTCAAGGTATAGTGGCAACAATAAACCAATGTCTTACTAATTCTAAAGGTGAATCCCTATCAATATATCCAATCATCTTATATAATTATACCTTTCACATATATACGTGTTTTAGGGGAGATGGGTTCTTTTTCTGGTCCCACTTCTTCATGTTTAGCCCCATTAGTTTTCAGATTTTGTGACGTGCGGCCCATTAGTTTGGCGAATTTATGACCTTTCGCCCCATTTCTCTGTCAATATTAAGAATAATCGTGTCATTTAGGTGTCTATTTTAAGAGGGACTGGCCTTCGGCCTGGAATTTTTTCTATCGAAAAACGTCGATATTTATCTTGAAGGGGGGTCATGGGGGGTATATTTAAGGGGAGATTTCCACTTGAGGGACTTTTTTCTTGACCCCTTTCTCCCTCATGTCTAACCCCATTGCTTTTGAGATTTTAAGACGTTTGCCCCATTAGTTTGGTGATTTTAAGAATGTCCGCCCCATTCTATCAATTTTAAGACCTTTCGTGCCATTTAGGTGTCGATTTTATCCTGGCGAGCGATAGCGAGCCTGTAATTTAAGAGTAACCGGCCTTCGGCCGGGACATTTTTCTACCGAAAAATGTACAAATATATCTTGAAAGGGGGTCAAGGGGGTGACAATTTAAGATTCCTGGAGGAGTAGGAAACAAACTAAAAACCTCCCCTTATAAAGATTGATGGAGGTCTAAGGAGGAAACTAAACACAACACAATATATAAGAAGATACCTCTAAATGATGAAATATATACTGTAAGCCCATCCCCCCCCCCCCCCCCCTTCATACCTTGGGTTATTGTAGAGGGAGTATTATTAGCATGTATTCATTGTATTGGTATATGGCTGCCCGGTGTTGGTCCACATTCAACCTAATATATCGAGTCTTATCTGTCTGTCTCTCTCTCTCTCTCGTTCTCGTATTACCAAAAAGACATAAACAAGCTAGAAAGAGTTCAACGTAGAGTTACCAAAATGATACCTAGCCTAAAGAACAAACCATACGAAGAGCGTCTTAGAGAATTAAATCTATTTCCTTTAACCCAGCGCAGATTAAGAGGTGACTTAATTCAAGTGTTCAAAATCATCAAAGGCATCGACAATATGAACTGTAGTAAGTACTTCACTATCGACCAATCTAATTACACGCGGGGAAACGGGTGCAAAATTATTGGTAAATCTTTTAACTCACACGAATCTAAGAATTTCTTCTTCAATCGAGTTGTCAACTTGTGGAATGGGCTTCCCCGAAACGTTATAGACTGCATCACCGTTGATTCATTTAAACTCCGCTTAGACAAATATCTCGCATCAAACCCGCGACTGACTGCGTTTGTAAATGAATAACTTTTTGTATCCCCCCCTCAGTTACTAACCCATATGTCCCCTACTAACTTCCTAGTCCTGCCACGGACATTAGTTCCAGGGCAGTAGTTCCCTTTCCAATGTTCCCTTACCCACTCTAAACCACTGTTTGGACATTGATCCTCAGTGTTTTGGAGGACAAGCAGCCTAGAAGGGTCACTAGATCTGTTGTTGCTTGATTTCCTTTGTACTCCTTTGTACTCCTTTGTTCTCTCTCTCTCTCTCTCTGTATACCTATCTATCTATCTATCTATCTATCTATCTATCTATCTACCTCCTCTCTCTCTCTCTCTCTCTCTCTCTCTCTCTCTCTCTCTCTCTCTCTCTCTCTCTCTCTCTCTCTCTCTCTCTCTCTCTCTCTCTCTCTCTATCTGTCTATATCTATATCTATCTATCTATCTACCTCTCCCTCTCTCTGCATGTATACCTATCTATCTATCTATCTATCTATCTATCTATCTATCTATCTATCTATCTAGTCCGTATATATATGTTATAACCCAAATCCTAGCTCTCAGTAGGAGTAACATGATTGTAATGGAAGGTACGAACAAGTCTAGGGGCCGAGACTGCTAACTTTGGCTGACCACCGAGTAATGTTTAAGGGGGGTGACCTGCTTTTTGTTATTTCTGTCCTTTTCTCTCTTTCTCTGGCTTGTATCCATTCGGCCCCATTCAGCCAACTATTTTACCCTTCAGACTCATATGACGCAGAGGTTGCCAGATTAGCAATAAGAAATAGAGTTCTCTCACTCTTATAATTACCTCTCCAAAATTAGTTTTCTGCCCACAGCTAACTCAAAGACAACTGCAGAGGTTGAAGTAACTAAACTAAAGGTTTCTAAATACCCCTGATGGTAACAAAAGCTTTAAAGTATCCCTAATAGGCTCAAAATCGCGTCATATGTCGGAGAGGGTTAAGACGTTTATCCCCATCTAGGTGTCGATTTCTTCCTGGCGAGCGATAGCGAGCCAGCATTATATGAAGAAATCCGGCTTCGCCGGAGACATTTTTCTATCGAAAAAAGTACAAATTTAGCCTGCTGTCAAACAAAAATAAAAAATATGCTGGCTCGCTACCAGTAAAAAATTGACACCTGGATGGGGATAAACGTCTTAAAACAGTAGGCTGAATGGGGCCAAATGGATACAAGCCAGAGAAAGATAGAAAAGGACAGAACAAAAACAGGTCACCCCCCTTAAGGGGAGGTTTTTAGTGTGTTTCCTAGACTTCCATCAAGCTTTAAATTACACCCCCTTGGCCCCCTTTCAAGATAAATTTGTACATTTTTCGGTAGAAAAATTTCCCGGCCAAAGGCCGGTTCCTCTTAAATTACAGGCTCGCTATCGCTTGCCAGGAAAAAATCGACACCTAAATGGCACGAATGGTCTTAAAAGTGACATAAATGGGGTGAAAGTTGTTAACATCGCCAAACTAATGAGGCGAACGTCTTAAAATCTCAAAAGCAATGGGGCTAAACATGAGGGAGAAAGGGGTAAAGAAAAAAAAATCCCTCGAGTGGAAATCTCCCCTTAACCCCTTCTCTACCGGGACGTCCCTTTAATTTTTATTTTGGCAACTATTAGACGATTTTCTTCAGTGTAAAAAGGTCCTTCAGCAATTAACAGGCTTCGAACTATCTCACCTAAACTATTTTGATACCACAGATCCTTCTTTAACTGCACAACATCGTCGAAATATATAGTTGAAATATAACTACAAACATCCTCGGTAGTGAAAGGGTTAAGGAGAGGTTTTTAGTTTATTCCCTAGACCTCCATCAAGCTTAAAATTACACCCCCTTTAACCCCCTTTCAAGATAAATTTGTAAATTTTTCGGTAGAAAAATGTTCCGGCCAAAGGCCGGTTCCTCTCAAATTACAGGCTCGCTTTCGCTCGCCTGGAAAAAATCGACACCTAAATGGCACGAAAGGTCTTAAACTTGACAGAAATGGGGCGAAAGTTCTTAATATCGCCAAACTAATGGGGCGAACGTCTTAAAATCTCAAAAGCAATGGGGCTAAACATGAGGGAGAAAGGGGTCAAGAAAAAAAATCCCTCAAGTGGAAATCTCCCCTTAATCACTCTTCTCCCTCGGTGTTATCTCTGGTGTTAGCGTTCCCCCCTGTTTCCGGGTCAATGGGACTCGTTAGCCTTGGCGGGCAACCCATCTAGGGGAATAAATCGTAAACCAACTACCAATGGGCGACACGCTAATCGGTGCCACTTGCAGGTAGCGAACTCTATAACAGATACAATTCTAAATATAGCCCACGAGAGCAATATCGAATACAACCGCTAGCTCCTTATTCCTATATTGACCTAATAATGTCTGAAGTTGGTATCACACGAAAGCATATTTTATAGTCAACATTCGATGATCAACATTTTTCTGGCAACATTTCTGGAATATTTTGCACTGGTATCGGAAACTAGACTGTTGATAAATACATTTAGGAAACTGAAAACGTTTATATGTTGACCTCATAAGCTGCCAGACCAGTGTTGAGGATAAATGGTGAGTGAAAAAGCTCTCGTGTGATACCGGCTTAAGGGGAGATTTCCACTTGAGGGACTTTTTTCTGGATCCCTTTCTATCTCATGTCTAGCCCCATTGCTTTTGAGATTTTAAGACGTTTGCCCCATTAGTTTGGTGATTTTAAGAATGTCCGCCCCATTCTGTCAATTTTAAAACCTTTCGTGCCATTTAGGTGTAGATTTTATCCTGGCGAGCGATAGCGAGCCTGTAATTTAAGAGTAACCGGCCTTTGGCTGGGAAATTTTTCTATCGAAAAATGTACAAATTTATCTTGAAAGGGGGTCAAGGGGGTGAAATTTTAAGATTACTGGAGGAGTAGCAAACAAACTAAAAACCTCCCCTTAATTAGTTTCTCTTCTACTTCAGTACACTGCTTGATCAGGTTCAGATTATTGTTAGCCAAAACAGGAAAGTACACATACCATTCAGTAATTTGTACACATACCATTCAGTAATTAGTAAACGTTTCCCACTATTTAGTAACTTGAATTGGAATTGCCTTAGCCGATTCGCATTACCCTGCACTTCCCTAATGATAGTGGCATACTTCAGGTGTTTGGCCATTCACTCAGTTTACGCTGATCCGAATTGTGCAACCCGTTCATTGTCGTTCACATGGGCTTCCGCGGGGTCACCGTTTTTTTTTTTTTTTTTTTTTTTATCTTTCTCTCCTTTTCTCTCTTTCCCTGGCTTGTAACCATTCGGCCCCATTCAGCCAACTGTTTTAAGACGTTTATCTCCATCCAGGTATTGATTTCTTCCTGGCGAGCGATAGCGAGCCAGCATTGTATGGAGAAATCCGCCGGAAATCCGCCAGACACATTTTTCTATCGAAAAATGTACAAATTTAGATTGCTGTCAAAACATAAATATTTATATGCTGGCTCGCTACCGCTCGCCAGGAAAATATTGACACCTGGATGGGGGTAAACGTCTTAAAACAGTAGGCTGAATGGATACAAGCCAAAGAGAGTGGGAGAGAAAGAGAACAAAAAAAGCGAGGTGGGCTCCCTTACAGTCTAATACCATCTGCACACTTGGAGATCACACTCAGCACATCAAAATCAATATTATTGACACTGTTGTTGTTGTTGTTGTTCCCCAAGCTGCCTGGCCGAACAGCCCCAAGGCCCCGAGTAAGGCCAAGGCCATAAACGAGCGCCCCCACAGAACCCTCCCTGCCGACCACAATAAAGCCTGGGTGACCGAAGCCACTCCACGGCGGGGAACTGAGAGGGTGCGTAAACGCCCGGGAAACCAAAGCCCCACCCAGGGCCCTGTGCCCCTCAGCAATTATGAAGAGAAAGTTGAGGGGCAAAGGAATAATGTGACGCTTTAGCTTCCAATCTTGGTAGATTGGGAGGTCAATCCACGGAAGAGACGCCGTCACTTGAGATCTAGAAAATATATAAGTAAAAGGAACAGTCAGAGTAAGCTATGGGTATGGCAGAGATCGCTCAGGTCTCACTCAGATCGCTCAGGTCTCACTCTTGACACTTATAACGAAGAGCAGTGGGTCAAGGACAGATCCCCGTTAAGGTGGAAATCCAGAAGTGACAGGAGTCCATTCACAAGTAGCCTACACCATTTAGACTGAGAGATTTATATAGATTCACAAAGATACACTGGCCACACAGACCTTACGATCCAAACGAGGTGGTGACTCAGGACTTAATTCTAGTGGAGAGGGCATATCCGATAGAAAAGGAAAGTTGAAGCAAAGGATGGAAAAGAAGAGAGAGAGAGAGAGTGTGTGTGTATGAGAGAGAGAGTGAGAGTGTGTATGAGAGAGAGAGAGAGTGAGTGAGTGAGTGAGTGCGTGCGTCAGACTATTTACGGAGGGAAAGATGGAAGAAAGAAGTTCCAATCTGAGAGGAGAGGGAGAGGGAGGCTGAGGGTTGTGAAGAGGTACATGTGAGAGAGAGAGAGAGAGAGGGCATATCCGATAGAAAAGGAAAGTTGAAGCAAAGGATGGAAAAGAAGAGAGAGAGAGAGTGTGTATGAGAGAGAGTACAAAGGAGTACAAAGGAAATCAAGCAACAACAGATCTAGTGACCCTTCTAGGTTGCTTGTCCTCCAAAACACGGAGGATCAAGTGTCCAAACAGTGGTTTAGAGTGGGTAAGGGAACATTGGAAAGGGAATTACTGCCCTGGAACTAATGTCCGTGGCAGGACTAGGAAGTTAGTAGGGGACAGATGGGTTAGTAACTGAGGGGGGGATAAAATAAAGTTATTCATTTACAAACGCAGTCAGTCGCGGGTTTGATGCGAGATATTTGTCTAAGCGGAGTTTAAATGAATCAACGGTGATGCAGTCTATAACGTTTCGGGGAAGCCCATTCCACAAGTTGACAGCTCGATTCAAGAAGAAATTCTTAGATTCGTGTGAGTTAAAAGATTTACCAATAATTTTGCAACCGTTTCCCCGCGTGTAATTAGATTGGTCGATAGTGAAGTACTTACTACAGTTCATATTGTCGATGCCTTTGATGATTTTGAACACTTGAATTAAGTCACCTCTTAATCTGCGCTGGGTTAAAGGAAATAGATTTAATTCTCTAAGACGCTCTTCGTATGGTTTGTTCTTTAGGCTAGGTATCATTTTGGTAACTCTACGTTGAACTCGTTCTAGCTTGTTTATATCTTTTTGGTAATAAGGGCACCAGGATTGAACGCAGTATTCCAGAAGAGGGCGGACTAAGGAATTGTAAAGGGTTAGGATAACTTCTTTGGATTTATGCTCAAATGACCTGCCTATAAAGCCAATTATTTTGTTTGCCTTCTTAACAACTTCTGAACATTGTTGACTCGGTTTTAGGTTACTCGATATTGTTACTCCCAGATCGGTTTCTCGTTTACATTCTTAAGCTGAGTGCCATTCATCGAATAGTTTCCTTTCTCATTTAGGTATCCGATATGTAGTACTTTACATTTATCCGCATTGAAACTCATTTGCCAAATTTGGGCCCAACATGACAATTTATCTAGATTGTGTTGCATATCGTCAACTTGTTCTTTTGAGAGTACGCTATTTGCAATTTTTTGTATCGTCAGCAAATTTTGAGATTGTACAGGTGAGACCCTCATCTATGTCGTTGATGTAAATTAGAAAGATAATTGGTCCTAGTACCGATCCCTGGGGTACCCCGCTACTTACATTGGTCCATTTAGATGCCTTACCGTTTATGACTACTCTTTGCTTTCTGTCGCTGAGCCAATTTTCTATCCATTTCAACACACCGTCTTGTATTCCATGCGCTTTTAGTTTTAGCAGTAAACGTTTGTGGGGAAAGATTTGGGGGAGTGAGAGTGTGTATGAGAGAGAGAGAGAGTGAGTGAGTGCGTCAGACTATTTACGGAGGGAAAGATGGAAGAAAGAAGTTCCAATCTGAGGGGGGAGGGAGAGGGAGAGGGAGGCTGAGGGTTGTGAAGAGGTACATGTGAGAGAGAGAGAGAGAGAGAGAGAGAGAGAGAGAGAGAGAGAGAGAGAGAGAGAGAGACCAAAAAAAAACAGCCACTAGTCATGTCTCGGCTGTCATTACGTTTGGCTCTCTCTGTGCTGTATTAATGTCTCAGATGTTGAATAGGGTGGGTAAGTGTAGGAGCATGCTTGTATATCTCACTCGAAACGAATAATTAAAGTTTTAGACAATGCTGATACCAATTATTGATCGATATATACATGGTGCCGAGTCATCACTTATTAACCCGACTGTACATGAGAGAGAGAGAGAGAGAGAGAGAGAGAGAGAGAGAGAGAGAGAGAGAGAGAGAGAGAGATATTTTTTCAACATTGTCAGTTTGCATATGATTTTTTCGCCCTAAAGTCGGTTCGCCCACGCTTCGAACTCTGGACATAGTATAGGTTAGGATAAATAGGCTAGACAAATAGCTTAAGGGGGCCCACCTCATTCTCTCTCTTTCTCTCTCTCTCTCTCTCTCTCTCTCTCTCTCTCTCTCTCTCTCTCTCTCTCTCTCTCTCTCTCTCTCTCTCTCTCTCTCTCTCTCTCTCTCTCTCTCTCTCTCTCTCAGCGAGCCAACATATTTTTAAAAATGTCTTTGACAGCAGGCTAAATTTATACATTTTTCGATAGAAAAGTGTCTCCATTTCTCCATACAATATGCTGGCTTGCTATCGCTCGCCAGGAAGAAATTGACACCTGGATGGGGATAAACATCTTAAAACAGCAGGCTGAATGGGGCCGAATGGATACAAGCCAGAGAAAGAGAGAAAAGGAGATAAAAAAAAAGCAGGTCACCCCCCCCCCCCTTTAATAAATAGGCTAGGTTAGGGTAAATAAATAAGGTTTGTGGGTAAATCGGTTTTGAATGTGAGTATAAGCGACCTTAGATAAACCTTTCTTCATAATTGGACGACAATTATAATTATTATCCCATTGACACCGCAGAAAATCTAGGGATTGAAAAGGATATGAGAAAGGTATAATATCTATTTAATTAATTTCACTCCCAACTCCAGACGCCTCCCAATGAAATGAATGAAAGCATGTGATCCTCCTGGGATTCAAACCTGGGACACTACATATACAGATCTTAAGCACTCTAACCATTACACCACCAAGACAGTAAAGGTTAAGTACATCGACTACCTTTAATATCCATTTATAGAATAGTGGATATCCATCTAATCATGTACTCAGACCCAACTGCACACTTAAGGGGAGGTATTTAGTTTGTTCCCTAGACCTCCATCAACCTTAAAATTACACCCCCTTGAGTCCCTTTCAAGATAAATTTGTACATTTTTCGGTAGAAAAATGTCTCGGCCAAAGGCCGGTTCCTCTTAAATTACAGGCTCGCTATCGCTCGCCAGGATAAAATCGACACCTAAATGGCACGAAAGGTCTTAATATGGGGTGAAAGTTCTTAAAATCGCTAAACTAATGGGGCAAACATTTTATAATATCAAAAGCAATGGGGCTAAACACGAGGGAGAAAGGGGTCAAGAAAAAAATCCCTCAAGTGGAGACCTCTCCTGAATAGCCTAATGTTTATGTGATAGGAAAGAACAATTTATGGGGTACAG
>CM064501.1:44772044-44778810 GCA_032716605.1 Paralithodes platypus
CTTCCCATACGTTCCACATGGCCGAACCATCTCAAGGTGTTCCTTTTCACACTTTACAGCACATCCAAACCACACTGCTCTGTCACTTTGTCATTTGGCTGTCTATCCCTCCATGTAACTCCACATGCACTTCTCAAGTAACTCATTTCCACCCCTCTCACTCTTGATTTGTCCCTCTCCAACAACATCCATACTTCACTCCCATACGTCAATGTTGAGATTACCACACTGCCATGCAAAGACTGTTTTTACTGCTATGCTGACCACCCTATTTCTTGTCACTGCTGTCAGCATTCCTACAGCCCTTTTCCCCTGTTGCTTCATCCTCCATACTCCCATCTTTACTCCAAACACTGCCCAAATACTTAAGGGGAGGTATTTAGTTTGTTCCCTAGACCTCCATCAAGCTTAAAATTACATCCCCTTGAGTCCCTTTCAAGATATATTTGTACATTTTTCGGTAGAAAAATGTCCCGGCCAAAGGCCGGTTCCTCTTAAATTACAGGCTCGCTTTCGCTCGCCAGGATAAAACTGACCACTGAATGGCCCGAAAGGTCTTAATATGGGGTGAAAGTTCTTAAAATCGCTAAACTAATGGGGCAAACGTTTTATAATATCAAAAGCAATGGGGCTAAACATGAGGGAGAAAGTGGTCAAGAAAAAAATCCCTCAAGTGGAGATCTCCCCTTAAGAAGGATCTGTGGTCGTAAAAAATGGTTAAGTGGTATAGTTCGAAGCTTGTTAACCCTCTCCGACATATGACGCGATTTTGAGCCTACTGGGGATACTTTAAAGCCTTTGTTACCATCAGGGGTATTTAGAAACCTTTAGTTTAGTTACTTCAACCTCTGCAGTTGTCTTTGAGTTAGCTGTGGGCAGAAAACTAATTTTGGAGAGGTAATTATAAGAGTGAGAGAACTCTTATTTCTTATTGCTAAACTGGCAACCTCTGCGTCATATGTGCGTGGAAGGGTTAAGTGTTGCAGGCCCATTATAGACTGAATATAATGCTAGCAAAAGTATAGCTAAAAGGACGGCGCTGGTACAGAAGGGGTTAGGGAGGGATGTTTTTTTTTCTTTCTGACATCCCCCCCCCCCCCTTCTCCCTCATCTTTAGCTCCATTAGTGCTGAGATTTTAAGACGTTTGCCCCATTAGCTTGGCGATTATAGGATATTTTGGCCCATTTGTTTTCAATATTTAGACCTTTCATGCAATATTTAGTTGTTGATTTTTTCATGGCGAGCGATAGCGAGCCCGTAATATAAGTGCCAGAACATTTTGCTATCGACAAATTTACAAATTTATCTTGAAGTGGGGTCTTGGGTTTTTTTTTTAAAGATTGATGAAGGTCTAGGGAGAAAACTAAGGAATTATATTTAAAAGATAAAAACACAATAAAATATATAAGCTGTATGAAATTGTCTGATAACCAGAATATATAGAAGAGTATAGCGCCCTAATACTGAAAGGGTTAAGTGTGGGGGGGGGGGGGATTTTCTGGACCCCTTACTCCCTCGTGTTTTTAGTTTGGTCTCTTGATATCCATCAAGCATAAGATTACACCCCCTTGAGCCCCTTTCAAGATAAATTTGTACATTTTTCGGTAGAAAAATTTCCCGGCTGAAAGCCGGTTCCTCTTAAATAACAGGCTCGCTATCGCTCGCCAGGATAAAATCGACACCTAAATGGCACGAAAGGTCTTAAAATTGACAGAAATGGGTCGAAAGTTCTTAAAATCGTCAAAATAATGGGGCGAACGTCTTAAAATTTGAAAAGCAATGGGGCTAAACATGAGGGAGAAAGGAGTCAAGAAAAAAATCCCTCAAGTGGAAATCTCCCCTTAATTGAAGTTGTACACAGTGTTGGGTTTTAATTATATGTAACTCCTTGTGAACATTTCTAAATATACATACTAGATATTACACCTAGTTTGTGTTCTCGATATGTTAAGTAAAAGTTATAATTATACACTGCTTATATGTAGTAATATTGATGCTGTCTATATGTTCTGCTTGTACGGTGGCGCTAACGGAATGACATAGTAACGGAATGTACAAGATGTAATGAGGAGAGAGACGAGTTGGAGGGATACATGAGGAATAGAGTTGGCGAGAGGGGGTGGGAGGAGATAAAGCAGAGACGTTAGAGGGGTGGGGGCGCTATTGGGGTTAACACAGGAGATGGAAACACAAGACATGGAGATGCTGGAGAAAATGTGGAGGAAGAGAAATGGGGGGAGGGGGGGGGGGGAGGAAGTGAGGGGGGGTTATAACAAGAAACAAAAAAATTGTCTCTTAAACTATCCTTCTACTCTAAACTTTCCCTCCTACTAACGTTTCTGAGCCAGTACCGATTTAAAGGTCAGCCCTGTGGATCTACACGGTCTGCGGGCGTGTTCACAAGAAGAAGAAGAAGAAGATGAGCTAATAAGTCATGTCCCAGCTGTCATTACGTTTGGCTCGCTCTGTGCTGTATTAATGTCCGTCAGATGTTGTATAGGTTGGGTAAGTGTAGGAACATGTTTGTATATTTCACTCGATATGAAGAAATGAAGCTTAGATATTGTTGATACCAATTATTGATCGAAACATACTTGGTGCCGAGCCATGACTTATTAGCGCGATTGTACACACGTATTATGCAATGTGGGGGTACTTGTAAAAATACCTGGAATATGGATCCTACAACTTGTGTATGTAATGGAATACTTTCGCCATATATCCATCAAGCTCAAATAATAACTCCCTTCTCCTTAAGAATTATATATAGGAAAAGTTATAAGCGTTCTTTATCACGCCGAGGTAAGAGTTGATTAAAGCATGGCCACTCGTCCTGGCTCGGTGGATTGAGCTCGACTGAGAGTATATAATTATATATATATATATATATATATATATATATATATATATATATATATATATATATATAACTATCCTAACCTAGGCTGTACAAAATTGTGGCCATAGTAGTTGTGGCCATATAAGGGTGTGGCCGCTTTGACCCTCCCCCGCTGAAACAACTATCACTCATGTCAGGAAATAATTGGGATGGGAAGAATTGCAAACCTGAGACTCCCCCGAAGTGTCCTCTTGAGAAGTGTAGGGGGGGGGGGGGAGGTCTGTCTGTCCTAAGCCATACCACTGTCACTACTACTGTCTTCTGTATCTCCTCCTGTGCCTTGATTCTCTGTCCAAACCCTGAAGCAGATCCCACTAACCTTCATCACTTACCTCTTCGTTGTGTTCTAATCTGCACTGTCAAAAGATATTGTGAGCATAAGACACCATGTATATTGCAACAGACTGTATCTTTTGATCTATACATTATTTCTGATTGGGGCAGAGAAAATCTTGTTACTTTCAACGCCTGTCTGTCTGTGGTGTCTTTATATATGTATAGCTGTGTCTGTGTGTCTGTATATCTGTGTATGTCTGTCGGTCAGTGTGCGTGTCTTTTTGCCCATCTATGTGTTAAGGGCAGGTTTTTAGTTGATTCCCTAGACTTCCATCAAGCTTAAAATTACTCCCCCTAGACCCCCTTTCAAGATAAATTTGTAAATTTTTCGGTAGAAAAATGTCCCGGCCGAAGGCCGGTTCCCCTTAGATTACAGGCTCGCTATCGCTCGGCAGGAAAAAATCGATACCTAAATGGCACGAATGGTCTTAAAATTGACAGAAATGGGGCGAGGGTTCTTAAAATCGACAAACTAATGGGGCAAGCGTCTTTAAATCTCATTAAAGCAATGGGGCTAAACATGAGGGAGAAAAAGGTTCAGAAAAAATCCTCCAGGTGGAAATCTGCCCTTAATCTATGGCGTGTGTAGTTTTCTTCCTCTCAAACGTTCCTATGCATACATACAGTGGTGACGCTCTGTGTGCGCTAAGGGAGTTATTGTGTGCGTATATATATTGGCCAGCTATTAAGGGGGTAGTACTCGCTTTTTTAGGACCCCCCTTCTCCCTCATGTTTAGCGTGGTAGTTTTGAGGTTTTAAGACGTTCGTTCCGTTAGTTTGGCGATTTTGAGACCTTTCGCCTCATTTTGTTGACAATATTAAGACCTTTCGTGCCCTTTAGGTGTCAATTTCTTCCTGGCGAGCGAGAGCCAGCTTCTAATTTCAGAAGAAACCGGCCTTTGGCCGGTATATTTTTCTACCAAAAAATGTACAGATTTATCTTGAAAGGGGGTCTAGGGGGTGTTTTTATAAGCTTGATGGAGGTCTAGCGAGGAAACTTAAAAATATATTAATAAATAAATACATAGACCAAAAAACAAACCCTACGGTACCCCCTTAACTGGCAATATTTCAACACTATTCATTCGCTTTTATTCAGTTCAATACAGCTTTATTTCGTAATAGACTTAGGCATATACCTATATTGTTCATACCAATAGGCCTAGCTATAGTCTATTCGCTGTAAGTAGGCGAGACATCATGAATTCTATCCTCTGTAACGCAAAAAGGGCTAGAGCAAATTGGCTGTATATTTCTACATCTATTCCTTGACTGACTCTTCCCAAATGGTAGACATATTAACTCGATTACTCTAGTCGTTTTTGGGTTACAGAGGTTAGAGGTCATGATTTCTCGCCTACTTACAGCGAATAGACTATAGTTCATTGTGTCATCATAACACTGTTTACATGAAGATAATCTGGTAGTCTTTGACAATATATATCCACTTTTTGTTTGTACCTGATCAATATGTCATATATTAGATGTTGCACTTGTTGACCATAATTGTTGCTCATTATCAATTATATAGTTCCATGGTATTATATAGTTCCATGGTATTATATAGTTCCATGGTATTATATAGTTCCATGGTATTATATAGTTCCATGGTTTATTAGTTCCATGGTATTATATGTTCCATGGTATTATATAGTTCCATGGTAGATATAGTTCATGGTATTATATAGTTCCATGGTATTATATAGTTCCATGGTATTATATAGTTCCATGGTATTATATAGTTCCATGGTATTATATAGTTCCATGGTATTATATAGTACAATGGTAATATATAGTTCATGGTATTATATAGTTCCATGGTATTATATAGTTCCATGGTATTATATAGTTCCATGGTATTATATAGTTCCATGGTATTATATAGTTCCATGGTATTATATAGTTCCATGGTATATAGTTCCATGGTATTATATAGTTCCATGTATTATATAGTTCCATGGTATTATAGTTCCATGGTATTATATAGTTCCATGGTATTATATAGTTCCATGGTATTATATAGTTCCATGGTATATAGTTCCATGGTATTATATAGTTCCATGGTATTATATAGTTCCATGGTATTATATAGTTCCATGGTATTATATAGTTCCATGGTATTATATAGTTCCATGGTATTATATAGTTCCATGGTATAATAGTTCCATGGTATTATAGTTCCATGGTATTATATAGTTCCATGGTATTATATAGTTCCATGGTATTATATAGTAGCATGGTATTATATAGTTTCTTGGTTATATATAGTTCCATGGTATTATATAGTTCCATGGTATTATATAGTTCCATGGTATTATATAGTTCCATGGTATTATATAGTTCCATGGTATTATATAGTTCCATGGTATTATATAGTTCCATGTGATTATATAGTTCCATGGTATTATATAGTTCCATGGTATTATATAGTTCCATGGTTATAATATAGTTCCATGGTATTATATAGTTCCATGGTATTATATAGTTCCATGGTATTATATAGTTCCATGGTATTATATAGTTCCATGGTATTATATAGTTCCATGGTATTATATAGTTCCATGGTATTATATAGTTCCCATGGTATTATATAGTTCCATGGTATATATAGTCCATGGTATTAATAGTTCCATGGTATATATAGGTTCCATGGTATTATATAGTTCCATGGTATTATATAGTTCCATGGTATTATATAGTTCCATGGTATTATATAGTTCCATGGTATTATATAGTTCCATGGTAATTATATAGTTCCATGGTATTATATAGTTCAGGTATTATATAGTTTCCATGGTATTATATATTTCCATGGTATGATAGTTCCATGTATTATATAGTTCCATGGTATTATATAGTTCCATGGTATTAGATAGTTCCATGGTATTATATAGTTCCATGGTATTATATAGTTCCATGGTATTATATAGGTCCCTGTTATTATGTAGTTCCATGGTATTATATAGTTCCATGGTATTATATAGTTTCCATGGTATTATATAGTTCCATGGTATTATATAGTTCCAGGGTATTATATTAGTGTCCATGGTATTATATAGTTTCCATGGTATCATAATAGTTCCATGGTATTATATAGTTCCATGGTAAATTATATAGTTTCCATGGTATTATATAGTTTCCATGGTATTATATAAGTTCCATGGTATTATATAGTTTTCATGGTATTATATATGTTCAATGGTATTTTATAGTTCCATGGTATTATATAGTTCCATGGTATTATATAGTTCCATGGTAATTATATAGTTCCAGGAGGTAGTATATATAGTTCCATGGTATTATATAGTTCCATGGTATTATATAGTTCCCATGGTATTATATATTTCCATTGCGTCTTATATAATTTTCAGGTTTATATAGTTCCATGGTATTATATAGTTATCCATCGGTAGTAATTATATAGTGCCATGGTATTATATAGTTCCATGGCTATGTATATAGTTCAATGGTATCTATATAGGTCCATGAGTCTTTCTATAGGTTCCATGGTATTATATAGTTCCATGGTA
>CM064501.1:44778910-44835359 GCA_032716605.1 Paralithodes platypus
TCAAAATAATGGGGCAATCGTCTTAAAATTAGAAAAACAATGGGGCTAAACATGAGGGAGAAAGGAGTCAAGAAAAAAATCCCTCAAGTGGACCCTTAACTATTTGATCACTAGGGGTCCTTCCTAAGCTGAGTGAAATATTCTGGCAACATCATTAATTGCTAAACTAAAAACAACGACGTCTGACGAAAAGGTTATCAGTCACAGGAAAGGCAGCACTATTACCAACATATTCTGATGGAAGGGGTTAACAGTCACAGGAAAGGCAGCACTATTACCAACATATTCTGATTAAAAGGTTATCAGTCACAGGAAAGGCAGCACTATTACCAACATATTCTGATGGAAGGGGTTAACAGTCACAGGAAAGGCAGCACTATTACCAACATATTCTGATGGAAGGGGTTAACAGTCACAAGAAAGGCAGCACTATTACCAACATATTCTGATGGAAGGGGTTAACAGTCACATGAAAGGCAGCACTATTACCAACATATTCTGATGGAAGGGGTTAACAGTCACAAGAAAGGCAGCACTATTACCTACATATTCTGTTGGAAGGGGTTAACAGTCACAAGAAAGGCAGCACTATTACCAACATATTCTGATGGAAGGGGTTAACAGTCACATGAAAGGCAGCACTATTACCAACATATTCTGATGGAAGGGGTTAACAGTCACAAGAAAGGCAGCACTATTACCAACATATACTGATTGAAGGTAATAATAGTCACAGGAAAGGCAGCAACGGGGTTAACAGTTACAGGAAAGGCAGCAATATTACCAACATATTCTGATTGAAGGGGTTAGCCGTCATAGGAAAGGCAGCACTATTACCAACATATATTGATTGAAGGGAATAATAGTCACAGGAAAGGCAGCAAAGGGGTTAACAGTTACAGGAAAGGCAGCACTATTACCAACATATTCTGATGGAAGGGGTTAACAGTCATAGGAAAGGCAGCACTATTACCAACATATACTGATTGAAGGGAATAATAGTCACAGGAAAGGCAGCAAAGAGGTTAAGGGGAGGTATTTAGTTTGTTCCCTACATTTTCATCAAGCTTAAAATTACACTCCCTAGACCCCCTTTCAAGATAAATTTGTACATTTTTCGGTAGAAAAATGTCCCGGCCGGAGGCCGATTGCTCTTAAATTACAGGCTCGCTATCGCTCGCCAGGAAACAATCGACACCTTCATGGCACGAAAGGTCTTAAAATTGACAGTAATGGGGCAAAATGTCTTAAAATGTCCAAACTACTAGGGCGAACGTCTTAAAATCTCAAAAGCAATGGGATTAAACATGAGGGAGAAAGGGCTCCAGAAAAAAATATCTCCAGTGGAAATCTCCCCCCTTAACAGTTACAGGAAAGGCAGCACTATTGCCAACATATTACCGTGATTGTCAATATATGACTATAGTCTTTTCATATTCAGGTGTTTCAGAATGACACCGTGGCTGTTTGGGGGGAACGAACTGTTATCTTTGCTATTATAAGGTGTCTGGAACAATATAGTATGGAGTTATAAGAAGTTAAGGGGAGGTATTTAGTTTGTTCCCTAGACCTCCATCAAGCTTAAAATTACACCCCCTTGAGTCCCTTTCAAGATAAATTTGTACATTTTTCGGTAGAAAAATGTCCCGGCCGAAGGCCGGTTCCTCTTAAATTACAGGCTCGCTATCGCTCGCCAGGATAAAAGCGACACCTGAATTGCACGAAAGGTCTTAATATGGGGTGAAAGTTCTTAAAATCGCTAAAATAATGGGGCAAACGTTTTTTAATATCAAAAGCAATGGGGCTAAACATGAGGGAGAAAGGGGTCAAGAAAAAAAATCCCTCAAATGGAGATCTCCCCTTAAGGGATTATCTTGTCCGTGATCTCTAAGGCGTGGGTTAGCATCTCTACTGAACACTCCTATTGTTGTATTATTGACTTTATTTTAGTTTTCTTCTCTTGTCCCTGTTTTCCTTACCTGGTGTTATGATCTGCCCTTACTTCTCTCTCTCTCTCTCTCTCTCTCTCTCTCTCTCTCTCTCTTTCTCTTTCTCTCTCTCTCTCTCTCTGGAATAAAGATATTTCAGACTGCCTGTTTGCTAAAAAATTTGCTAATGATAGATTAAAATCCTCACAAAATGACGAAGAACGGATGAAATTTGTAGAGCTACGACGCAAAGCCAAAAAGTTAATTAAGCAAAGTAAAAAGACCCTGGAGTTACATGTTGCGAATCAAAGTAAAACAAACTCGAAAGAATTCTATAGTTATATCAGAAAGAAAAAAGTAGTTACTTCAACTGTTGGACCGTTAGTCGATGAAAATGGAGAATACACCAAAGATGAAGTACAAATGAGTAATGCCCTCAATACCTTCTTTGCATCAGTTTTTACAACCGAAGACCTCAGTGATATCCCTACTCCATCGCCGATTCAGATTGATAATTCAGATGTTCTAAGCAATATCACCGTTACAGAGAGAGAAGTATTGAATTGTTTAGATAAACTCAAGGTAAATAAAACGCCTGGACCTGATACAATCTTGCCTAGAGTTCTAAAGGAAGCTAAGGATGAGCTCTCCAAACCACTGACATTGCTATTCAATGAATCCTTGCAGTCTGGAACTATGCCTGATCAGTGGAAGCTAGCCAACGTAACCCCGATATTCAAAAAAGGAGTACAAAGGAGTACAAAGGAGTACAAAGGAAATCAAGCAACAACAGGTCTAGTGACCCTTCTAGGTTGCTTGTCCTCCAAAACACTGAGGATCAAGTGTCCAAACAGTGGTTTAGAGTGGGTAAGGGAACATTGGAAAGGGAACTACTGCCCTGGAACTAATGTCCGTGGCAGGATTAGGAAGTTAGTAGGGGACAGATGGGTTAGTAACTGAGGGGGGGATAAAATAAAGTTATTCATTTACAAACGCAGTCAGTCGCGGGTTTGATGCGAGATATTTGTCTAAGCGGAGTTTAAATGAATCAACGGTGCTGCAGTCTATAACGTCTCGGGGAAGCCCATTCCACAAGTTGACAACTCGATTGAAGAAAAAATTCTTTGATTCGTGTGACTTAAAAGATTTACCAATAATTTTGCAACCGTTTCCCCGCGTGTAATTAGATTGGTCGATAGTGAAGTACTTACTACAGTTCATATTGTCGATGCCTTTGATGATTTTGAACACTTGAATTAAGTCACCTCTTAATCTGCGCTGGGTAAAAGGCAGCAAATCCCTACCCAGTAACTATCGTCCAATTAGCTTAACCTCAATTGTATTTAAAATGCTAGAAACGGTCATAAGAGACAGACTCGTAAATCACTTAGAGGCAAATAACTTACTTAAAGATATTCAACACGGCTTTCGTAAAAAACGTTCCTGTTTAACAAACCTCTTAGACTTCTTCCACAATATCCTCAACCTCAACGATGAGAGTAAAGCTGTAGATATTATATACCTTGATTTTCAAAAGGCCTTTGACAAAGTTCCCACAAACGTTTACTGCTAAAACTAAAAGTGCATGGAATACAAGACGGTGTGTTGAAATGGATAGAAAATTGGCTCAGCGACAGAAAGCAAAGAGTAGTCATAAACGGTAAGGCATCTAAATGGACCAATGTAAGTAGCGGGGTACCCCAGGGATCGGTACTAGGACCAATTCTCTTTCTAATTTACATTAACGACATAGATGAGGGTCTCACCTGTACAATCTCAAAATTTGCTGACTATACAAAAATTGCAAATAGCGTACTCTCAAAAGAACAAGTTGACGATATGCAACGCAATCTAGATAAATTGTCATGTTGGGCCCAAATTTGGCAAATGAGTTTCAATGCGGATAAATGTAAAGTACTACATATCGGATACCTAAATGAGAAAGCAAACTATTCGATGAATGGCACTCAGCTTAAGAATGTAAACAGAGAAACCGATCTGGGAGTAACAATATCGAGTAACCTAAAACCGAGTCAACAATCTTCAGAAGTTGTTAAGAAGGCAAACAAAATAATTGGCTTTATAGGCAGGTCATTTGAGCATAAATCCAAAGAAGTTATCCTAACCCTTTACAATTCCTTAGTCCGCCCTCTTCTGGAATACTGCGTTCAATCCTGGTGCCCTTATTACCAAAAAGATATAAACAAGCTAGAACGAGTTCAACGTAGAGTTACCAAAATTATACCTAGCCTAAAGAACAAACCATACGAAGAGCGTCTTAGAGAATTAAATCTATTTCCTTTGACTCAGCGCAGATTAAGAGGTGACTTAATTCAAGTGTTCAAAATCATCAAAGGCATCGACAATAATTATGAACTGTAGTAAGTACTTCACTATCGACCAATCTAATTACACGCGGGGAAACGGTTGTAAAATTATTGGTAAATATTTTAACTAACACGAATCTAAGAATGTCTTCTTCAATCGATTTGTCAACTTGTGGAATGGGCTTCCCCGAGACGTTATAGACTGCACCACCGTTGATTCATTTAAACTCCGCTTAGACAAATATCTCGCATCAAACCCGCGACTGACTGCGTTTGTAAATGAATAACTTTATTTTATCCCCCCCTCAGTTACTAACCCCTACTAACTTCCTAATCCTGCCACGGACATTAGTTCCAGGGCAGTAGTTCCCTTTCCAATGTTCTCTTACCCACTCTAAACCACTGTTTGGACACTTGATCCTCAGTGTTTTGGAGGACAAGCAGCCTAGAAGGGTCACTAGACATGTTGTTGCTTGATTTCCTTTGTACCTTTGCTCTCTCTCTCAGCACCGCTCCGGAGCTGCCGCCAAGTGTCAACAAGTACCACCGGGGGGCCCCCCCCCCCTTCAAACCCCGGTTTATGAGGGGAAATAGGGGTATAAAATAAGGGCCCCTAGGACCATCCCCCCCACCCCCAAAACCCGTCCCAAATTTATTTGTAAAGTGCCGACGTAACAGAAACTACCCTCACCCCCCACCAACACCTTGCAACCTGCATCATCAACATCGGAACAACTTTTAAGGGAAGTGACCACTCCCAACATTTTGTACCTTTCGTTTTTGCAAATTCTTCCTCACAAACCCCAAATCATGGCACCGATCAGAATTAAATGCCCCTCCTGTAACAAGAACTACTACAAGGAATGCTATCCGCGTCATGGGTATCCAAATGCCAAGTGTTTTATGTGTTTTAACTGGTGAACACTTTTTGCTCTTGGAGTGCACATTAGAAGCACACAAGGCACAGGCTGACGAACTGAAGCGAGATAATCTCACACTAAAGGAGACTGTAGGTGTACTTTCGCATCAAAATTTCTTACTAAAAGAGCGAGTAAAGGACATAGAGAGTAAGCAAGTCGACGTTGTTAAAAATCTTCAAAAAGAAAACCCATCCAATGATCTATTTCAGACAGTAGCCAACAGGCGTAACAAAAACAAATCCCAAGGGAATGGGAAAGCGACAACAGGTATCCCTATCAAAAACAGATTTGCTGTTCTCGCCGAAAACAATGAACACGAGGTAACTGACCACGTGAATGGGAAAGCGACACCAGGTAACCCTATCAAAAACAGATCTGCACACGAGGTAACTGACCACGTGAAAGCAAGCTCGAAAGGCAAGAAAATTCCTGACGGGAAAACAACGAAACCATCAAATCACGGAGTCAGCGGGAAGGAGAAACTCACCCTAGTCTATGGTGACAGTCTCATGCGAGGTCAAGGAGCTGCCTTTGCCACCAAGAACAGAGGAAAATGGTCAGTAAAGGTCATTCCAGGAGGTAAAGTCGAACATATCTTGAAAGACATAACTAACTCGGCTATACCAGAGGGCACCTGTGTAGTCGTCAATGTTGGCTCAAATGACTGCTTTGACGGAGGTAAGGCCCCAATTAAGACCATAGAAAAAGATTTCGAGAACCTAATTAAAGTCATGAAAAGGAAGACCACGAAATGTGTGGTAAAGCGGCGTCATACCCCGGATTAAAACAAGCTCATACGGACAAAATAGAGCCATAGAAATTAACAACGCAGTCAAGGTCATGTGCGAACAAGAGAAGGTACTGTATGTGGACAATTGGACCACCTTTGTAGGGAACTCGTCCCTGTACAGCGGAGATGGCATTCATTTATCAGAAAAAGGCGTTCAGCACATGAGTGACACCCTAAATCAAGCAACCTACATTGCCCATGAAAACAACACCAGTCAGGACCGAGAGATAACTATGCTAATAGACTCC
Source organism: Paralithodes platypus (assembly GCA_032716605.1). Taxonomy (NCBI): domain Eukaryota; kingdom Metazoa; phylum Arthropoda; class Malacostraca; order Decapoda; family Lithodidae; genus Paralithodes; species Paralithodes platypus. The sequence goes on from CM064501.1 coordinate 44,785,124, forward strand.
TCTGAGTATTGACATCGCTACCCCCGGAAAAGCCCTCCCACAACCCTACCCAATCAAACTCCACCCGCACAGTTAAGATAAATAAATAACCCCGCCCAACCCTACCAAGTCCATCACAACCATTTAAACGAAACCGTCAACCCCAATGGCCCACAAGTTGCGAAAATTTACCTACCTGAACCACAAAACAAACTAAACAACCCCACCCAAGCCAACCCAACCAACTGAATGAATTTGACAACCCGCCGCGGCTTCAAGTCACAACCCCAAACCCATCCTCACCAATAAGAAAAACAAATCCAGCGCATGCTGAGAGAAATGATATAAAAATAATATCCATAAATGCCTGCTCAATAAGAAACAAAATAGACGAACTCAAATGTCTGTTATTAAATGAGAAAGTTGACGTTATTTGTATAACGGAAATACATCTGAACCTTAAAAATAAAGATCTACTTCATGAATATCACATAGAGACATATAAATGTTTTCATAAAGACCGCAACAATGGAAAACAAAGAGGGGGGGGGGTTGCAATGTACGTTGCAACCTACTTAAACCCAGTTGAGGTGACTCTCCCCGAAAGTAATGCAGAAATAGTGTGCGTCAAAATAAATACAAAAAACATGAACTTAAATATCACTACGGCGTACCGACCACCGAGACTAACTGTTGCCGATGATACAATTTTTTATGAAATACTAGAGAAAACCCTTAATTCCGACGAAACAGTTTTACTAGGTGACTATAACCTCCCCCTAATTGACTGGAATACCCTGACCGGAAAAAATGCTGAGTCACGCCTAATGACAAGCTTCATCGAGGACAATTTTTTGACTCAACACGTAAAACAGCCGACGGGAGACAGGAATATATTAGACCTCGTAATCACTACCCAAGAAAATCTATTATCAAACCTGGATGTAGGTGAACATCTGGCAACTTCCGATCATAAAATCTTAAGAATCAACGTGATAAGCAAATATTCCACAGTAAAAACAACAGGAATGGTTTCGGACTTCAAAAACGCAAATTATGACGGACTTAAGGAATCGCTATCAAACATACACTCAAACCTTATAAATATAAACGAAGTAAATGAACTATGGGGACATTTTAAGCCTACAATTACAGAAGCGCATAAACAATTTGTACCCATGAAACCAAAACATAATACGAAATCAAGTATGCCCCCTTGGTACAGTAGAGACATTGGCAAGGCAATAAGGAAAAGGAATCAACTCCACAAACTTGTAAAAAATAACACAAACACTGAAGTAATTAAAAACTTGTACAAAAATAGTAGAAGGGAAGTGAAAAAAATAATTATGGCGAACAAACAAAATTACGAAATGACTATTGCCAGAGAGAGTGCCACAAACCCCCAACAATTCTACAGTTACGTAAATATAAATACACAGATCAAAAGCGGAATCGGACCGCTAATAGAAGATGGCCAGACAATAACAGGTGACACAAACACGGCAAATCTGCTCAACAAATATTTTGGCTCAGTTTTCACAGAAGTTATCGATCATACCCCTGAAAATAACACCTCAACTCATGTGATAGGAGATTTCACCATCAGTGTTAGCGAAGTACAAAGCAAATTGAGTAATTTAAATGTAAATAAGACCCCGGGACACGACATGCTCCACCCGAAAATAATTAAGAATGTTAAGGACGAAATAGCGAAACCCCTGACACAACTATTTAACTTATCATTACTACAGGGGATTGTACCGAGTGATTGGAAAGATGCGAACATTACGCCGATATACAAGAAGGGTAGCAAGGCCAAAGCGAGTAATTACAGACCAATTAGTCTAACTTCAATTGTAGGAAAAATCATGGAAAAAATCCTTAGAGATAAGATAGTAGATTACCTCGAATCAAACAACCTAATCAAAAATAGTCAACACGGCTTTAGATCAAATAAGTCATGCCTAACAAATTTGATTGAATTTTATAACAAACTATTCACATATAACGACATGACGAAATCACTAGATATAATCTTCTTGGACTTTCAAAAAGCTTTCGACAAGGTGCCTCACCGAAAACTATTGGCTAAACTGGAGAGGATAGGTATCAAAGGTGAAATTCATTCTTGGATAACAAATTGGCTTACAGACAGAAGACAGAGAGTGGTGATAAATGGAGTGGAATCGGAGTGGGAGCCTGTCACTAGTGGAGTTCCACAGGGTTCAGTCCTTGGACCGGTCCTGTTTCTCATTTACATTAACGATATTGATGTAGGGGTAAACAACACCATTTCCAAATTCGCTGACGATACAAAAATAGGAAATACAGTCCTGAACGAAGATGATAGAAATGCGTTGCAATCTGATTTAAACAAGATATCAGAGTGGTCGAAAAAATGGCAGATGCCCTTCAATGTCGATAAATGTCAGGTGCTGCAGGTTGGTAGCAGAAATATGAAATACAAATACGAAATGAATGGCAAACAAATAAAAACCGCAACGGTAGTAAAAGACCTAGGGGTACTAATATCTGAAAACCTAAAAACTTCCGACCAATGTATAGCAGCTGCAAATAAGGCAAACATAGCATTGGGCTTTATTAAACGAAAATTTACATATAAACATGAAAACGTAATAGTGCCATTGTTCAAAAGTATGGTGAGGCCCCACCTTGAATATGGTGTGCAGTTCTGGTCACCTTATCTGATCAAGGACATTGTAAGACTCGAGTCAGTACAGCGTAGAGCGACGAAGATGATACCCTCATTAAGAAATAAACCATATGAAGAAAGACTTAAACGATTGAACCTGTTCTCATTAAAAAAGAGGAGGTTGAGGAGTCAGCTTATTGAGTGCTTTAAGATACTAAAAGGTTTCGACAAAGTCGATGTAAATGCACTATTCACATTAAACAATACTAATCAAACTCGCGGAAATGGAATGAAATTAAAAACGAAAAAGGCAAACCTAGATGTCCCAAAGAGTTTCTTCACCTACAGTGTGGCGACAGAGTGGAATAAACTACCAGCGAGAGTGGTGGAGAGCGACACAATAAACGCTTTCAAGGGAAGGCTTGACCTCTATCTGCAGAGGGCTGGGGTGATATGAAAAAAAAAAAAAAAAAAAAATGTATGTATGTACTGTATGTGTATGTGTGTGCACTGTACAGTATGTATATATATACTGTATATATATGTATGTATGTATGTATGTATGTGTATATGTGTATGTATGTGTGTATATAATATGTACCGGTATATATATATATATATATATACAGTATATATAGTTTGTAAGGCCAGACTGCCTAGTAAGGACCTTGAGGTCTGTGTGGTCTGTGTATCTATGTAGCTCTATGTCTCTCTCTCTCTCTCTCTCTCTCTCTCTCTCTCTCTCTCTCTCTCTCTCTCTCTCTCTCTCTCTCTCTCTCTCTAAAATAATAATGAAAATATCAACAATAATAATAATAATATAATAATGAAAATATCAACAATAATAATAATAATAATAATATAATCATGAAAATATCAACAACAATAATAATAATAATATAATAATGAAAATATCAACAATAATATTAATAATAATAATATAATCATGAAAATATCAACAACAATAATAATAATAATATAATAATGAAAATATCAACAATAATAATAATAATAATAATATAATCATGAAAATATCAACAACAATAATAATAATAATATAATAATGAAAATATCAACAATAATAATAATAATAATAATATAATCATGAAAATATCAACAACAATAATAATAATAATATAATAATGAAAATATCAACAATAATAATAATAATATAATAATGAAAATATCAACAATAATAATAATAATAATAATATAATCATGAAAATATCAACAACAATAATAATAATAATATAATAATGAAAATATCAACAATAATATTAATAATAATAATAATAAATACCAGAATATTAACAACGTGTATATCCCCTCCTCCAGACTGTGATAACACGCTAACAACCTAGAGGGTTCTTTACAGGACCGTAATTAATGCTATCACAATCACCTGCTAGTAAATATACCTTTATAGTGAAATGCTTCAGTCTACCTTCATTAATTTATTCTCTATTGTGTGAGTTTTATATGTACAGTATGTATTAACCCTCTCACGACCATATGACGCAGAGGTTGCCAGATTAGCAATACTAAATAGAGTTCTCTCACTCTTATAATTACCTCTCCAAAATTAGTTTTCTGCCCACAGCTAACTCAAAGACAACTGCAGAGGTTGAAGTAACTAAACTAAAGGTTTCTAAATACCCCTGATGGTAACAAAGGCTTTAAAGTATCCCCAATAGGCTCAACACAGCTAACTCAAAGACAACTGCAGAGGTTGAAGTAACTAAACTAAAGGTTTCTAAATACCCCTGATGGTAACAAAGGCTTTAAAGTATCCCTAATAGGCTCAACATTGCGTCAAGAACGTGAGAGGATTAATGTGTATTAATACATTTACGGCTGTGCATTGTCGTTATTTCATTATTTAGGTGTCCAGGGTTCGAATCCAAGGAGAATCATATGCATTCATTAATTTCATTGTGTGTGTTAGGGTCGATATTAGGTAATATCTCTGTATGTGTCCACTTTGGTCTATATAAAGGTAGCTACAACTATCTGTTTATTAAGGGGGCCCACCTTGTTTTTTTCTCTCTTTCCCTCTCTCTGAGTTGTGTCCATTCGGCCCCATTCAGCCTACTGTTTTTAAGACGTTTATCCACATCCAGGTGTTAATTTTTTCCAGCATATTTATAAAAATGGTTTTTGACAGTAGGTTAAATTTGTACATTTTTCGATAGAAAAATGTCTCCGGCGAAGCCGGATTTCTCCTTATAATACTGGCTCGCTATCGCTCGCCAGGAAGAAATCGACACCATGATGGGGATAAACGTCTTGAAACAGTAGGCTGAATGGGGCCGAATGGATGCAAGCCAGAGAAAGAGCGAAAAGGAGAGAAATCAAGGAGGTGACCCCCCTTAACCTATCTATCTATTTCCCCTCAGCAAGTTAAGAGGGCTGTTATCAGGTCCATATGATGCTATCTCTACCTATATAACGTAATGCTTTCATTTAGATCCATTCACCTATAGTTATCTATTCATATCAATCTATAGTTAGGTTTATAACAATCAAGGAACCATGTGTCTACTTCTCTACCTATCCATCTGTCTATATATTTTCCCTCTATCTACCTATCTATCTATCACTCGATATCTCTCTCTCTCTCTCTCTCTCTCTCTCTCTCTCTCTCTCTCTCTCTCTCTCTCTCTCTCTCTCTCTCTCTCTCTCTCTCTCTCTCTCTCTCTCTCCTTCCATTAATTTTCGGTCCTTACACATTAACAAGGTAGTGTTGTTATCAGGAGGCCTCCCCCTATTCAGGTATCACAATCACCCGCCATATTTACCTGTCGTGGGTAATGGGTTTATAGGGCCCTTCACCCATCATCATACCACCTTCCCCTCCTCAGTCTTAATTAAGGACGTTATGGTTTATTGATATATTATATATTTTATGTATTTATATATTTTTGCATTCACCCATTTATATATGCATTATTTTTATCTGCTCGCTAGACCTCCATCAAGCATAAAACATCCTCAATATCCCTCTTAGAGATAAATTTGTAATTTTTTTGGTAGAAAAATATCCCAGCCAGAGGCCGGTTTCTCCAAAAATACAGGCTCGCTATCGCTTGCCAGGAAAAAAATCGACACGTAAATGGCACGAAAGGTCAGAATATTGACAAATGAGGCGAAAAGGTCTTAAAATCGACAAACCAATGGAAATCAATGGGACTAAAACTGAGGAACAAGGCGGTCCAGAACTCCCCCCCCCCCCTCCCCTTTTTTGTTTTTCTTTTTCTGGTGAACAATCAATCCCACAAGTACTGACATCATATTTTTCAAGGTTTACCGAACTGAATCTAATCTTATCATAGCTTCGTTACCCAATATTTCCTTTTCGAGGCATCGTTTTAGCTTATCTAGGGTTCATACGTGCCAAGAATATATAAATTATGGTTTACATTAAAATAAAAATACCGGTAATAATAATAATAATAATAATAATAATGTCACCAATATATTTTCGAAGCTATCCCGAACTACATCGATTTTTCTTTATATTTTTGTATCTAATATATTTCTGGGCTCCGTTTATGGTGTTCGAGGAGTCGAAGAGGGCCTGATGGTGTGTCCTTGATTGTACAGTCGCGATCACAAGTTTCGATACACTTTGAGCCAATGGACTGCATGGAGTTTTCGAAAAGGGTCTCCAGTTCTGACGCTACTCTCGACTTACAGTGTGCTGGGTTAATAATCCAGAAGGGTTGATAGCCTCTGAAGTCCTATTTTAACAAATTCGCTAACTTTCAGCCATGAATGTGTACACTCGTGACACTATACATGGCCCTATAGAAATTCTCGAACAGTATACCGAACCTTCCAAATGTAAATATTATGTAAGAAATTAATTTGAAGATATATTTCAGATTGGGATTGCTACGAAAACCTAAGATTGCATTTTGAAAGGCTCATTTAAACAGTTTGAGGATTCAGAGAGAGAGAGAGAGAGAGAGTACAAAGGAGTACAAAGGAAATCAAGCAACAACAGGTCTAGTGACCCTTCTAGGTTGCTTGTCCTCCAAAACACTGAGGATCAAGTGTCCAAACAGTGGTTTAGAGTGGGTAAGGGAACATTGGAAAGGGAACTACTGCAAGGGGACATATGGGTTAGTAACTGAGGGGAGGATAAAGTTATTCATTTACAAACGCAGTCAGTCGCGGGTTTGATGCAAGATATTTGTCTAGGCGGAATTTAAATGAATCAACGGTGCTGCAGTCTATAACGTCTCGGGAAGCCCATTCCACAAGTTGACAACTCGATTGAAGAAGAAATTCTTAGATTCGTGCGAGTTAAAAGATTTACCAATAATTTTGCAACCGTTTCCCCGCGTGTAATTAGATTGGTCGATAGTGAAGTACTTACTACAGTTCATATTGTCGATGCCTTTGATGATTTTGAACACTTGAATTAAGTCGCCTCTTAATCTGCGCTGGGTTAAAGGAAATAGATTTAATTCTCTAAGACGCTCTTCGTATGGTTTGTTCTTTAGGCTAGGTATCATTTTGGTAACTCTACGTTGAACTCGTTCTAGCTTGTTTATATCTTTTTGGTAATAAGGGCACCAGGATTGAACGCAGTATTCCAGAAGAGGGCGGACTAAGGAATTGTAAAGGGTTAGGATAACTTTTGGATTTATGCTCAAATGACCTGCCTATAAAGCCAATTATTTTGTTTGCCTTCTTAACAACTTCTGAACATTGTTGACTCGGTTTTAGGTTACTCGATATTGTTACTCCAGATCAGTTTCTCTGTTTACATTCTTAAGCTGAGTGCCATTCATCGAATAGTTTGCTTTCTCATTTAGGTATCCGACATGTAGTACTTTACATTTATCCGCATTGAAACTCATTTGCCAAAATTTGGGCCCAACATGACAATTTATCTAGATTGTGTTGCATATCGTCAACTTGTTCTTTGAGAGTACGCTATTTGCAATTTTTGTATCGTCAGCAAATTTTGAGATTGTGCAGGTGAGACCCTCATCTATGTCGTTGATGTAAATTAGAAAGAGAATTGGTCCTAGTACCGATCCCTGGGGTACCCCGCTACTTACATTGGTCCATTTAGATGCCTTACCGTTTATGACTACCCTTTGCTTTCTGTTGCTGAGCCAATTTTCTATCCATTTCAACACACCGTCTTGTATTCCATGCGCTTTTAGTTTTAGCAGTAAACGTTTGTGGGGAACTTTGTCAAAGGCCTTTTGAAAATCAAGGTATATAATATCTACAGCTTTACTCTCATCGTAGAGGTTGAGGATATCGTGGAAGAAGTCTAAGAGGTTTGTTAAACAGGAACGTTTTTTACGAAAGAGAGAGAGAGAGAGAGAGCGCAAATACAGGAAGTCGTCAAGAAAAGCGGAAATAATGAGATTACAAATGGCTTTACAGAGAAACAATATAGACCCCCCTAAAAATATCCTAGGCACATCATGATTAACGAGATAGAAAACGGATGCTAACGAGATAGTCCCTGATGATTCCAGGTACAGTATATGAACGCTGGCCCAAGTACACACACACACCATTATATTGTATATTAGACCTTATTACTCTATGACTTGAAGTGAATTTACGATATTTCTGAGTTATTACACATTTAATCTATCTATCTACTGTATCTATCTATATACTCATGCCCAATCCCCGCTTTTCCTTTTTTTTTTTTTTTTTTTTTTTTTTTTTTTTTTTTTGCCGACTCAAGACAGCCAGAATAGGGACAACACAACATACAACAATGAACACACAAACAAAATACAAATTCACACACATCAAGGTCATCCAGGAGAAGACTCGGAGATTTTAATAGTTATTAATAAATAAAATAATCAGATTGTGATGGAAAATTGATTCTGAATCAATATTTCGATTCTGTATTTCATTCGATTTTGCTAACTAAGGTATGGTGAGTACCATTGTTCCATGTGCTATTAACGAAATGCTGCACGAAACTTTAAGGAGCCCACCTCGCTTTTTTACTCTTTCTCTTCCTCTCTCTTTGGCTTGTATCTATTCGGCCCCATTCAGCCTACTGTTTTAAGACTTTTACCCCCATCCAGGTGTCAATAGTTTCCTGGCGAGCGGTAGCGAGCCAGCATATATATATTTTTGTTTTGACAGCAAGCTAAATTTGTAAATGTTTTGATAGAAAAAATTATCTGGCGAAGCCGGAATTCTCCATACAATGTTGGCTTGCTATCGCTCGTCAGGAAGAAATCGACACCTGGATGGGGATAAAAGTCTTAAAACAGTTGGCTGAATGTGGCCGAATGGATACAAGCCAGAGAAAGAGAGAAAGAGAGAGAGATAATAAAACAGCAGGTGACCCCCCTTAATAAACTGGATAATAAACCGGCAGAACACACAACATTTATTTTTCTCCACGGCAGATCGAAAGGTTGATACTGTTAGAACCGGTCTTAACACTCACAATAGCCAGCGGTATCATCCAAATATTACAAGAAACAAACATGTTGCTGTAAATTGTCTAATTATTTTGTACCACATCTGTATGTTAAATTCATATGTAGGTATGGGCATTTCGTTTTCCACTACGTAGATTTAATTTGTATCTAACGATAGCTTTTTAATAACTCCGAAATAACAAAGACTCGCCTCGAGGGCCACAGAGTAATATGGTTTTATTTTTATCTGGTGAACACGTCTTTAAAAGTATAACTACGTTATTTCAATCACCCGTATATATATATATATATATATATATATATATATATATATATATATATATATATAGAGAGAGAGAGAGAGAGAGAGAGAGAGAGAGAGAGAGAGAGAGAGAGAGAGAGAGAGCTGGAGGCTAGATACTGATATATTGAATATGGTAGCAATGAAGATCGTGATAATTAAATCGAAGTATATACAGAGAGAGAGAGAGGAGGGTGCTTTATAGATACATAGAGAGTTAATTAGGCAGGCAAAGGAGAGAGAGAGAGAGAGCATAAAGGCCATTTTTGTCCTTTGCTTAACAGGTGAAGGAGAGAGAAGAGGGAAGGGCGGTATAGATATTAATATAACAATGGTAGGGGAAATTGGTGCATATTTCATTAACGGAAATTAATATATGGGTAATTGATGAGAGAGAGAGAGAGAGAGAGAGAGAGAGCGCGCGCGCAGTTCAACTACTTCATCTACATATTTGATAGATTCCGAGCAGTGGAGACTTGGAATAACATAGCTAGATGTCCACACCTTTTACTTGGGTCGCGCTATTAAGGGGTGATGGGCCGGTTTACTGGACCACTTTCTCCCTCATTTTTAACCCCATTAGTTTTCAGATGTTAAGATGTTTGCCCCATTAGTTAGTCGATTTTAAGACCTTTCGCCCCATTTCTTCGTCAATATTTAGACCTTTCGTGCTATTTAGGTGTCGATTTTTTCCCTGGCGAACGATAGTGAGCCTGTAATTTTGAAAGAACCAGCCTTCGGCCGGGACATTCTACCGAAAAATGTACAAATTAATTTAGAAGGGGGATCTAATGGATGTTTTTTTTTTTTTTATATATATATATATATATATATATTTGATGGGAGGTTTAGGAAGGACACTAGAAAAATAACGAATACACGCAAAAATCGCCCCAAAAAGTGAACCATCTCCCCTTAACACTCACTGAAGTTCTTGTATTTTTAGTGTAGAGTTTGATTTTGCTTCCCATTTTCGCATCATCAGCAAACTTAGAAATCTTACAAGTGAGGTAGGTGTCCATTAAGGGGAGATATCCACTGGAGGGATTTTTTTCTTGACCTCTTTCTCCCTCATGTTTAGCCCCATTACTATTGTGATTTTAAGACGTTTTCCCCATTAGTTTGGGTATTTTAAGAACTTTCATCCCATTTCTGTCAATTTTAAGATCTTTCGTGTAATTTAGGTGTCGATTTTTTCCTGGCGAGCGATAGCGAGCCTGTAATATAAGAGGAACCGGCCTTCGGCCGGGAAATTTTTCTACCGAAAAATGTACAAATATGTCTTGAAAGGGGGTCAAGGGGGTGTAATTTTAAGCTTGATGGAAGTCTACGGAGAAAACTAAAAACCTCCCCTTAATATCAGTAATGTACAGTACACTAAGAACAGGAATGGATCCAGCACCAAGCCCTGAGACACACCACAAACAACATCCTGCTAGTCAGATTTATTACCATAGTCTACTTTTACTAATTTCACTCCCAACACCAAACACCTCCCAAAGAAATGAATGAATAAAGCATGTGATCCACCGGGATTCGAACCTGGGTTACCACATACACGTTGTAAACACTATATAACCATTACACCATCAAGGCGTTTATCACAACTCAACTGGTTTCTATTCGTGTGTCAGTCGCTAATAAAGTGCAATATGTTGCTTGAATATCTTACCAACATCCAAAAACATTTTGCCTTAAGGGGGTAGTGCTTGGTTTTTGGTCTATATATTTATTTAATTGTATATTTGTTTAGTTTCCTCGCTAGACGTCCATCAAGCTTAGAAAAACACCCCCTAGACCTCCTTTCAAAACACCCCCAAGACCTCCTTTCAAAACACCCCCTAGACCTCCTTTCAAAACACCCCCTAGACCTCCTTTCAAAACACCCCCTAGACCTCCTTTCAAAACACCCCCTAGACCTCCTTTCAAAACACCCCCTAGACCTCCTTTCAAAACACCCCCTAGACCCCCTTTCAAAACACCCCCTAGACCTCCTTTCGAAACACCCCCTAGACCCCCTTTCAAAACACCCCCTAGACCTCCTTTCAAAACACCCCCTAGACCTCCTTTCAAAACACCCCCTAGACCTCCTTTCAAAACACCCCTAGACCTCCTTTCAAAACACCCCTAGAACCCCCTTCAAAACACCCCTTAGACCCCCTTTCAAAACACCCCTAGACCCCCTTTCAAAACACCCCTAGACCTCCTTTCAAAACACCCCCTAGACCTCCTTTCAAAACACCCCTAGACCTCCTTTCAAAACACCCCCTAGACCTCCTTTCAAAACACCCCCTAGACCCCCTTTCAAAACACCCCCTAGACCTCCTTTCAAAACACCCCCTAGACCCCCTTTCAAAACACCCCCTAGACCCCCTTTCAAAACACCCCCTAGACCTCCTTTCAAAACACCCCCTAGACTCCCTTTCAAAACACTCCCTAGACCCCCTTTCAAAACACCCCCTAGACCTCCTTTCAAAACACCCCCTAGACCTCCTTTCAAAACACCCCCTAGACCCCCTTTCAAAACACCCCTAGACCCCCTTTCAAAACACCCCCTAGACCCCCTTTCAAAACACCCCCTAGACCTCCTTTCAAAATATATTTGTAAATTTTTCGGTAAAAAAAATTCCCGGTTCCTTCTCAAATCAGAGGCTCGTTATCGCTCGCCAGGATAATAGCGACACCTAAAGGGCACGAAAGGTCTTAATATTGCCAACAAAATTAGGCGAAAGGTCGCAAAATCGCCAAATTAACGGAACGAACATCAGAACCTCAAAACTAGTATGCTAAACATGAGGGAGAAGGGGGTCCAGAAAAAGCGAGTAGTACCCCCTTAAAGCAAGATGTATGACATCGACCGCTGTGCTGAATAAGTAGATTTGTCAGGCGCGAAATACGCAAGTAAAGCCGGTATCACACGAGCGCTTTTTCCCTCAACATTTATCCTCAACACTGGTCTGGCAGCTTAAGAGGTCAACATTTAAAATATTTCAGTCACCTAAATTCATCCACCATCAGTCTAGTGTCCGATACCAGTGCAAAATAGTCCAGGAATAGTGTCAGAAATGTTTTGATCATCGAATGTTGACTATAAAAGCTCTCGTGTGATACCGGCTTAAGGTGTCAACTGATTGAAAGGGGTAAAGGTAATCTGCTGGTAAACAATAGTCCGACTCGCTAATCAGGACTCCTCAATAGGGTAGCTCAGACTGCACGGACGCTATCGCTAATTGGGTTATTTAGACAAACGTGGGGTATAAATAATGCAGATGTCTATTGTAGGAGTATTGGTGTGTGGGTGTGGGTGTGTGTGTGTGGGTGTGGGTGTGGGTGTGTGTGGGTGTGTGTGTGTGTGTGTGTGTGTGTGTGTGTGTGTGTGTGTTCTTAATAATGATACAAATAATAATAATTGCTGGTTCATTGGTCACTTGCAGCATGTAGGCTAGTGCAAGTTGATCGTTGAGCAGTTTGGTTATGGATGGATCACGATGCAAACCTCTCCATTGGGATATCCGAGAACGGCTTTAGGATTTCTGGAGGATTTGAACTATCGACCTTGCGATCAGTGCATGGTGCCTTTTGTGCTTGTGTGTGTGTTTTTTAACACACGTTCTTGCTTCTTTCTGTAGCCGCTTTTTGTTATCTCGTTTTTTTGTTTTTTGTTTTTATTACCTCGATTTTGACTTCAACCTTTGCACTGTCTACCATTATGTGTATCCATCTTGGTAACTACAATTTCCCCCCCTTCACCCCCCCCCCCTCTCTCTCTCTCTCTCTCTCTCTCTCTCTCTCTCTCTCTCTCTCTCTCTCTCTCTCTCTCTCTCTCTCTCTCTCTCTCTCTCTCTCTCTCTCTCTCTCTCCTCTCTCTCTCTCTCTCTCTCTCTCTCTCTCTCTCTCTCTCTCTCTCTCTCTCTCTCTCTCTCTCTCTCTCTCTCTCTCTCTCTCTCTCTCTCTCTCTCTCTCTCTCTCTCTCTCTCTCTCTCTCTCATCTAACCCGCCTCATAGTAGTGTCATTCTCTGCCATATCATTCGCCCATTACAATTCCGTAGGAAGTTCCATATACAGCCAATTATGACTACAATCATAAATATGTATTATTCGCAAATTATCACTCCAAAATACGAAAATTTATTCTCATTATTTGTGTAAAATATGTGTTTATAATTATGAACGTAATATGGAGGTGTATGCAATGATGATAATGTATGCAATGATTATAATGTATGCAATGATGATAATGTATGCAATGATGATAATGTATGCAATGATTATAATGTATGCAATGATGATAATGTATGCAATGATTATAATGTATGCAATGATTATAATGTATGCAATGATGATAATGTATGCAATGATTATAATGTATGCAATGATGATAATGTATGCAATGATTATAATGTATGCAATGATGATAATGTATGCAATGATGATAATGTATGCAATGATTATAATGTATGCAATGATTATAATGTATGCAATGATGATAATGTATGCAATGATGATAATGTATGCAATGATTAATGTATGCAATGATTATAATGTATGCAATGATGATAATGTATGCAATGATGATAATGTATGCAATGATTATAATGTATGCAATGATTATAATGTATGCAATGATTATAATGTATGCAATGATTATAATGTATGCAATGATAATGTATGCAATGATGATAATGTATGCAATGATGATAATGTATGCAATGATTATAATGTATGCAATGATGATAATGTATGCAATGATTATAATGTATGCAATGATTATAATGTATGCAATGATTATAATGTATGCAATGATTATAATGTATGCAATGATTATAATGTATGCAATGATGATAATGTATGCAATGATTATAATGTATGCAATGATTATAATGTATGCAATGATTATAATGTCTTCACTCTGCAGGAATTTCAATGTATATACAGTTTATAACAAGAGTTAATCAGGGAGAAGGAGGGATCGAGAGAGGCAGATATTGCCGATTTAAGAGATTTGGTCGCATATGTTCCAAAATGGTTCTTTGGAGGACGACTCCAAATAATCCTTGGTAGGGAAAATTACGATATATGTATATTGAGTTAAATATGAGAGAGAGAGAGAGAGAGAGAGAGAGAGAGAGAGAGAGAGAGAGAGAGAGAGAATAATGTTGGAAAGACAAATTCACAATGCCATAAATGTTTGAATGAGGAAATTATGCCCACTTGACGAAAAAGCGTATTACAATAATAATGGTAAGATAAATTCACAACGCTGTACATCCTTGAATGATGGAAACACGTATTATTGTGATGACCCGACTAGTTTCGACTCTCTCTGGAGCCCTCTTCTGTCATGTAGATGTAATTTATCCATAGATTAATGATACTTACATTGTGTTAAAGCTGGTATCACACGAGCGCTTTTTCCCTCAACATTTATCCTTAACACTGGTCTGACAGCTTATGCGGTTAATATGTATACTATTTCTGCTACCTATATTTATCTATCATCAGTCTAGTTTCCGATACCAGTGCAAAATAATCCAGAAATGTTGCCAGATAAATGTTGATTATCGAATGTTGACTATAAAAGCTCTCGTGTGATACCGGCTTTTATACATAGATAGGCAGATACAATTAAATTTATTGATAGACGGATGCATGATAAGTAACACCCCGTTCTTAACATTAATCATCAATTATAAACCCCAATGTACTTGAATAAACTAATGAAAGCATATGGTCATCCCGGGATTCGAACTCTGGACACCACACCCAGAATATAAGCATCTAAACCATTTTTTGATAGACTCATTTCTTAGTTTCATAAAAGTAAACATTCACATAACAATTTGCATGTGTGGTGTGTAAGTGTGTGCGTGTGTGCGTGTTACAAGTGGTACTGGACAATTGCCGACAGAAAAGTGGTACACATGTTCTTGAACAAATCTGACACGCTGACGAAATATTTAAAAACGTTCCCTTGCTTGTTTTTTGGTCTATATATTTATTTATTTATTTTTGAGTTTCCTCGCTAGACCTCCATCAATCTTTAAAAAAAAACACACTCTCTAGACCCCCCTTTCAAGATAAATTTCTCGGCCAAAGGTCGGTTCCATCTGAAATTAGAGGCTTGTTATCGCTTGCCAGGAAAAAATCGACATCTTAAGGACACGAAAGGCCTTCCTATTGATAACAAAATGAGGCGAAATATCTCAAAATTGCCAAACAAACGGAACGAACATCTTAAAACCTCAAAACTAATATGCTAAACACGAGGGAGAAGGGGGTCCATAAAAAGCGAGTACTACCCCCTTAAGCACATGTGCAGACAGGGTTTTCACTCAACTAATGGTCATGGTTTCATGTTTTGATGTTATATAGAAATGTACCAGTTATTGGTGTCTGCGATTGTACCTTAGCTTGCTACCTCATAGTTGGTTCATGATAACATATTATGTGTCATTGATTTTTAGGTAGCTTGATAATGATCATAAATATTTAGTAAGGCATATTTTGCTTCTACCCCTTCAGCACGATGACGCAATTTTCATCATATTCTGGTTATCCTAATTACACGACTTTTTGAAGTTGTATAATCTACCTCCAGTGAGGTAAATACGATCTCTGCAAACCTTCTGAATAACATAGGTCTTTCTTATGCTGAAGAAAAAAAATAGTTTAATTTTAGACAGAATCAAAGGTAAAATGACGTCATCGTGCTGAAGGGGTTAATTGCAATTGAATTGCCACATTGGTTTAATGAATTAAGTTTCCTCAACATTTTTAGAAGCAAATACAAAAATCGCGTTTTTATTTAACGATTGAACACCATTACACCATCTCGTTCAGATGCATTGTGATTGATGCTCCAGTGTTTTTAAATTAAACTTTATATTGCCTTGTGATAGCCTTTTATAACTGGTTAGAAATGGGTACGATATATATATATATATATATATATATATATATATATACTGTATATGAGCGAGAGAGGGAGAGAAAGTAAAAATACGACTAATACAGGTGAATGAATGTGCCAAACAGACATAGCAATGGTTGTTTTGTCTATGTGTATGATGAAGACAAAAGGCAAGGGTGCCTGTAACAAGTGTCTCCCCTTAAGTTGAATGAGTGAGAGAACCAAATTTAACTTTTTTTTTTCCTTCGGTGTTCAGTATTGGAAAGAAGAGTGGTGTGCTTGTTTAGTGTAGTGAAATGGAAAGGAGGAGGAGGAGGTGTTTGTGAGAGCTGGCTGGATTACTCTGTGTATAGGCGAGACAAACAGAAACGGTGGGGGAAGCCAGACAATATTGTACATCCCCACACACTAACAGCATACAGTAACGATGACGTCTTTTTTATTTAGCTTAGGAGGGATCTGTCGGAGCTCAGAGGAATAACGGAGATAGTCTGTAGCCTTTCTATTGTTAGAGGTCCTTCCTAAGCTGAATACAATACTTTAATAGTTGCCGTAACATAATGAAATGGACGTCACCGGTACTGAACAGGTTAAGGCAGCATATTGACCAGACTGATCAGGTCCCACACTCACGCATACTGACATTCATCAAACATTATTAATATCTCGGTTCACTCGCATACCACACACACACACACACACACATATTACACACACACACACACACACACACACACACACACACACACACACACACACACACACATCACACACACACACACACACACACACACACACACACACACACACACACTCACACTCTCTTTCTCTTCATGATCGTATTTTATTTCCAAAGGCCCACTAGCATCAATTGTCCTATATTGTCTTTTACGTTTCAAATAAAGACTAAGCTGATAACTAAGTACATGTAATATCACTAACTTACAGTATATTATGTAATTAACTTAATACATGTAATATCACCAACTTATGTTCTGTAATTAACTCAATACATGTAATATCACCAACTTATGTTCTGTAATTAAATCAATACATGTAATATCACCAACTTATGTTATGTAATTAACTCAATGCAAATTAGTGAACTGACACATCTTGAAGACAATGCTCCAGTGATAATGTCGTGTTATGATCCATATTAATTAGTCTAATGACCAACGCAAGAAACACATATTATTAATTTATCGATCTAAATGTCCATATCTTGATACCGTGGATATTTTAATTCCTTTAGTACCGGCGACTATTAGACGATTTTATTCAGTTTAAAAAGTGCCTCCAATAATTAACAGGTTTCGAACTATCTTACCTCAACCATTTTACTACCATAGCTCATTCTTAAGGGGAGGATGGCCATTTGTTTGGTCTATTAATTCATTTATTCTTATATTTTTTTAGTTTCCTCCCTAGACCTCCATCAAGCTTAGAAAAACACCCCCTAGACCCCCCTTCAAGATTAATTTGTACATTTTTCGGTAGAAAAATGTCCCGGCCGAAGGTCGGTTCCTCTTAAAATTGCAGGCTCGCTATCGCTCGCCAGGAAATAATCGACACCTAAATGGCACGAAAGGTCTTAAAATTGACAACGAAATGGGGCGAAAGGTGTTAAAATCGCCAAACTAATGGGCCGAACGTCTTATAATCTCAAAACTAGTGGGGCTAAACGTTGGGGAGAAGGGGGTCCAGAAAAACGGTCCGCCTCCCCTTAAGTTGCACACAATCGTCTAAATATAGCTAGAATAAAATTAAAAAGACGTCGCCGGTACAGAAGAGGTTAAAGAGTTTGTTTCCAGTTGACCCTTTCGTATTGCTGATATAGTCTATTCGCTGTAAGTAGGCGAGAAATCATGACCTCTATCCTCTGTAACTCAAAAAGGGCTAGAGCAAATATAATATGTTAAGTATAGAGGGGATTATAGGTAATAACACAACATATTAATTATTGGATAAGTGATAATAAGTATAAAAGTACAGATATAAGTACAGATATATGATAAGGCTTATAATAAAAGCCTGAGGAGCAAGGTGATATATGACTTGTGTGGTCTAATATATCTAGGGGATATAGGAGCTTGGCTATAGAGGGTGAGTCAGAGTCTAGAGGGAGTAAAGAGCTCTGTCTCTCTCTGGCTGAGGTCTGTTGAAGTGTGTCTTGAAGATGCCTGAGTAAGAAGGCATCGACTGGGTTCAAGGATGTTGAAGCAACACAGCATTAACTCAGCATTCTGGTATGACGTATGACCGGATAAATACATTATACAGTTTACATTTACAGAGGAAATGGGTGTTGATTTAAGTGGAAGTATTAACAAATATATTATATGTTAATGAGATAGATAAAGTTATAGGGAGTTCAATGAATCAAGAATGTTTAATATGAATGTTAAGAGTTTAGAAGTTACAGGGATAAAGGCATATAAGCAGTGAGATATGTGTGTAGCAATATATATGCAGGGCTTATAATGTCATACTACACAAATGGGCTGTAAATTTCCACATCTACTCCTTGACCGACTCTTCCCAAATGGTAGACATATTAGCTCGATTGCTCTAGTCGTTTTTGAGTTACAGAGGATAAAGATCATGATTTATCGCCTACTTACAGCGAATAGACTATAGTTATGTGACATTGTACCCTAACTACATATCCATTTATGACGTCATATTAGGCTTGCCATATTCACCATTTGGTAATTGTGTATGAAGCTATTATACATTATTATAGGCAATTAAGGGGAAGCAGACCGTTTTTCTAGACCCCCTTCTCCCTAATGTTTAGCCCCACTAGTTTTGAGATTATAAGATATAATGGGCCGAACGCCCATTAGTTTGTCGATTTTAACACCTTTCGCCCCATTTCGTTGTCAATTTTAAGACTTCGTGCCATGTAAGTGTCGATTATTTCCTGGTGAGCGATAGCGAGCCTGCAATTTTAAGAGGAACCGGCCTTCGGCCGGGAAAATTTTCTACCGAAAAATGTACAAATTTATCTTGAAGGGGGGTCTAGGGGATGTTTTTCTAAGCTTGATGGAGGTCTAGGGAGGAAACTAAAAAATATATGAATAAATTAATTAATAGACCAAACAAACGGCCGGTCTCCCTTAACTTATAACATTCAGTCTAGAGCTGAACGTTTCTTCTTATTGCTAGTTTGTAGCTTGCCAGGACAACTTACGGAGGGTGACCTGCTTTTTGTTATTTCTGACCTTTTGTCTCTTTCTCTGGCTTGTATCCATTCGGCCCCATTCAGCCAACTATTTTAAGACTTTTATCCCCATCTAGGTGACGATTTCTTCCTGGCGAGCGATAGCGAGCCAGCATTATATGAAGAAATCCGGCTTCGCCGGAGAAATTTTTCTATCGAAAAATTTAAACCTGCTGTCTAACAAAAAATAAAAAATATGCTGGCTCGCTACCGCTCAGCAGTAAGAAATTGACACCTGGATGGGGATAAACGTCTTAAAACAGTAGGCTGAATGGGGCCAAATGGATACAAGTCAGAGAAAGCTAGAAAAGGACAGAACAAAAACAGGTCACCCCCCTTAACCCGTTCAGTACCAGGGGCGGCCTTTTCATCATATTTTGGCAACTGTTAGACGACTTTATTCAGCTTAGGAAGGCCCTCTAGCAATAATGAGACTTCAAACTATCTCAACCAATCCTTTTAATTACGACAGATCCTTCCTAAGCTGCATAATATAGTCTAAATATAGCTAGAATAAAATATAACACACGTCGCTGGTACTCAAAGGGTTAATACAATAGTAGAAATACTAAATCGAACTAATAACACAGACTATGACAACAGGTATGTCCTCAATATTTTGTACAGTCGCGCTAATAAGTCATGGCCCAGCTGTCATTACGTTTGGCTTGCTCTGTGCTGTGTTAATGTCTGTCAGATGTTGAATAGCGTGGGTAACTGTAGGAACATGTTTGTATATTTTACTCGATATGAAGAAATGAAGCTTAGATATTGTTGATACCAATTGTTGATCAAAACATACATGGTGCCCAGACATCACTTAGTAGCGCGACTGTACACCATACGCAACCATGGCCCCTGGTAAAAACTACAACTATTTTAAGGGGACATGGGCCGGTTTTCTGGACCACTTTCTCCCTCATGTTTAGCCCCATTATTTTTCAGATGTTAAGATGTTTGCCCCATTACTTAGTCGATTTTTAGACCTTTCGCCCCATTTCTTCGTCAATATTTAGACCTTTCGTGTTATTTAGGTGTCGATTTTTTCCCTGGCGAACGATAGTGAGCCTGTAATGTTGGAAGAACCGAAACATTTACAAAATTAATCTAGAAGGGGGATCTAATGGATGGTTTTTTTAAATTTGATGGAGGTCTAGGGAGGAAACTAGAAAACTAATGAATACATGCAAAAATCGCCCAAAAAGTGAACCATCCATCCCTTAATACTAGTATTTGTGAACAAATATTGACATTTATGACCTTTTCTACCTTGAACAAACTTCTCTTATAAACTGAATAGGTTTTCAGTAGAAATTGCAAAGAGAAGCACCCAGTGTAACGAGTGTACTGCTCGTTACAGTCACTCAGTTTTATTTCCTATATTGTCTTTCTGCAAGGTAGTTGAGGCTCTCTCTCTCTCTCTCTCTCTCTCTCTCTCTCTCTCTCTCTTATTGTTCTGCAAGGTAGTTGAGATACTAACCATTCTTCTCTCTCTCTCTCTCTCTCTCTCTCTCTCTCTCTCTTATTGTTCTGCAAGGTAGTTGAGGTTCTCTCTCTCTCTCTCTCTCTCTCTCTCTTTATTATTGTTCTGCAAGGTAGGTGAGTCTCTCTCTCTCTCTCTTTTATTATTGTTCTGCAAGGTAGTTAAGATACTAACTATTCTTCTCTCTCTCTCTCTCTCTCTCTTTATTATTGTTCTGCAAGGTAGAGATACTAACGCATCTTTCTTCTCGTCTCGCTCTCCTACTTCTCAACTTGCTCTCAATCTCTCATCTCTCGTCTCGTCTCTCCCATCGCTCCCCTCCCTCCTCTGCGCTTTCTCTCTCTCTCTGTTCTCTCAGGTAGTTGAGATACTAACCATTCTCTCCCTCTCTCTCAAGCATCTCCTCTCTTATGTATTGTTCTGGCACAGGTCGTTTGATGTACTACTTCAGTCTTCTCGTCTCTCTCTCTCTCTCTCTTTATTGTTATGCAAGGTAGTTGAGTCTCTCTCTCTCTCTCTTTATTATTGTTCTGCAAGGTAGTTGAGGCTCTCTCTCTCTCTCTCTTTATTATTGTTCAGCAAGGTAGTTGAGTCTCTCTCTCTCTCTCTCTTTATTATTGTTCTGCAAGGTAGTTGAGGCTCTCTCTCTCTCTCTCCTCTTTATTTATTGTTCGGCAGGGTAGTTGATTCTCTCTCTCTCTCTCTCTCTCTCTCTCTCTCTCTTTATTATTGTTCTGCAAGGTAGTTGAGATACTAACCATTCTCTCCCGCTCTCGCTCTCTCTCCCACTCCTCTCTCTTCTCACTCTCTCTCTACCATTCCCTCTCTCTCAACCCTTTGACATACCAATTCGAGAGGGTTATTCTTAATTAAAAGATAACTAACTTACTCTTCCCCCCTCTCCCTCATACTTCAAGCCCCCTCCCCCCTCCCTTACTGTCACTTTTAAGGGGACAGTGGCTGTTTGCTTGGTATATTAATTCATTTATTCATATATTTTTTTAGTTTCCTCCCTAGACCTCCATCAAGCTTAGAAAAACACCCCCTAGACCCCTCCTTCAAGATAGATTTGTAAATTTTCGGTAGAAAAATGTCCGGCCAAAGGCCGATTCCTCCTAAAATTACAGGCTCGCTATCGCTCGCCAGGAAATAATCGACACCTAAATGGCACGATGGGTCCTAATATTGACAAAGAAATTGAGTGAAAGGTCATAAAATCCCCAAACTAATGGAACCAACGTCTTAAAATCTCAAAACTCGTGGGGCTAAACATTAGGGAGAAGGGGGTCCAGAAAAACAGTCTGTCTCCCCTTAATAACTGAATATAATATCCCAGCCTCATTGTCGTGGAGTATTGAAGTTTTGTCAGTCGTGATGGTGAATGGTTTGATGCTGTTTGAAGTTAGAGGGACTGAATTATGGCTCTTGTACGGTGATGGTGATGATGGTGATAGTGTATAGATGGTGATGATGGAGATAGAGGTGATAAAGATGGTGATGGTAGGGGTGATAGTGTTAGTGGTGGTGTTAAGGATGATGATATGGTTGTAAAAATGGTGATAGTGTTAAGGATGATGATGAAGGTGGTGATGATAGTGTTAGTGGTGGTGTTAAGGATGATAATGGTGGTGGTGATGATAGTGTTAATGGTGATGGCAGTGGTGTTGTTAAGGATGATGGTGGTGGTGGTGATGGCAGTGGTGTTGTTAAGGATGATGATGGTGGTGGTGATGAGAGTGTTAGTGGTGATGACAGTGGTGGTGTTAAGGATGATGATGGTGGTGGTGATGATAGTGTTAGTGGTGATGGCAGTGGTATTGTTAAGGATGATAATGGTGGTGGTGATGATAGTGTTAGTGGTGTTGTTAAGGATGATGGTGGTGGTGGTGATGGCAGTGGTGGTGTTAAGGATGATGATGATGGTGGTGGTGATGATAGTGTTAGTGGTGATGGCAGTGGTGTTGTTAAGGATGATAATGGTGGTAGTGATGATAGTGTTAGTGGTGGTGTTAAGGATGATGATGGTGGTGGTGATGATAGTGTTAGTGGTGATGGCAGTGGTGTTGTTAAGGATGATAATGGTGGTAGTGATGATAGTGTTAGTGGTGATGGCAGTGGTGGTAAGGATGATGATGGTGGTGGTGATGATAGTGTTAGTGGTGATGGCAGTGGTGTTGTTAAGAATGATGATGGTGGTGGTGATGGCAGTGGTGGTGTTAAGGACGATAATGGTGGTAGTGATGATAGTGTTAGTGGTGATGGCAATGGTGGTGTTAAGGATGATGATGGTGGTGGTGATGATGTTAGTGGTGGTGTTAAGGATGATAATGGTGGTGGTGATGATGTTAGTGGTGATGGCAGTGGTGGTGTTAAGGATGATGATGGTGGTGGTGATGATAGTGTTAGTGGTGATGGCAGTGGTGGTGTTAAGGATGATGATGGTGGTGGTGATGATAGTGTTAGTGGTGATAGAGATGGTGTGTTAATGGTGAATATAGTGTTAGTGGTGATGATGGAGGTAGTGATGATAGTGTTAGTGGTGATGGCAGTGGTGGTGATGATGATGGTGAATATAGTGTTAGTGGTGATGGCAGTGGTGGTGTTAAGGATGATGATGGTGGTGGTGATGATAGTGTTAGTGGTGATAGAGATGGTGTGTTAATGGTGTTGATGGTGAATATAGTGTTAGTGGTGATAGAGATGGTGTGTTAATGGTGTTGATGGTGAATATAGTGTTAGTGGTGATAGAGATGGTGTGTTAATGGTGTTGATGGTGAATATAGTGTTAGTGGTGATGGCAGTGGTGATGATGGAGGTAGTGATGATAGTGTTAGTGGTGATGGCAGTGATGGTGATGATGATGGTGAATATAGTGTTAGTGGTGATGATGGAGGTAGTGATGATAGTGTTAGTGGTGATGGCAGTGGTGGTGATGATGATGGTGAATAGAGTGTTAGTGGTGATGATGCAGGTAGTTATGATACATATGGTGATGGTGTTAAGGATGATGATGGTGGTGATGGTGATGGGAGTGGTAATTAAGGGGAGGTTTGTAGTTTGTTCCCTAGACCTCCCATCAAACTTAAAATTACACCCCCTAGACCACCTTTCAAGATATATTTGTACATTTGTCGGTAGAAAATGGCCCGGCCGAAGGCCGGTTTCTCTTACAATACAGGCTCGCTATCGGTCGCCAGGAAAAAATCGACACCTATATTTGTGGCACCTAAAAACAATGGGGCTAAACATGAGAGTGAATGGGTTCAGAAAAAATATCTTCAAGTGGAAACCTCCCATTAATAATACTATAACTGAATGAAACCCTAGGCGCCCCTTGGTCTTGGCAAAGGTCTAATTACCGATCGTCGATGTTATTAGTTACGTGTTCAATTGCGGAATCTAACGTTAAGATTAAAAAAAAAAAAAAAAAAAATCGTATTATTGACTTGGCGTTTCGATAAAGGCAGGATGTGGTATTTTGTTGACCTCTAACCCCTTCTTCTTTTGTTGACCTCTAACCCCTTCTTCTTTTGTTGACCTGTAACCCCTTCTTCTTTTGTTGACCTGTAACCCCTTCTTCTTTTGTTGACCTCTAACCCCTTCTTCTTTTGTTGACCTGTAACCCCTTCTTCTTTTGTTGACCTCTAACCCCTTCTTCTTTTGTTGACCTGTAACCCCTTCTTCTTTTGTTGACCTCTAACCCCTTCTTCTTTTGTTGACCTGTAACCCCTTCTTCTTTTGTTGACTTCTAACCCCTTCTTCTTTTGTTGACCTGTAACCCCTTCTTCTTTTGTTGACCTGTAACCCCTTCTTCTTTTGTTGACCTCTATCCCCTTCTTCTTTTCATTTTATTATAGCTTTATTTAGACGATTGTGTGCAGTTTAAGAAGGCTCTGTGTTGGTAAAAGGATTAAGGGGGGTGACCTGCTTTTTGTTAGTTCTGTCCTTTTGTCTCTGGCTTGTATCCATTCGGCCCCATTCAGCCAACTATTTTAAGACGTTTATCCCCATCTAGGTGTCGATTTCTTCCTGGCGAGCGATAGCGAGCCAGCATTATATGAAGAAATCCGGCTTCGCCGGAGACATTTTTCTATCAAAAAATGTACAAATTTAGCCTGCTGTCAAACAAAAATAAAAATATGCTGGCTCGCTACCGCTCACCAGTAAAAAATTGACACCTGGATGGGGATAAACGTCTTAAAACAGTAGGCTGAATGGGGCCAAATGGATACAAGCCAGAGCAAGATAGAAAAGGACAGAACAAAAACAGGTCACCCCCCTTAAATGAGATAGCATTGCTGGAGGTTGAATAAAGCTCGTCTCATAGAAGCCAAACTAAACCTAACCTTTTCGGTACCAGCGACGTCTACTCGATTGTATTCTACCTATATTTAGACGATTTTGTGCAGTTTCAGGGGAGAGATTTCCACTGGAGGGATTTTTTTCTTGACTCCTTTCTCCCTCATGTTTAGCCCCATTGCTTTTCTAATTTTAAGACGTTCGCCCCATTATTTTGACGATTTTAAGAATTTTCGACCCATTTCTGTCAATTTTAAGACCTTTCGTGCCATTTAGGTGTCGATTTTATCCTGGCGAGCGATAGCGAGCCTGTAATTTAAGAGGAACCGGCTTTCAGCCGGGAAATTTTTCTACCGAAAAATGTACACATTTATCTCGAAAGGGGCTCAAGGGGTTATCTTAAGCTTGATGGATATCTAGAGACCAAACTAAAAACCTCCCCTTAAGAAGAATGTATGGTAGTAAAAACAGTTAAAGACAGATATTTCGAAGCCTGTTAATTGCTGGAGACCCTTATAAGACTAAATCAACTCGTCAAATAATAGCCAGAATAGAGTTAAAAGAAAGAGTTAACCCTTTCACGCACATATGACGCAGAAGTTGCCAGATTAGCAATAACAAATAGAGTTCTCTCACTCTTATAATTACCTCTCCAAAATTAGTTTTCTGCCCACAGCTAACTCAAAGACAACTGCAGAGGTTAAAGTAACTAAACTAAAGGTTTATAAATACCCCTGATGGTAACAAAGGCTTTAAAGTATCCCGAATAGGCTCAAAATCGCGTCATATGTAGGAAAGAGTTAATTCTCTCTCTATATCCTGCCACACACTATGCGTCATCCTCTACCCATCACCCTGCCCGACAACAGCCGTATGAGTGTCTGGCAGCAATATTAGGTAAACTGTATTCTGATGACTGATGAGGAGGATATACGAGGAACTTAAGGGGGTCACCGTTTTTGTTTATATTTTGTTCGCTTCTTTTCTCGGCTTGTATCCATTTGGCCCCATTCAGCCAACTGTTTTAAGACGTTTATCCCCATCCAGGTGTCCATTTCTTCCTGGCGAGCGATAGCGAGCCAACATTGTATGGAGAAATCCGGCTTCGCCGGAGACATTTTTCTATCGAAAAATGTACAAATTTAGCTTGCTGTCAAAACAAAAATACATATACTGTATATGCTGGCTTGCTACCGCTCGCCAGGAAAATATTAACACTTGGATGGGGGTAAACGTTGGCTGTGTGTGTATATATATGTAGAGTCATGTAAAGGGTTGAATTAGCTTGAATACTATTTTGTAATAAACATGCTTCTATTTTTTGTCTGTAAAGGTGTATATGATGTATGTGTAGTTGGCATTTGTATGCATTTTTTTTTTTTTTTTTTTTTTTATAGAAATGGATATATTATGGTCTACAGTAAATTATTTACCATGTTCTCATATATAGGTTTAAATGAATAGTGTAAGTGTGTATTCCATGCACAACAAAGTTTATGTCCTTTACTAATTAGGCATATACTGTTAGGGAAGCGTATGTGTCTTTGTGTCGAATTGTGGGTATAATTGCGAGTATGGCCTTTGAACATCAAGTCAATAGTTTTACAATGTATGTTATATATATTCAATTTTTGTAAATGGTATTACATGGGTAATTGTGATAATGAACAATCAGCTGTGAGCAGTGAGTGTGACCTCAGGGTTAATCACCATTAATTTAATTTGTTTTATGTTATTATATTTTGCCTACATACATCCCTTTTCGAATTTAGAAAAAATCTTTACAACACGTAGTTCCCGGGGCACATAGCTGTGACTAAGTGTATTATATACAATTGTATTTTGATAGATCGAGTTATAGCCAGGTGCCTTTAAGAGAGACATCTCTCAAAAGGCTCAGCCTTATTTTTTTGTATTATTATTATATATTTTTGTTTTTTAACAAATCATTTGTAAGCAAAATTGTATTGTATACTAAAAAAAAAAAAAAAAAAAAAAAAAAAAAACCGTCTTAAAACGGTAGGCTGAATGGGGCCGAATGGATACAAGCCAAAGAGAGAGGGAGATAAAACAAAAATAATACGAGGTGGGCTCCCTTAAGGGGGGTTATTTTATGATCATGATGATGGTGTTAATAGATTGATTGTGATGATACGTATGATGGAAGCGATAGTGATGATGGACTGTGTTGTGATTGTGATGATACGTATGATGGAAGCGATAGTGATGATGGACTGTGTTGTGATTGTGATGATACGTATGATGGAAGCGATAGTGATGATGGACTGTGTTGTTGTAATTGTTGGTCCTATACCGATACATGTTAGATATGATGATGATGACGGTGATTGTGATGATGATTTTGATGACACTTGTGAAGTTGATAGTGATGATTGCTGGTGTTGCTGTTTACACTGATATATCCACACAGTATTAGGTTATATACTGATCAATTATATATATATGAGGATAGTGTTAATGTTATGATTGTAATACAAATATGATTGGTGGTAACTGATTGTATTGTTGTTTAAGGGGAGGTTTTAGTTTGTTTCCTACTCCAGCAATCTTAAAATTTCACCCCCTTGACCCCCTTTCAAGATAAATTTGTACATTTTTCGGTAGAAAAATTTCCCGGCCAAAGGCCGGTTCCTCTTAAATTACAGGCTCGCTATCGCTCGCCAGGAAAAAATCGACACTTAAATGGCACGAAAGGTCTTAAAAGTGACATAAATGGGGCGGAAGTTCTTAAAATCGCCAAACTAATGGGGCGAACATCTTAAAATTAGAAAGACAATGGGGCTGAACATGAGGGAGAAAGGAGTCCAGAAAAAAATCCCTCGAGTGGAAATCTCCCCTTAAAGAGATACTAATTGTTGTATTTGGGGTTATATAGATACCTGCCAAATAATTATAATGATAGTGGTGATACTCTAGTCTATTCGCTGTAAGTAGGCGAGCAATCATGACCTCTAACCTCTGTAACTCAAAAAACGACTAGAGTAATCGAGCTAATATTTCTACCATTTGGGAAGAGTCAGTCAAGTAATAGATGTGGAAATTTACAGTCAATTTGCTCTAGCCCTTTTTGAGTTACAGTGGATAGAGGTCATGATTTTCGCCTACTTACAGCGAATAGACTATAATATTATTATAATGAGTGTGATGATATGTATAATGTTATGATAATTGATTTTTTTTTTATAATGATATTTTTTTTTTTTTTTTTTTAAAGAGACAATGAACGGAGGAAGGAAAAACACAGATAAAACAAAAAGGTCCATGTGCCTAAAGGCATCCTCCATTCATAAAATGTTTGTAACAACTGGATTTAAACATTTGCAGATTGTAAGTTTGTGGAAAGCAATTCGAGGGAAGTGAATTCCAAAGAGTAGTAGCTCTGGGGATAAATGAATTCTGATAAGCAGAAGTTCTGCATTGTGGAGGAGAAAGTGTAAATTCATGGGCGCTCTCAGCTGCCCTAGTTCTACGGGGAAAGATGTGGAGAGGCGGCACAATTGAAGCAAGTTCCTCGGAACAATTGCTGTGAAAATATCTGTAGAATAATGCAAGGGATGCAACGTTTCTTCGTATGGATAATGTAGGAAGGTCCTGTGTGATTGCAGGGTTATTGATTACTCTAATAGCTTTATTTTGAATTTTGTCCAACTGCCTCAATGCAACCACTCCACTTCCACCCCACAGAGGTGAACAGTAATCCATCTGAGAACGCACATGACTTTTATATATCACGGCCAACTGCTCGTCAGTGAAGAATTCTCGAACTCTGTACAGGAGTCCCAGTTTTTTAGAGGCATTCTTAGCAATGCTTCCAACATAATGTGTGTATAAGACTATAATACTGTATTTGGTCGTATGCTGATACATGTGATGAATAACGATACACGTGGCAATGAGATTAATTATATTTGTGTTATTAAGGGAGCCCACCTCGCTTTGCTTCTCTTTTTCTCCCTCTCTCATTGGCTTGTATCCATTTGGCCCCATTCAGCCTACTATTTTAAGACTTTGACTCCCATCTAGGTGTACATATTTTCCTGGCGAGCGGTAGCGAGCCAGCATACCGGTATATATACTTTTGTTTTGACAGCAAACTAAATGTGTACATTTTTCGATAGAAAAATGTCTTCGGCGAAGCCGGATTTCTCCATACAATGCTGGCTCGCTATCGCTTGCGAGGAAAAAATCGACACCAGGATGGGGATAAACGTCTTAAAACAGTTGGCTGAATGGGGCCGAATGGATACGAGCCAGGGAGAGAGATATAAAAAAAGTCGGTGACCCCCTTTAATGACAGTTTATGGTATACTGCCATTCAGTACAGACTCTGAACATTATGGGGGTGAAGAGGTACAATTGAGATCAAGTTTAGCTCTTTTTACTCCCAGAGATCCTGCCTGAGCTCCATAAAATCGTATTATTTTGCCTGATTCAAAAGTTAAATGAAGTACGAAGTTGGCTGGAAGGCATAGATCAAATATTGTTTAGAAAATGTAAGCCTCCGAAATGGATTATCAATTCAGTTGGCATGCAGATTTTGACATTGGGCTGTGCGGGGGTGGAAAGGAGGGAGGGTGGGGGGGGGGGATATCTTGGAGTGACCAGGTCCGTACGCCTCAGTGCATTGATTCCTTAAGTGGGAGAGAGAGAGAGAGGGAGAGGGAGAGAGAGGGAGAGGGGAGCTGAAAAGGATAGATATGGTTAGAAAATAGATGAGAGAGAGAGAGAGAGAGAGGGGTGCTGAAAAGAATAGATATGGTTAGAAAATAGATGAGAGAGATAGATAGAAGAGGGGACTGGAGCTGAACAGAATAAATATGGTTAGAAAATACTGTAGATGAGAGAGGCATATAAATGAGAGAGAGAGAGAGAGAGAGCGAGGGGTGGGGGGGGGGGGGTTCTAGGGAGAATCAATATGGTTGGTAATATAACAGGGAGGTGTTGGTTAACATAACTGGATAGATACAGCAGATAGGCAATACATAGCTAGATGGATTGCTAGAATAGTATTGTTAAATCCTTATAATGGTCTATTCAAGGGAGATATTCTAGGTGGAAAGAGAGAGAATGTCTAGTGCAAAGTGATTTTTTTTTTTTTTTTTTTTTTTTTGCCAGACGCTGTAATTCCCGAGAAGTGGTGGCCATGAATTTTAGGCGTGTGTCATGAATCGCTAGGTCAAGTTGCCCGGGCTTGACAGCTACCAATAACATTTTGACAGTGAGGGCTCGATCCTCCGAAACTCTGATCAGCAGCCGACGCTCTACTGACTATGCCATGGCTCGCAATGTACACAATGTTATATATTATCTTCTTATATGAAAAGCTTTTCATAACTTCTGATGGAAGTTTGTTGCATGTAGGCCAAATATTGCATGTGAAAAAGTTTCCACACACACTACCGGGTATTTCAAATTAACTTCCAGGCGTGGTTTCGTGTTGTATTCGTAACGAGGATAAATATTTTATATATATTCAACGTTGTCAAACCGATATATTATCGCCAATATTTCAATGAGCTGGCCTTGTAGTGAACACGATTCCAACGAAAACAGATCGAGAGCTCTCAACCAGTCCTCGTAACTTAGTCTTTATGGAGAGAGAGAGTGAGTGGGGAGGTGAGAGAGTTGGGGGAGAGAGAGATAGGTAGAGAGAGAGAGAGGGTGGGGGGGGGAGAGGGAGAGAGAGCGAGAGCGAGAGAGTATATAGGATAATAATAGAGTGAAGATGGAGGTGGGAGGGAGGGAGTTAACACCTTTCCCTTCACGTCATTTCCGTACACACCACCTGTCCTGTGTGTGTGTGTGTGGAGAGAGAGAGATGAGAAGTTGCATATATTGGTAGTAATAAGAGAGAGAGAGAGGTTGAGTGACATTTTTGGTGACATCAGTATGATATGTTGGAGCGGAGCAGTACTCGAAAAGGATGGCAGGAAGTGGTTGGAACTAGAATACAAAAATACATTAATAAAGTTGAATTGAGGAAGGTCAAAATTAAAATATGTAGGTAAGTAAAATGGAAATTTGATGGAAAAAATGTGTAGATAAGAAATTATAATAGAATGTTTATGAATGAGGGATGATGAATATATGTAAGTAAAATTATAATAGATTGTTTATGAATGAGGGATGATGAATATATGTAAGTAAAATTACAATAAAATGTTTATGAATGAGGAATGATTAATATATGTAAGTAAAATTATAATAGAATGTTTATGAATGAGGTATGATGAATATATGTAAGTAAAATTATAATAGATTGTTTATGAATGAGGGATGATGAATATATGTAAGTAAAATGCAAAATTAAGGGGAAAGGGAAATTAAATAACTAATGAAAAGTAATTTAAAGGGCAAATACAAAAGAAGGAAAGGCGATTGAACAAGAAATAAAGCAATAAGGTATACAATAAAAGAAAAGCAGGTAAGAAATAAAACTATAAGGAATACAAGAAATGAAAGGAACTATGAACATTCTAAATGGACTATAGGAAATTAAGGAAATTAGGAAAATAAAGACAAGAAAGATATAAGTAACAATGGCAGAGAGAAGGGAAAATATAAACGGAATACCGATACAAATGTATAAGAGATTGTGAAATGGGAAAACTGAAAATATGGAGGGCATGAAAATAAATAAGGGGGGTGGGAGAGTAGTTTAGGAGTCAATCAGCTGGCAATAAGACAGCTAGGGTGGTGGTGGTGGTGGTAATGATGGTGGTCGTGATGTTGGTAGTGGTGGTGGGGGTGTTGGTGATGGTGTTAGTGGTGGTCGTGGTAATGGTGGTGTTTGTGGTGGTGGTGTTACTGTTAGTGATGGTGGTGGTGGTGAGAGTAATGGAGGTGATGGTGTCTGTTTTGGTGGTGATGGTGGTCATGTCTGTGGTGGTGAGACGAGAGTAATGGAGGTGGTGGTGATAATGATGATGATGGTGTAGGTACTGGTGAAGATGAGACTAGTGATGAGATGTTGGTGGTGAAGATGAGTCTGAGGTTGTGCTGTTGGTGATGAAGGTAATGGTGGTGGTGATGGTGGTGGTATTTTGGTGGTGATAGTGGTGATCATTGTGACGATGGTGTGGGTACTGGTGGTGATGAGAGTACAGCAGGTGATGTTGATGGTAGTGATGATGGTGGTGAAGATGCCGTCGGCCTGGTGGTAATGTTTCAGTCCCCCTCCCCCCTAATTTTTTTTTTGTTTTTTCCACATCATCTCTCTCTCCATTTTTTCCATCCTGGGGCGCGTGAGGGGAGTTGGGCCTATTATAGTTTAACCGGTTTTTTATTATTATTATTTTATTATTGTTATTAGTAGTAGTAGTATTATAATATATACAGTATATATATATATATATATATATATATATATATATATATATATATATATATATATATATATATATAATGTATGTATTTGTGTTTTGTTTGTGTTTGTTTACTTATGTTTTTTATTATTATTATTAGTATTATTAATAGATTTTTGTGGTGGTGGTATTTGATTGGTCTGGATTAAGGTATAAAGGTGTCTCGGGGAGTAGGTGTCTCGGGGAGTAGGTGTCTCGGGGAGTAGGTGTCTCGGGAAGTAGGGACGTGGCCAAACATTCCGGGTTGGCTAAGCATTCTGCAGTGGCCGGAATTTCTGTTTAGATTTATTTATTTATAATTTGACCGGACTTATCAGTTTACCTCACGTCAATTATAATAATTCGTAGGCTTGTGCAGATTTCTTTTAACTGTCTTGATAGCGTAGTGCATAAGTGCGCGGAATTTCGGCGTGAGTGTCCTAGGTTCGAGTCCTTGGAGTGCCACACGTATTTGTTGATTTCATTAATTGAGTTTGGAAGTGAAGTTGGTTGGTGAACAAATATATCATACCACCTGTATAGTTTGTAAGATCGATGGTATGATATATCATACCACCTGTATAGTTTGTAAGATCGATGGTATGATAGCGCTAATAAGTCAGGTATCAGATGGCATTAAGTTTGGCTCGCTCTGGGCTGTATTAATGTCTGTCAGATCATCAGATGTTCATTAGGGTGGATAAGTGTAGGAACATGATTGTACATCTCACTCGAAACCAATCAATCAAGTTTTAGATATTGCTTATACCAATTATTAATCAAAACATACTCGGTGCCGCGACATCACTTATTTGGCCGACTGTACACTCTTAAGACACAAATTCTGACCCTATTATTAACCCTCGAATAACAAAATGAACCCCCGAATAGCAAAACGAATCTCCAAAAACAATTAATGAGGTGATTCGATCCAATATGAGATAGTTTCACAAAATTTAGACTACGATTTATGTCTTAGTGTGAGCACTCGGATGCCATAGTCTCTAGCCGGTTCCATAGGGAGTGGGCCCATACGGAATATACGGAATTGGTCCCATACGGGATTGGGCCCACGGGATTGGAACCTAACCTAACCTAACCTAACCTAACCTAACCTAACTGGGCCCAATCCCGTATGGGCCCAATTCCGTATGGGCCCAATCCCGTATGGGCCCAATCCCGTGGTCACCTCTCTAGCCCACTTATAAATATTCGTGGACTTCGCCTATTTCTAATTATGGAAGTATATCTCTGGACACGAATTTATGAATATAATGTTTTATACATTATTATTATTATTATTATTATTATTATTATATGAGAGATGCCGAAGTCTCCAACCAGGGTGCAGAAACACCAGCAAGATGAATCCACACAAAACACCCGGAGGCACTGGAGAGAGACTACGGCATCTTTAGGGGAAAAAATAAAAAATAAAAAATAAAAACGTATATACAGTATACTATAGTTATACATCAACTACAAAACTATACTGTATATCCTAGTTATTTATAAGCAAGTTCTATCCGAAAATCAATACATAAAGTTATAATAGCATAATGGACAGGAAAAGAGGTCCAGGAATTGTTAGGAGTGGGCTATGGTATCCTAGTGTACACCTTAGAACCGGGTTTTTTTTTTTTTTATCTTTCTCTCCCTTTCTCTTTTTTCCTGGCTTGTATCCATTCGGCCCCATTCAGCCGACTGTTTTAAGACGTTTATCTCCATCCAGGTGTCGATTTCTTCCTGGCGAGCGATAGCGAGCCAGCATTGTATGGAGAAATCCGGCTTCGCCGGAGCCATTTTTCTATCGAAAAATGTACAAATTTAACTTGCTGTCAAAGCCAAAATATATACATACTGGCTCGCTACCGCTTGCCAGGAAAATGTTGACACCTGGATGGGGGTAAACGTCTTAAAACAGTAGGCTGAATGGGGCCGAAGAGAGAGGGAGAGAAAGACAAAAATAAGGAGGTGGGCTCCCTTAAGTTTTCGAAGCTATCCCGAACTGAATCGAATCATCTCATTAATTCCTTACCTACTCTTTACATTTCCGAGGATTGTCTTGCTTAGTTAGTTATAATAGGACTTCAAGAGGCTAGCGCGGAATTTCGGTGTGAGTATCCTAGGTTCAAGTCCTTGGAGTGCCACATGTATTTGTTGATTTCGTTAATTGAGTTTAGAAGAAAAGTGGGTTGGTGAAAAAATATAAATTTATTAAGCCAGCACACTGTAAGTCAAAAAGAATAAGTCAGGAGTGGAGCCCCTTTTTGAAAACTCCAATCCCTTCTGTCCTGCTGTTCAAGAGTTAAACCTTGGTCCAGGATTTGTGCCTTCAGTGTATTATTGTAAGCATATTTGTGCCTTCAGTGTATTATCGTAAGCATATTTGTGCCTTCAGTGTATTATCGTAAGCATATTTGTGCCTTCAGTGTATTATCGTAAGCATATTTGTGCCTTCAGTGTATTATCGTAAGCATATTTGTGCCTTCAGTGTATTATCGTAAGCATATTTGTGCCTGCAGTGTATTCTCGTAAGCATATTTGTGCCTGCAGTGTATTATCGTAAGCATATTTGTGCCTGCAGTGTATTATCGTAAGCATATTTGTGCCTTCAGTGTATTATCGTAAGCATATTTGTGCCTTCAGTGTATTATCGTAAGCATATTTGTGCCTTCAGTGTATTATCGTAAGCATATTTGTGCCTTCAGTGTATTATCGTAAGCATATTTGTGCCTTCAGTGTATTATCGTAAGCATATTTGTGCCTTCAGTGTATTATCGTAAGCATATTTGTGCCTTCAGTGTATTATCGTAAGCATATTTGTGCTTCAGTGTATTATCGTAAGCATATTTGTGCCTTCAGTGTATTATCGTAAGCATATTTGTGCCTTCAGTGTATTATCGTAAGCATATTTGTGCCTTCAGTGTATTATCGTAAGCATATTTGTGCCTTCAGTGTATTATCGTAAGCATATTTGTGCCTTCAGTGTATCGTAAGCATATTTGTGCCTTCAGTGTATTATCGTAAGCATATTTGTGCCTTCAGTGTATTATCGTAAGCATATTGTGCCTTCAGTGTATTATCGTAAGCATATTTGTGCCTTCAGTGTATTATCGTAAGCATATTTGTGCCTTCAGTGTATTATCGTAAGCATATTTGTGCCTTCAGTGTATTATCGTAAGCATATTTGTGCCTTCAGTGTATTATCGTAAGCATATTTGTGCCTTCAGTGTATTATCGTAAGCATATTTGTGCCTTCAGTGTATTATCGTAACCATATTTGTGCCTTCAGTGTATTATCGTAAGCATATTTGTGCCTTCAGTGTATTATCGTAAGCATATTTGTGCCTTCAGTGTATTATTGTAAGCATATTTGTGCCTTCAGTGTATTATCGTAACCATATTTGTGCCTTCAGTGTATTATCGTAACCATATTTGTGCCTTCAGTGTATTATCGTAAGCATATTTGTGTAAAGATGGGACTATGGATGAAGAGGTGCGGGAGAGGGTACAACAGGGGAAGAGGGTTGTAGGAACGCTAAAAGCAGTAACAAGAAATAGGGTGGTCAGTATGGAAGTGAAGAAGTCCTTGCATGACAGTGTGGTAATCCCGACACTGACTTACGGAAGCGAAGCATGGACGTTGGTTGAGAGACTCAGACCAAGAGTGAGAGCAGTGGAAATGAATTACTTAAGGAGTGCGTGCGGAGTTACATGGAGGGATAGACAGACTAATGAGGAAGTAAGAAGGAGGTGTGGTGTGGAGGTAGATGTGCTGGAAAGTGTGAAAAGGAACAACTTGAGATGGTTCGGCCATATGGAACGTATGGAAAGCGAGAGAATGACTAAGAGGGTGTACGAGAGCGAGGTGGAGGGACAGAGGGGGAGAGGTAGACCGAATATGAGGTGGAAGGATGGAGTGAGGAACTACATGAACGAAGGCGGTGCTGGTTGGGGGGAGGGGCGTCGACTGACTGGGGACAGAGGTGCATGGGGGCGGTTCGTTCGTGGCCACCCCTTCGGGGATCACGGCGTCAGGCAATAGATAGATATTTGTGCCTTCAGTGTATTATCGTAAGCATATTTGTGCCTTCAGTGTATTATCGTAACCATATTTGCGCCTTCAGTGTATTATCGTAAGCATATTTGTGCCTTCAGTGTATTATTGTAAGCATATTTGTGCCTTCAGTGTATTATCGTAACCATATTTGTGCCTTCAGTGTATTATCGTAAGCATATTTGTGCCTTCAGTGTATTATCGTAAGCATATTTGTGCCTTCAGTGTATTATCGTAAGCATATTTGTGCCTTCAGTGTATTATTGTAAGCATATTTGTGCCTTCAGTGTATTATCGTAACCATATTGTGCCTTCAGTGTATTATCGTAAGCATATTGAAGGATCCACCGATTTTCAATTGTTGAACATTTTAAGGGGAGATGGTTGTTTTTTTCTGGGCCCCCCCCCCCCCCCCCTTCTCCCTCATGTTGAGCCTCTTTCGGCCCATAATTGGCCCCTAATTCTAGGACGTACTTTTTCATTATATTATGGCCATGATTATACGATTTAAGGGGGGTCACCTGTTTTTTGTTATTTCTGTCCTTTTCTCTCTTTCTCTGGCTTGTATCCATTCAGCCCCATTCAGCCAACTATTTTAAGACGTTTATTCCCATCTAGGTGTCGATTTCTTCCTGGCGAGCGATAGCGAGCCAGCATTATATGAAGAAATCCGGCTTCGCCGGAGAAATTTTTATATCGAAAAATGTACAAATTTAGCCTGCTGTCAAACAAAAATAAAAAATATGCTGGCTCGCTACCGCTCACCAGTAAATTTTTTACACCTGGATGGGGATAAACGTCTTAAAACAGTAGGCTGAATGGGGCCGAATGGATACACGCCAGAGAAAGAGAGAAAAGGACAGAAATAACAAAAAGCAGGTCACCCCCCTTAATTCCCCTCTTACTACCCCTCGTACTTCTCCTCTTACTTCTCCTCTTACTTTCCCATGTACTCTTATTTCTCTTCCTTCCCATCTTATTCTCCTCTTACTTTCCCATGTACTCTTATTTCCCCTCTTACTTCCCTTCTTATTTCTCCTCTTACTTCCCCTCTTATTCTCCTCTTACTTCCCCTCTTATTCTCCTCTTACTTTCCCATGTACTCTTACTTCCCCTCTTATTCTCCTCTTACTTTCCCATGTACTCTTATTTCTCCTCTTTCTACCCCTCTTATTCTCCTCTTACTTCCCCTCGTACTTCTCCTCTTACTTTCCCATGTACTCTTATTCCCCTCTTATTTCTCCTCTTACTTCCCCTCTTATTCTCCTCTTACTTCCCCTCGTACTTCTCCTCTTACTTTCCCATGTACTCTTATTCCCCTCTTATTCTCCTCTTACTTCCCCTCTTATTTCTCCTCTTACTTCCCCTCTTATTCTCCTCTTACTTTCCCATGTACTCTTACTTCCCCTCTTATTCTCCTCTTACTTTCCCATGTACTCTTATTTCTCCTCTTACTTTCCCTCTTATTCTCCTCTTACTTCCCCTCGTACTTCTCCTCTTACTTTCCCATGTACTCTTATTCCCCTCTTATTCTCCTCTTACTTCCCCTCTTACTACCCCTCTTACTTCCCCTCTTATTCTCCTCTTACTACCCCTCTTATTCTCCTCTTACTTCCCCTCTTACTTCCCCTCTTATTCTCCTCTTATTCTCCTCTTACTACCCCTCTTATTCCCCTCTTACTACCCCTCTTATTCTCCTCTTACTTCCCCTCTTATTCTCCTCTTACTACCCCTCTTATTCTCCTCTTACTTCCCCTCTTATTCTCCTCTTACTACCCCTCTTATTCTCCTCTTACTACCCCTCTTATTCTCCTCTTACTTCCCCTCTTACTTCCCCTCTTATTCTCCTCTTATTCTCCTCTTACTACCCCTCTTATTCCCCTCTTACTACCCCTCTTATTCTCCTCTTACTTCCCCTCTTATTCTCCTCTTACTACCCCTCTTATTCTCCTCTTACTTCCCCTCTTATTCTCCTCTTACTACCCCTCTTATTCTCCTCTTACTACCCCTCTTATTCTCCTCTTACTTCCCCATGTACTCTTATTTCTCCTTCTTTTCACTCCCCTTCCCCTCTTCCTTGTACTTTAACATCCCCTCTTCTCACACTCTCGCTTTCCTCTCTCATTCTCTCCCTTCCACCTTCCCTTCCCTCCCTCCCTCCCTCCCTCCCTCCTGCTTTCCATCTCTCTCTCTGTAATTTCACTCCCCCCTCTCCCACTCCTCACCCCCCCCCCACCCCCCACCCCCTCTTTCCCTCACTGTCGTCCAAATTGAAGGTGACGAGACTAAGACGAAATGGGTGTGTGGTAGTGGAGAGAGAGAGAGAGAGAGAGAGAGAGAGAGATTGTGAATAATCAAGTATTGGGTTTTATTACTCTTATTAGCAAGAAAAGATTGCAAAATAATGCACATGCAATATATATATATATAAATAGCAATTATGTGAAGTAATGAGGTAGATTAAATACAGTAACGGTTCAAACATGTCACGGGTCAAAATTATCCTAGTTCAATGTGACCTAGATAAGGTTGCATTAGGTTAAGGGGGGGGGGGGGGTGACCTGTTTTTGTTCTGTCCTTTTCTATCTTTCTCTGGCTTGTATCCATTTGGCCCCATTCAGCCTACTGTTTTAAGACGTTTATCCCCATCCAGGTGTTAATTTTTTACTGGTGAGCGGTAGCGAGTCGGCATATTTTTTATTTTTGTTTGACAGCAGGCTAAATTTGTACATTTTTCGATAGAAAAATTTCTCCGGCGAAGCCGGATTTCTTCATATAATGCTGGCTCGCTATCGCTCGCCAGGAAGAAATCGACACCTAGATGGGGATAAACGTCTTAAAATAGTTGGCTGAATGGGTCCGAATGGATACAAGCCAGAGAAAGAGAGAAAAGGACAGAAATACCAAAAAGCAGGTCACCCCCTTAAGAGCAGGGTTGGTATATATCTGGACCCCTCCTCCCTAACATTATAACCCCTTTAGTTAGGTGATTCAAATATGTTTTACTCCATTACTTTGGCCATTTTAAGACCATTTTAAGACCATTTTAAGACCATTCTAATATGTTTACTCCGTTACTTTGGCCATTTTAAGACCATTTTAATATGTTTTCTCCATTACTTTGGCGATTTTAAGACTATTTTAAGACCATTCTAATATGTTTTACTCCATTAGTTTGACCATTTTAAGACCATTCTAATATGTTTACTCCATTACTTTGGCGATTTTAAGACCATTTTAAGACTATTCTAATATGTTTACTCCATTACTTTGGCGATTTTAAGACCATTGTAAGACCATTCTAATATGTTTACTCCGTTACTTTGGCGATTTTAAGACCATTTTTTGCCATTTAGGTGTCGAAAGTTTCCTGGCCAGCGATAGCGAGTCCGTAATTTAGGGGGACTCGGCCTACCTCCACCTTAAGGGGGTAGTATTCGCTTTTATGGACCCCCCTTCTCCCTCATGTTTAGCATATTTGAGGTTTTATGACGTTGGTTCCGTTAGTTTGGCTATATTGAGACATTTCGCCTCATTTTGTTGTTAATATTAAGACCTTTCGTGCCCTTTAGATGTCGAATTTGTCATGGCGAGCGATAGCGAGCCCCTAATTTAAGAAGGAACCGGTTCGGCCGGGAAATTGTTCTGCCGAAAAATGTACACATTTATCTTGAGAGGGTGTCTAGGGGGTGTTTTTCTAAGCTTGATGGAGGTTTAGCGAGGAAACTAAATACTAAATTAATTAATAAATATATATAGACCAAAAACCAAGCACTACCCCCTTGAGCCGATGCACACGTCTTCCTTTACACACGACGAAGTACAAAGAGATGACAGTTTAACCTTAGCTGATGCGGAAAGGGTCAAGATTGTGGATGGCCTCAGTGAGCACCTGGGGTTTGTATTTGTCTGTAATAACTAGTCTATGTTATTATGTGCCTATTGTCACGCTTGAGGTTCAGTACTGTTCACGGTTTATTCGTAATTAATTAGTGTATTTTTGAAATTAACTTTGCTTTACCCTGTGCTTCGCCGGAGACGTGAAGCATAAGGTATTGTTACCGTACGTCCCTGTATGTCTATTTAGAATATCGCGTGAGTAAATTATTTGATTTTGACGAAACTTGGTGAACCGCCTCGCTGGGTACCTGGAAAGATCCCATTAACCTTTGGTTTACATTGAATGACGCCCATGTATTTATCTCTCTCTCTCTCTCTCGCTCTCGCTCTCTCTGTCTCTCTCTCTCTCTATGTCTCTGTCTCTCTCCCTCTGTCTTTCTCTCTATGTCTCTGTCTCTCTCTCTGTCTTTCTCTCTATGTCTCTCTCTCTATGTCTCTCTCTCTCTCTCTCTCTCTCTCTCTCTCTCTCTCTCTCTCTCTCTCTCTCTCTCTCTCTCTCTCTCTCTTAAAAAAAAAAAAAAAAAATCTTCAAAATCCTCCTTTCGGCATAATTTATAACTCTACACACATTCTGAAGATGATTGGATGACTCCACAATCACGTGCTTCCCTAACCCAATATCGAACGAAGAAGAAACAACTGAGTGCTAATTTGTGATGAAGGGCTAAATACCATACAGTTTCAGAAAGATCACTATTTGTTTCTGCTTATTTCGTTCATGCAGGTTTACGGAAGCACGAATTAGGGTTGTTATTAAAATACGATGATAATAATTATTCCTCAATGCTTAATCTTTTGATGATCATGACGCATTTTGATCGTTTATTCTGGCTATCATTAGTCGATTTTATACAGCTTAGGGTGAACTTGTGGTGGCTAAAGAGTTAAAAAGATATAGTATTTACCCCTTTAATTCATAGATATCCTTTCTAAATGGCAGAAAATCGTCTACTGATAACCAAAATAATATGGAGAAATGCGTCTTGGATCCTCAAGGGGTTAATATGGTGACAGGTCAGTTGAACCAGTGCCACTTCAACCAGTGCTAACTCAACCATTGGCCACTTCAACCAGTGACCATTTTAACCAGTAGGTTAGGTTAGGTTAGGTTAGGTTAGGTTATTGGTTAGAATGGTCACTGGTTGAAATGGTCACTGGTTAAAGTAAGTGGCACTGGTTGAAGTGGCACTGGTTGAAGTGGCACTGGTTCAACTGACATGGAACCGGTTAATATGGGTTTATCTCCAATATAATAACACGATTTTTAGTGGCTATATTCCTTGGCTCGTTATACATGATCTATTAAGGGCAGACGGTCGTTTTTCTGGTCCCCCGTTCTCCCTCGTGTTTAGTCCCATTATTTTTTAGATTTTTAGACGTTCGGCCCATTTGTTTGGCGATTTTAAGACCTTGCGTCCCATTTCGTTATTAAAGTTAAGACCTATCGTGCCATTTAGGTGTCGATTTTTTCTTGGCAAGCGATAGCGAGCCTGTAATCATAAGAGGAACCGCCCTTCGGCCGGGAAATATTTCTACCGATAAATGTACAAATTTATCTTGAGGGGGGGGGGGGGGGGTCTAGGGGACGTTTTTCTAAGTTTGAGGGATGTCTAGCGAGGGAACTAAGAATTTATGAATGAATGAATTTATAGGCTAAACAAAGCAGTCGGTGTCCCTTTTACCTGTGTAATCAATTGTTCTTGTGTGTGTATTGGGTGTGTGTCTGTCTGTCTGTCTGTTCATACAATACATGGAGAACAACATTTAGTGAATGGATCTATTACATGTGACTTGATTTACACTTCAATATAATACCTGAAAGGATTCCATCATAACTTTTGGGCAACATTGGCTGAAAGTCCCACATTCTTAGAACTCTATCAGATAGATATATATATATATATATATATATATATATATATATATATATACCGATATATATATATATATGTGGTTTTGCATATATTTATAAATGTATATATTTATTTTTATAATTGTGATATTAAATATATTAGTTCTTGGTTAGTTTCTGATGTCACACGAACATTTTGAAGATGATTGTGTAAGCCAGTGAAGGGGTGGGGGCCGTTCACGTTATGCAGCACCACAACCATACCATCCAAAACTTCGTCCTTAACGGGAGATTTCCACTAGCGGATATTTTTTCTTGACTCCTTTCTCCCTCATGTTTAGCACCATTGCTTTTCTAATTTTAAGACGTTTGCCCCATTATTTTGACGATTTTAAGAACATTCGACCCATTTCTGTCAATTTTAAGACCTTTCGTGCCATTTAGGTGTCGATTTTATCCTGGCGAGCGATAGCGAGCCTGTAATTTAAGAGGAACCGGCTTTCAGCCGGGACATTTTTCTACCGAAAAATGTACAAATTTATCTTGAAATGTGCTCAAAGGGGTGTAATCTTAAGCTTGATGGATAGATAGAGACCAAACTAAAAAAAATCCCCTTAAGCGGGTAGTGCTGGGTTTTTGTTGGTCTATAGGGAATTCCTGTGTATTTACAAGAGAGAGAGAGAGAGTTGGAGAATTTATTTGTTTTTTATTTATTTCACTCCAACACCAAACACCTCCCAAAGAAATTAATGACAGCAAACATGTGATCCACCGGGATTCGAACCTGGGTTACCACATACATTTGCAGATCAAATATATAGGAATACCCTATGGGCAATACACAGGAATTCCCTATGGGGAAATGTTTCGCGACCGCTCTGTATATACAGTATATATATATATATTTGTTTTTCTCGGTAGACCTCCAGCAAGCTTAAACAAAAAAACATAGACCTCCTTCCAAGATAATGTGTACATTTTTCGGTAGAAAAATTTCCTGGCCAAAGTCCGGTTCCTTCTAAATTTACAGGCTCGCTATCGCTCGCCAGGGAAAAAATCGACACCTAAATTTCACCAAAGTTCTAAATATTGACAAAGAAATGGGGCGAAAGGTCTCAAAATCGCCAAAGTAACGGAACGAAAGTCTTGAAATCTCAAAAACGAATATGCTAATCATGAGGGAGAAGGGGTCCAGAAAAAGCGACAACTTCCCCCTTCAACCACAAACTACACCGGTGCTGGTGCTGGATGGATGTGGCACTGTTCGCACCAAGTTTAGCAAGATTCTGATGGAGTAAAATAATGTATCAACTCTGCATAAACAGTGGTATCACCCCCATATACTGGTACACTGCCGGCCGAAATGTCTGTCGTCTGTCTGTCTGTCTGTCTGTCTGTATGTCTGTCTGTATGTCTGTCCGGAAACTCCGAATAGACTGTTCGATGGATTTTCACCAAACCTT
Organism: Paralithodes platypus; assembly: GCA_032716605.1. Taxonomy (NCBI): domain Eukaryota; kingdom Metazoa; phylum Arthropoda; class Malacostraca; order Decapoda; family Lithodidae; genus Paralithodes; species Paralithodes platypus. Next base: position 44,829,040 of record CM064501.1, read on the forward strand.
ACAAGAGCATTGGTTGGGTCATTGTTTCGGTCAGTCATATACCGGGTATATAGATATATATATATTTATTTTTTATTTTTATTTTATTTTTTGCTCAAAAGTCAAGGTCCTAGGTGAAAAATATGGTCCAGTCTCTCTCTCTCTCTCTCTCTCTCTCTCTCTCTCTCTCTCTCTCTCTCTCTCTCTCTCTCTCTCTCTCTCTCTCTCTCTCTCTCTCTCTCTCTCTCTCTCTCTCTCTCTCTCTCTCTCTCTCTCTCTCTCTCTCTCTCTCTCTCTCTCTCTCTCTCTCTCTCTCTCTCTCTCTCTCTCTCTCTCTCTCTCTCTCTCTCTCTCTCTCTCTCTCTCTCTCTCTCTCTCTCTAATATTATATGGCATGATAAAATCGGATCGGGAAAGGCATCTGAAAGAATGTTAGAATTTATGAACGATAATTTCCTGTATCAATTAGTTCAGACCCCCACTAGGGTTGACAATATATTAGATTTAGTTATCACAACTCACGAATACATAACGTCAAACTTACGAGTCGGTGAACAGTTAAGTGGGTGTGATCATAATAGCATCAGGTTCCAGATCAACATGACTCACACCACCACTATTAGTGAAACATTCATACCTGACTACAGCAAAGCTGATATTAGCGGACTAAGAAAAGAGATAAGCGATATCCATACACGCATAAATAGTCTCTCTAGTACCGAAGAAGCTTGGATAACATTCAAAGCTCTTTTCTTTACTGCCCAAAATAAATATATCCCTATGCGTAAACGACACAATAAAAGTATAAATAAACCCCTATGGTACAACAACAGTGTTAGTAGAGCAATTAGTGAAAGAAATCGTCTATACAAATTAAAAATGGATACAGATAATATTACCATCCAAAATCAATACTCGGTTGCGAGAAGAAAAGTTAAATCGCTAATTAAATCTGCAAAGAGGGATTACGAAATTAAAATCGCACATGCGAGCAAATCTAATCCAAAACAATTTTATAGATATATAAATAGCAACAAACAAATTAAAAGTGGCATCGGTCCGATACTAAATAATCAAGGTGAATTAGAATCAGATAGCAGGGACATAGCTGCTACTCTTAATCAACACTTTTCTTCTGTATTTAATACTGCCAGTAACCAAAACGTGCCACAAGAAAATAATCAAACATGTAACTATGTTCTTCAAGATGTTATTATTACCCAGTCAGAAGTAATTACAAAAATCGACTCACTTCATGTCAATAAATCACTTGGGCCGGATATGTTTATCCCTAAAATTCTTAAATTAGTCAAAGAAGAAGTTGCAGGGTCACTAACCATAATACTAAATATGTCACTTAAACAAGGACATGTACCCACCGACTGGAAGACCGCTAATATAACACCGATATTTAAAAATGGTGACAAAACACTACCAAATAACTATAGGCCGATTAGCTTATCTTCCGTAATTGGAAAAATGTGTGAATCAATCATATGGGATAAAATCGTATGATTCCTTGAGAACAATAACCTCATTAACAATAGTCAACACGGATTCAGAGCAAAGAGATCATGCCTAACTAATTTAATAGAATTTTATGACAGCCTATACAAACTAAATGACTTCACCAAAAGCCTCGACATAGTGTATCTAGACTTTCAAAAAGCCTTCGACAAGGTCCCGCACGATAAATTATTACAGAAAATAAGAGACATAGGAATACAGGGCAAAACGTATGATTGGATTAAAAATTGGCTAAGTGAAAGAAAGCAAAGAGTAGTTATCAACGGTGTGGAATCAACATGGAGTCAAGTAACTAGTGGAGTCCCCCAAGGCTCAGTACTGGGACCAGTGTTGTTCATAATATATATCAATGATCTAGATAATGGCATAAATAATTTAATTTCCAAATTCGCGGATGACACGAAGATAGGTAATGCAATAATTTCCGAAGGTGATAGAATAAACCTTCAAGCTGATTTAAATAAAGTTACAGAATGGTCGGAGAAGTGGAAAATGCCGTTTAATGTAAATAAATGTCAGATATTGCAAATAGGTTCTAAAAACAATAAATATGAATACTACATGAATGAAGAAAAGATAAAAAATGTAACACAAATAAAAGACTTGGGAGTGCTGATAAACGAAAACTTAAAATATTCCAATCAATGCACAGCGGCTGCAAACAAAGCAAACAGGGCACTAGGTTTCATCAGAAGAAACTTCCACTATCACAGCAAAGACATAGTTTTGCCCTTATACAAAAGTATGGTGAGACCGCACCTCGAATATTGTGTGCAGTTTTGGTCACCTCACCTCATAAAGGATGTTAAAAAATTGGAATCTGTGCAAAGGCGAGCCACTAAGCTAATCCCTTCATTGAGAAATAAATCATATGATGAAAGACTGAGAGAACTTGATCTATTTTTCACTTAAGAAACGAAGGATGAGAGGCCAATTGATAGTGTTTTAAAATTCTAAAAGGATTCAGTAACATTAATCTAGATAAGTTATTCATAAAAGCCGAAGACACATCTACAAGAGGAAACAATTTAAAATTATTGGGTCGGAGAGCGAATTTAGATACAACAAAAAATGTCTTCACTCACAGTGTAATTGATGAGTGGAACAAACTTCCAAATAAAGTAATAGACAGCTCCTCTATAGATACATTTAAGAAAAATCTAGACTCATACCACAGAATGGAGTAGGCAGTAATTATGTGAGGTTCTTTACTCCGATGACACCGTGTTGAGGTGGATCTTCAGTAGGCCTCTCTGTGATGAATAATGTTTGTAGAAAACTGCCACCACTAATAGTTTATAGACATATTAGGAGTCTGGAATCAATCAACCCATGCGATCAGCCTTTTCTTTATTTGTTGTATAAGTATGCAGGGACACAGTTAGGAATCAAATCAGGTGTGAAGTGATGAAGTGGTGAGAATGGTGAAAGGGGTGTGTGAGAGCGTGGTGAGTGGACCTCCGCCCTCGACTCGTGTCTGTCGAGTTCTCCTCTGTGATCGCCGTCATGCCTAGGTTCAACCGCACCTCGCCTTCCGAGAATGCATAACCAATGATGAAAGCGTGAATAATCCTGAATGACGAGTGAATAATAATACATGACGAGTGAATAATCGTGCATAACTCCAGTCCAGGGGTCTCCTGGTGTTTAGGTTAGCAAGTCGTTAATATAGGAATATAATGATTTATCAGCATGTTTACCTTAGCTATTGATAAGGACACCTGTGGTCTTGCCTCTGGACCAGAGCGAACAGCTCCTTGTACAGGCATATACAAAAGTCGTGCATAAGTATGAATTGAGTTATGAGTTCTCTAAATATGAGTGAAAGGATCGTATAACAATTATCACTGTTATTATTTGTTCAGCTGAAGAGAGCGTTAGCAAAGAAAGAAACAAATAATAATACACAAATAAAAAATAAGAATAATAAACATCACTAAATATGTACATACTACTAAGGGTGATGGGTTGGATGATTCCAATTAACCCCAAAGGTTACATGCTGCTAAGGCGAAGGGTTGCATGATTTTTGTTTTAATTTCTTTTTTTGTTTCCCTTTCTTTTTTTCCAATCTTTCCTGTAAATTCCTTCTGGGGATTTCGAAGCCCAGCAAGGTTAATCACTTCCAACTTTTTCATGTACGGCAATTGCCGGAGGGAACGGAGGGTGGGGAGAGAGCCTTCTTTTTTTCTATCCTTTCCTTCAACTTTCCTTTTCTATCAGATATGCCATCTCTACTAGAATTAAGTCCTGACCACCTCGTTTGGATCGTAAGGTCTGTGTGGCCAGTGTATCTATGTAAGTCTATGTAAGTCTCTCTCTCCACCTTCGCGGAGTGGTGTAGTAATGTAATCACTGTGCAAATGCATTGTAAAAATATCATGTATGCTAGTTTATGCCTGGAGTTGGAAGAGTCACTAGAAAATTAAATGGATGAGAGAGAGAGAGAGAGAGAATGTGTGAGTAAGCAGGTGAAGGGGGTGGAAGGGAGAGAGAGTGAGAAGTAGGGAGGATGACATTGATTTAACCTAATTGGGTAGTGAGCGTTGTCTTCTGCATATCTCTCTCTCTCTCTCTCTCTCTCTCTCTCTCTCTCTCTCTCTCTCTCTCTCTCTCTCTCTCTCTCTCTCCTAAAGTGATATCTCAAACTTGAGAAACTAAAGCGTTCATCCTTTTTAAGAAAGTTATGAGTTCACACCTGTCACACATACATACACACACATACACACCTGTTACACACACACACACACACACACACACACACACACACACACACACACACACACACACACACACACACACACAATTATGAATACAATTATGACAATTATGAATGAATAAGAATTACCACACAATTTAATACTCATAGCCCTGTCACACTTCCACACCCATACTCCAATCACACCCACACACCCATCACACCTACACCTGTCACGCCCATACCTGTCACGAACTTCAGCGCCCTCTTGTTATCTCTCTCTCTCTCTCTCTCTCTCTCTCTCTCTCTCTCTCTCTCTCTCTCTCTCTCTCTCTCTCTCTCTCTCTCTCTCTCTCTCTCTCTCTCTCTCTCTCTCTCTCTCTCTCTCTCTCTCTATCTCGCCTTTTCGCTTCTCTCTCTACTCTTCATTTGTAAAACTAGTTCCCAAGCAGGACAACCCTCCCTCCTTCGCCCTGTCAAAAATAGCCCAGAACTTATGTGTGTCTCAGATTTAAGGGGGAAGGTTATATATTTTGGCTGATTATTTCATATATATATTATTTTTGTAGTTTTCTCTCTAGACCTCCATCAAACTTTAAAAAAACATCCATTAGGTGCCCCTTCTAGATTGATTTGTACATATTTCGGTAGAACATTTTCCGGCCGGTTCTTCCAAAAGTCCAGGCTCACTATCGTCCGCCTGGAAAATAATTGACGCCTAAATAGCCCGAAAGTTATAAATATTGACAAAGAAATGAGGCGAAAAATCTTGAATTGACAAACAAATGCGGCAAACATCTTAAAATCAGAAACTAATGGTGCTAAAGATGAGGGAGAAGGGGGGGGGGGGCCTAGAAAAAACCGGACCTATCTACCCTTATAACCCGACATTCATGTGAACCCCTTCAGTCCACCCGGTAACGTCTTTTAACCCCTTCAGCACCGGTGACGTCTTTTAACCCCTTCAGCACCGGTGACGTCTTTTAACCCCTTCAGCACCGGTGACGTCTTTTAACCCCTTCAGCACCGGTGACGTCTTTTAACCCCTTCAGCACCGGTACCGGTGACGTCTTTTAACAACTTCAGCAAACGGGGGACGTCTGTTTAACCCCTTCAGCACTATCCGGTGACGTCTTTTAAAACCTCAGTCACCGGTGGACGATCTTTTAAAAACCCCTTCAGCACCGGTGACTGTCTTTAATATTTACCCCTATCAGACCCCCACCGGTGGAACGTTATCTCTTTTAACCCCGTCAGCACCCAAGGGTTGGGTGAACAGTCTTTTCAACGCACCGTTACAGCACCACGGTGACGTCTTTTAACCCCGTCAGTCACCGGTGACGAGTCTTTTTTAACCCCTTCTAGCACCGGTGTTGACGTCTTTGTAAACCATTCAGCACCGGTGACGTCTTTTAAACCCCTTTTCAGCAACCAGGTGACGTCTTTTAAACCTTCAGTCACCGGTGACGTCTTTTAAACCCCTTCAGCACACGGTGGACGTCTTCTTACCCTTCAGCACCGGTGACGTCTTTTAACCCCTTCAGCACCGGTGACGTCTTTTAACCCCTTCAGCACCGGTGACATCTTTTAACCCCTTCAGCACCCGTGACGTCTTTTAACCCCTTCCTAGCACCAGGTGACAGTCATATTTTAACCCCTTCAGCACCGGTGACGTCTTGTAATCCCCTTCAGCCAACACGGTGACGTCTTTTGAACACCTTCAGCACTCTCGGTGACGTCTTTTAACCCCTTCAGCACCGGTGACGTCTTTTAACCCCTTCAGCACCGGTGACATCTTTTAACCCCTTCAGCACCCGTGACGTCTTTTAACCCCTTCAGCACCGGTGACGTCTTTTAACCCCTTCAGCACCGGTGACATACTTTAAACCCCTTCAGCCACCGGTGACGTTCTTTTAACCCCTTCAGCTACCAGGGTGCAACGTCTTTTAAACCACCTCAGCACCGGTGACATTCATTTGTAACCCCTTACAGACACGAGGTGACAGTGCTTTTAAACCCCTTCCACAGTCAAAAACCCTGGGTGACGTCTTTTAACCCCTTCAAGCCCACCCGTGACGTCTTTTAACCCCTTCAGCACCCGTGACGTCTTCTTTTA
>CM064501.1:44835459-44860459 GCA_032716605.1 Paralithodes platypus
TCTCTCTCTATCGCTCTCTCTGATCTCTAGCCCTTACACAATAAATTTTAAGTCACTCACCGATCTCTCTCTTATACCTTATCACCATATATTTGCAGTCATCACCTCTAGCTCCAATATCTCTCTATTCGCTCAACTGTAGACCCATATTTTCAGTCATTACCCACATCGCTCTCTCTCTCCACTTCTCCAAGAGTTAAGTAATAACCATGAAGCTCTGCTTTCTACCTTTACCCCAAAGTTCGAAGTGCTATACCCACTCTCTAGATCTCTCTCTCTATATCTATGCTCCACCTTCATACCAAATATAGTTGCAATCACCATCGCCTCCCTCTTACCATGATATCGCCCATGCTGTTAAGGTAATCACTCTCTCTCTCTCTCTCTCTCTCTCTCTCTCTCTCTCCCTTCTCCCCATATTTTCAGTCATCCCCCTCCTCTCTCCCATGTGTTTTATTTTGCTCTCGCTCTCTCTCTCTCTCCCTTCTCCCCATATTTTCAGTCTCCTCCTCTCTCCATGTTTTAAGTTTTGCTCGCTCGCTCGCTCTCTCTCTCTCTCTCTCTCTCTCTCTCTCTCTCTCTGACATTGTACTTGCAACAAAAGAAGAATTAATAGAGAATTTGAATGTTGGTGATGAATTCAGTAACAGCGACCATCGTACGATAACTTTCACTTTAAAGTTTACTAGTAACGAACCAAATAGTAGCATCGAAAAAGTCCCTAATTTCAAGAAAGCAAACTTCCATAAACTTAGAGCTATGTTTAAAGAAACTGACTGGAGCTTTTTAATTCACAATAACGACATAAATACATCCTGGAAGTTATTCGAAGCCACTTACCTAAAAGCAGTGCAAGACTGCATACCATCGAAAACTCGGCGTCCAGGCCATAATAATAAGCCCAAATGGTGGAATAAAGATATTTCAAACTGCCTGCTTGCTAAAAAATTTGCTAATGATAGATTAAAATCCTCACAAAATGACGAAGAACGGCTGAAATTTGTAGAGCTACGACGCTTAAAAAGTTAATTAAGCAAAGTAAAAAGACCTTAGAGTTACATATTGCGAATCAAAGTAAAACAAACCCGAAAGAATTCTATAGTTATATCAGAAAGAAAAAAGTCGTTACTTCAACTGTTGGACCGTTAGTCGATGAAAATGGAGAATACACCAAAGACGAAGAACAAATGAGTAATGCCCTCAATACCTTCTTTGCATCAGTTTTTACAACAGAAGACCTCAGTGATATCCCTACACCATCGCCGATTCAGATGATAATTCAGATGTTCTAAGCAATATCACCGTTACAGAGAGAGAAGTATTGAATTGTTTAGATAAACTCAAGGTAAATAAAACGCCAGGACCTGATACAATCTCGCCTAGAGTTCTAAAGGAAGATAAGGATGAGCTCTCTAAACCACTGACATTACTATTCAATAAATCCTTGCAGTCTGGAACTATGCCCGATCAGTGGAAGCTAGCAAACGTAACACCGATATTCAAAAAAGGCAGCAAATCCCTACCCAGTAACTATCGTCCAATTAGCTTAACCTCAGTTGTATGTAAAATGCTAGAAACGGTCATACGAGACAGACTCGTAAATCACTTAGAGGAAAATAACATACTTAAAGATACTCAACATGGCTTTCGTAAAAAACGTTCCTGTTTAACAAACCTCTTAGACTTCTTCCACGATATCCTCAACCTCTACGATGAGAGTAAAGCTGTAGATATTATATACCTTGATTTTCAAAAGGCCTTTGACAAAGTTCCCCACAAACGTTTACTGCTAAAACTAAAAGCGCATGGAATACAAGACGGTGTGTTGAAATGGATAGAAAATTGGCTTTGCGACAGAAAGCAAAGAGTAGTCATAAACGGTAAGGCATCTAAATGGACCAATGTAAGTAGCGGGGGTACCCCAGGGATCGGTACTAGGACCAAGTCTCTTTCTAATTTACATCAACGACATAGATGAGGGTTTCACCTGTACAATCTCAAAATTTGCTGACGATACAAAAATTGCAAATAGCGTACTCTCAAAAGAACAAGTTGACGATATGCAACACAATCTAGATAAATTGTCATGTTGGGCCCAAATTTGGCAAACGAGTTTCAATGCGGATAAATGTCAAGTACTACATATGGGATACCTAAATGAGAAAGCAAACTATTCGTTGTATGTCACTCAGTTTAAGAGTGTAGACAGTGAAACCGATCTGGGAGTAACAATATCGAGTAACCTAAAACCGAGTCAACAATGTTCAGAAGTTGTTAAGAAGGCAAACAAAATAATTGGCTTTATAGGCAGGTCATTTGAGCATAAATCCAAAGAAGTTATCCTAACCCTTTACAATTCATTAGTCCGCCCTCTTCTGGAATACTGCGTTCAATCCTGGTGCCCTTATTACCAAAAAGATATAAACAAGCTAGAACGAGTTCAACGTAGAGTTACCAAAATGATACCTAGCCTAAAGAACAAAACCATACGAAGAGCGTCTTAGAGAATTAAATCTATTTCCTTTAACCCAGCGCAGATTAAGAGGTGACTTAATTCAAGTGTTCAAAATCATCAAAGGCATCGACAATATGAACTGTAGTAAGTAATTCACTATCGACCAATCTAATTACACGCGGGGAAACGGTTGCAAAATTATTGGTAAATCATTTAACTCACACGAATCTAAGAATTTCTTCTTCATCGAGTTGTCAACTTGTGGAATGGGCTTCCCCGAAACGTTATAGACTGCATCACCGTTGATTCATTTAAACTCCGCCTAGACAAATATCTCGCATCAAACCCGCGACTGACTGCGTTTGTAAATGAATAACTTTATTTTATCCCCCCCTCAGTTACTAACCCATATGTCCCCTACTAACTTCCTAATCCTGCCACGGACATTAGTTCCAGGGCAGTAATTCCCTTTCCAATGTTCCATTACCCACTCTAAACCACTGTTTGGACACTTGATCCTCAGTGTTTTGGAGGACAAGCAACCTAGAAGGGTCACTAGATCTGTTGTTGCTTGATTTCCTTTGTTCTTCTACCCATATTCAGTATCCCCTCTCTCTCTCTCTCCTCTATCTTTCCCCATATTTCAGCATCCTCTCTCAATGTGTTTTATGTTGCTCTCAACCCCCCCCTCTCTCTCTCTCTCTCTCTCTCTCTCTCTCTCACTCTCTCTCTCTCTCTCTCCCTTCTCCCCATATTTTCAGTAACTAATCTATTTTATTTTGCTCTCTCTCTCTACTCTTTCTCTCTACTCTCACTTCTCCCATGTGTTTTATGTTGCTCTCTTTTTCCTTTCTTAAGGGGGGTCACCTGCGTGTTTTATCCTTCTCTCCTTTTCTCTCTTTCTCTGGCTTGTATCCATTCGGCCCCATTCAGCCAACTATTTTAAGACATTTATCACCATCCAGGTGTTGATTTTTTCCTGGCGAGCGATAGCGAGCCAGCATTGTATGGAGAAATCCGGCTTCGCCGGGGACATTTTTCTATCGAAAAATGTACAAAGTTAGCTTGCTGTAAATCAAAAATTTATTATATGCTGGCTCGCTACCGCTCGCCAGGAAAATATTGACACTTGGATGAGGGTAAACGTCTTAAAACAGTGGGCTGAATGGGGCCGAATAGATACAAGCCAGAGAACGAGAGAAAAGGAGAGACAAAAAAAGCCCTGTGACCCCCCTTAACCCTCCTCCACCACTTCTTACTCCTCCTCTCCAATTCCAACCCATCTTCACATATTTTCCGTGTTCCCCTCCACCTTCTGCCGTGTTCCCCTCTCCCTTCTCTCCGTGTCCCCCTCCTCCCTCCCCTCCGTCTTCCCCCTCCTCCCTTCTCTCCGTGTTCCCCCTCCTCCCTTCTCTCCGTGTTCCCCCTCCTCCCTTCTCTCCGTGTTCCCCCTCCTCCCTTCTCTCCGTGTCCCCCCTACTCCCTTCTCACCGTGTGCCCCCTCCACCCATCTCTCCGTGTTCCCCCTCCCCCCTTCTCTCCGTGTTCCCCCTCCTCCTTCTCTCCGTGTTCCCCTCCTCCCTTCTCTCCGTGTTCCCATCCCCTTCTCTCCGTGTTCCCTCCCTTCTCTCCGTGTTCCCCCTCCATCCCTTCTCTCCGTGTTCCCCCTCCCTTTTCTCCGTTGTTCCCCCTCCTCCCTTCTCTCCGTTGGTATCTTTCTCTCTTCTCTCTTTCTTTATCCTTCTCCTGTTGCTTCTTCCCCTTTTCCTCTCCTCTACTTTATCCATTTTTCCTTCTTCGTATATTTTTTCTTCTTCACGTCTTCCATTCGTAGTTCCATTCCTCTTCATTTGTCTTCTTGCCTTATGTTTTTCTGGACCCCCTTCTCCCTAATGATTAGCCCCACTAGTTTTGAGATTTTAAGACGTTGGTTCCATTACTTTGGGGATTTTATGACCTTTCACCCCATTTCTTTGTCAATATTAGGACCCTTCGTGCCATTCAGGTGTCAATTGTTTCCTGGCGAGCGATAGCGAGCCTGAAATTTTAGGAGGAATCGGCCTTTGGCCGGGACATTTTTCTACCGAAAAGTGTAAAAATCTATCTTGAAGGGGGGGTCTAGGGGGTGTTTTTCTAAGCTTGATGAAGGTCTAGGGAGGAAACTTAAAATATATATGAATAAATGAATTAATAGACCAAACAAACAGCCACTGTCCCCTTAATGTCTCCTTCCACTCCTACTCCTCCTCTTCCTCCTCCTCCTCCCCCCCTCCTCTTCCTCCTTCCCCCCCCCCCCTCCTCCTCCTCCTCCTCCTCCTCCCCCCTCCTCTTCCTCCTCCTCCTCCTCCTTCTCCTCTTCCTCTTCGTCCTCCTCTCCCTCCTCCTCCTCTTCCTCCTCCTCTCCCCTTCACATTCTCAGACCTCCCTCTTCTGAACACACATACAAAAATTCTCTTCATCCCTTTCATGTTTTGTGTTTCACCGCTCTGCCCCATATATCTCTTTACCGTTCCTTTATTTTGGTTTATAACCTTTACTTTCAACCCTTCTAGTATTCTTTTCATTTCTCATTATCTTCTACCCTTCTACTTCCATCATGACACACACACACACACACACACATCCTCAAATTCAAGCCCACCCTCACATACTGTACACACACAGCTTCTAACACACATACCACATATACACACACCATCACACATACACCTACCGACTCCTTCACATATCCTCCCTCATACACACACACACAAACCTATCCACTCCATCACACACACATTATCCTCTCTCTCACACACACACCTATCCAGTCCTTCACACACACACACACACACACAGCTATCCACTCCTTCACACACACACACAGCTATCCACTCCTTCACACATACCTATCCACGCCTTCACACACACCTATCCACTCCTTCACACACACCTATCCACGCCTTCACACACACCTATCCACTCCTTCACACACACACAGCTATCCACGCCTTCACACACAAACACACAACTATCCACTCCATCACACACACATTATCCTCTCTCACACACACACACACACACACACACACTTATCTTCCCACACACACATACACACACAGAGCTATCCACTTCTTCACAGCCCACTAGCTTCTTTTCACCCATGTCTTCCCCTCCTCCGTCTCTCCTCCATTCATTTTCTCTCCTCTCATCTCCCCAAGCCATTTATCTCCTCGTTCCTTATTTTCTTTTCCACGTTTCTCCTGTTCTCATTCCGTTGTTTTGTTCATATCTTCAATTCCTTGCTAGTTCCCTCATTTTCATGTCTATTTCATCCCACCTTGCCCATAATTTTCTTCCGTTTCGTTATATTTCTCATCTCCCGCAATTAATTTCTCCCAACATGTCAATTCATTCTCAATTATTTCCTGTTCACGTTTGTACATTCACCCAACATGGCTATGGTTATTTCGTGTTCGTATATTCCCTAGTTTATTTTATTTGTTCTTATCTCCCAATCTATTTATCTCCATATGTGTTCAGTGTTATCCCATGTAGTCATTATATATATTAACTACCGTGCAAGCAACTTCAATTATTATCATTGTTCATTATTGATTTTTCATGAGTTTTCATTATTATTTTTCATGATTATTTTTCATGATTATTTTTCATGATTATTTTTCATGATTATTTTTCATGATTATTTTTCATGATTATTTTTCATTATTATTTTCATTATTATTTTCATTATTGTTTTCATTATTTTCATTATTATTTTTCATTATTATTTCATTATTATTTTTCTATCCCCCAGTTCACTTCTCACGTCTTAACCCCTTGAGGATTATGACGCAATGTGGCAGGTTATTCTGGCCATCATTAGACGATTTGATTCAGTTTAGGAAGGGTTTATGGCAGTCAAAGGGTTGATTAAGGGGAGATTTCCACCTGGAGGATTTTTTTCTGGACCCGCCTCTCCCTCATGTTTAGCCCCATTGCTTTTGTGATTTTAAGAAGTTCGCCCCATTAGTTTGGCGATTTTAAGACCCCTTGCCCCATTTCTGTCAATTTTAAGACCATTCGTGCCATTTAGGTGTCGATTTTTTCCTGGCGAGCGATAGCGAGCCTGTAATTTAAGGGGAACCGGCCTTCGGCCGGGAAATTTTTCTACCGAAAAATGTACAAATTTATCTTGAAAGGGGTCTAGGGGGAGTAATTTTAAGTTTGATGGAAGTCTAGGGAATCAACTAAAAAACCTCCCCTTAAGACCGTCTTTACCCCTTCAATTCCCACAGATCCTTCCTAATCTGTATAAAATCGTCTAATGATAGCTAGAATAAACGGTCAAAATGCGTCATAATAAACGGTCAAAATGCGTCATAATAAACGGTCAAAATGCGTCATAATCCTCAAGGGGTAAAATGCCTTCCTGTTTTCCTTCATTCATATTTACCCTTTCTCCCAAATACGCCATTAATTGTCTTCCGTTCCATGTATTGCTTCAATATAGTTTCATCTGTGCCCCATATTTCATTTATTTCTTCTCGTTTGCCCTTGATTTTAATCCATGTTTTCTCTCACTATGACCCTACTTAAGGGGAGGTATTTAGTTTGTTCCCTAGACCTCCATCAAGCTTAAAATTACACCCCATTGAGTCCCTTTCAAGATAAATTTGTACATTTTTCGGTAGAAAAATGTCCCGGCCAAAGGCCGGTTCCTTTTAAATTACAGACTCGCTATCGCTCGCCAGGATAAAATTGACACCTGAATTGCACGAAAGGTCTTAATATGGGGTGAAAGTTCTTAAAATCGCTAAACTAATGGGGCAAACGTTTTATAATATCAAAAGCAATGGGGCTAAACATGAGGGAGAAAGGGGTCAAGCAAAAAATCCCTCAAGTGGAGACCTCCCCTATTTAATGTTCTTTCCTAACATGTCCTCAATGTATTGGCTTTCCTCCCATTCCCCAATTTATTCTTCAACTATTTCCTCCATTTTTTATATTTGTTTTTCCTTTAATTCTTCCCAGGTTAAAATGAACTTCCAAAACTTGACCAAAATAAATAAATACACCAACTGAGGAGCAGCACTGTATTGATAATAATAAATACACCAACTGAGGAGCAGCACTGTATTGATAATTATAAATACACCAACTGAGGAGCAGCACTGTATTGATAATTATAAATACACCAACTGAGGAGCAGCACTGTATTGATAATTATAAATACACCAACTGAGGAGCAGAACTGTATTGACAATTGATCCATATTGGCAGAAGCAGTCAATCAATCCCTCGATGATAATTAAACACAATTATAATAACCCCAATTTACACATTGTTGCACCAGATAGTGTCACACAGCGATTTCCCATTAAATTAAGGGGAGATTTCCACTGGAGGGATTATTTTCTGGACCCCTTTCTCTCTCATGTTTAGCCCCATTGCTTTTGAGATTTTAAGACGTTCGCCCCATTAGTTTGGCAATTTTAAGAACTTTCACCCCATTTATGCTACTTTTAAGAACTTTCGTCCCATTTAGGTGTAAAAAAAATCCTGACGAGCGATAGCGAGCCTGTAATTTAGAGGAACCCGGCCTTCGGCCGGGAAATTTTTCTACCGAAAAATGTACAAATTTATCTTGAAAGGGGGTCATAGGGGTGTAATTTCAAGCTTGATGGAAGTCTAGGAAACACACTAAAAACCTCCCCTTAAGGCGGTGTCACACGAACTATTTTTTTTTTCGGCAATTGTTTCTGGCAATTGTGGTCTGGCAGTTTCAAAATTTGGGTTATATCATATTTCAGTTTCTTAAGGGGAGATTTCCACTTGAGGTCTTTTTTTTCTGGACCCCTTTCACCCTCATGTTCAGCCCCATTATATTTTAGATGTTAAGACGTTCGCCCCATTAGTTTGGTGATTTTAAGAACTTTTGCCCCATTTCTGTCAGTTTTTAAGATTTAGGTGTCGATTTTTTCCTGGCGAGCAATAGCGAGCCTGTAATTTAAGAGGAACCGGCCTTTGGCCGGGAAATTTTTCTACCGAAAAATGTACAAATTTATCTTGAAAGAGGATGTATGGGGTGTAACTTTAAGCTTGATGGAGGTCTAGGGAACAAACTAAATACTTCCCCTTAAAATGTTCTACTTTGACCCCAATTGCCGATAATCATGCAAAATTACCCTGAAGTAAAGCGAGATAAAACTGTTCATAACAAAATTGGCCAAAAAAAGCACTCGTGTGACATTGCCATTATTACTCCTTAGGCGGAAAACATGAGGGAGAAAGGGATCCAGAAAAAAAAGTCTCTCGAGTGGAAATCTCCCCTTCAGCCAGTGCTATTGGGACCACAGTACAAGGATAGGGTACCAAACTTTCGTGGACGACAAATTTTATGGACCCCATCCTCATCTCTCCCGCCCTCCCTTCCTCCATCTCTCCTTCCCTCTCCACCTTCCTGTCTCTGCTCTTCCTCCATCTCCCATCTTCCCACCTCCCCTCCCCTTCCATCTCCCCCTCTCTTTCTCCCTTCCCACCTCCCCCCTTCCCTTTTCATCTTCCCCTTCCCCCTCTCTGCCCACCTCCCCTTCCCTCCCTCCCCACCTTCTCTCCCATCCCCCCTCCCCCACTCCTTCTCCCTCTTCCCTCTTCCCCTCCATCTCCACCTTCCCAATAGAACATTAGACCTGAAAATTGAAAGCCTGTATCTACCCCCCCCCCCCCTCCCTCCTCGCCTTCCCCTTCCTTCTTTTACACAGGATAATTAGGTAGAGAAAGATGAATACGTTCCATGAAATATACAGTAAATGCCGATAAATAAACAAGATAAAATAACGTCATAATAAAACTATACGTACATATGGTTACAAACTATACGTACATATGGTTACAAACTATACGTACATATGGTTACAAACTATACGTACATATGGTTACAAACTATACGTACATATGGTTACAAACTATACGTACATATGGTTACAAACTATACATACATATGGTTACAAAACTATACGTACATATGGTTACAAACTATACGTACATATGGTTACAAACTATACGTACATATGGTTACAAACTATACGTACATATGGTTACAAACTATACGTACATATGGTTACAAACTATACGTACATATGGTTACAAACTATATACGTACATATGGTTACAAACTATACGTACATAGATGGTTACAAACTATACGTACATATGGTTACAAACTATACGTACATATGGTTACAAACTATACGTACATATGGTTACAAAACTATACGTACATATGGTTACAAACTATACGTACATATGGTTACAAACTATACGTACATATGGTTACAAACTATACGTACATATGGTTACAAACTATACGTACATATGGTTACAAACTATACGTACATATGGTTACAAACTATACGTACATATGGTTACAAACTATACGTACATATGGTTACAAACTATACGTACATATGGTTACAAACTAT
The DNA here is from genome assembly GCA_032716605.1 of Paralithodes platypus. Lineage (NCBI taxonomy): Eukaryota > Metazoa > Arthropoda > Malacostraca > Decapoda > Lithodidae > Paralithodes > Paralithodes platypus. The sequence goes on from CM064501.1 coordinate 44,845,378, forward strand.
ACGTACATATGGTTACAAACTATACGTACATATGGTTACAAACTATACGTACATATGGTTACAAACTATACGTACATATGGTTACACACTATACGTACATATGGTTACAAACTATACGTACATATGGTTACAAACTATACGTACATATGGTTACAAACTATACGTACATATGGTTACAAACTATACGTACATATGGTTACAAACTATACGTACATATGGTTACAAACTATACGTACATATGGTTACAAACTATACGTACATATGGTTACAAACTATACGTACATATGGTTACAAACTATACGTACATATGGTTACAAACTATACGTACATATGGTTACAAACTATACGTACATATAGTTACAACCTATACGTACATATGGTTACAAACTATACGTACATATGGTTACAAACTATACGTACATATGGTTACAAACTATATGTACATATGGTTACACAAGCGATTCAATTAATGCACTTTATACCACCTCCACTCCCTCCCCCCTTCCTCCCCCAAACACATACATGAAGTAAGTGTGTGGGTGTGTGTTTTTTTTTTTTTTTTTTTTTTCTTCTATATTCCAACTTACTTCCTCTCGGGCATAGGCTGAGAGCCTTAACATTCACCGCTTTACAATGAAGCCCTTCACATGAGGCATGGTGCTCACTCCTGGCCCGAAACGACCCCATCTCTGAAGCCACCTCGTTCCCGTGCTTCACAGTCTCACCCCCTACACTCGGACTCTCACACTTACACACACAAAACGCCACCTGTTGAGCAGATAACTCATCAGGCATTGCACCCCTATAGCACATTTTGAATATGGGAATATTCATACAGTGCTATTTAATCAGGGAACGATGAGGGTATTTTATTGACGTTTCGTTGGGCTTGTGGTAATGCACTGATACTAGGTACAGCACAAATTCCATCCCAATAATATCTTCCCATTGATACATCGGGATTTGAACCCGGGACCTTTGGATTACCAGGCCAGTGGCAAGACCACTCCACCACACCTCCCCTTGTGTGTGTGTGTGTGTGTGTGTGTGTGTGTGTGTGTGTGTGTGTGTGTGTGTGTGTGTGTGTGTGTGTGTGTGCAGTCGAGATACAAGACAATAAACCCCAAGGAACGTATCGAAGAGAGGAAACTTTATGGATGACGAGGGTGCATAAATACAAACAAGAGAGAGAGAGAGAGAGAGAGAGAGAGAGAGAGAGAGAGAGAGAGAGAGAGAGAGAGAGAGAGAGAGAGAGAGAGTATAGGAAAGAGACAAGAGGACTTCAAAAGAAAGGGAGATGAGAGAGAGAGAATAAAGAAACGGGAGAGGGATAAAGAGAGGGTGTCGATATTAAAATCTGAGTCTCACAAGGAGTTACAAGGAATGGTGAATATCCTAAGACTTCACCGTCCATTCCAGGGAAGATCGATAATGATTACAACACACACATCGCAAAATGTGCATAAATACTATTAACTCTTTTCTTATGAGTATTCTTAAAATGTTCAATGAGTTGGCCTCTTAGTTTACGGGTTTCCAACAAAGAGACCACGAGCGCCCAATCGGTCTTAGTTTACGGGTGTCCAACAAAGAGACCACGAGCGCCCAATCTGTCTTAGTTTACGGGTTTCCAACAAAGAGACCACGAGCGCCCAATCGGTCTTCATCACTAAGTTTCCTAATCAATGAAATGACATATTTTGTTGCCCAAGCTTGGCCTTTTTTAGTTGCTGTGTGTCAATTCTGAGTGCAACGAATATATATATATATATATATATATATATATATATATATATATATATATATATATATATAGAGAGAGAGAGATAGCTAGATAGATATAAAGATAGATAGATAACTAGATAGATATAGATAGAGAGAGAGAGACAGAGAGAGATGGATGGGGATTTAGGGGTAAAATGTGGCACTAGGGTCAGTTGTAGGGTCACGTATCTCACTTGTTAGGGAAGACGGAAGGAAGGAAGGAAGGAAGGAAGGAAGGGAGGGAGGGAGGGAGGAGGAGGAAGGGAGGGAGGGGGAAGAATGTAAGGGAAGGAGGAGGAAGAGAGGAAGGGGGAAGGGAGGGAGGGGAAGGTGGAAGGGAGGGAGGGGAAGGAGGAAGGGAAGGAGGAGAAGGAAGGGAAGGAGGGAGAAGAAGTAAGGGAGGAAAGAGGAAGCGAGGGAGAAGGAAGAAGGAAGGGAAGGAGGGGGAACAAGAAAGGGAGGGAGGGAAAAGGAAGGAAGAAGGACGGGAGGGAGGAAGAGGAAGAAGGAAGGGAGGGAGGAGGAAGGAGGGGGAAGAGGAAGAAAGAAGGGAAGGAGGGGGAAGAAAGATGAAGGAACGGAAGCTAACTTGTCTTTCCTCCACTTTTTTCTTGACACCACTAAGCGATTTTCTACAACCCAGTTAGGACTTTAGGACTTCAAGCAATCAAAGCGACGACATTTATCTCTGCTTATACTTCATCATATACTGTCTAACTATGATAGCATCGTTTATTAATAGCCAACATAAAATATAAGCCTACGTCATGATGAGGGATCTGCCTTGTGTGGGTCAATCGGCTTTCTGCAGACTCCCATTTTCTTATGTTCTTATGTCATGGTATAGATGCATAACCCTTTCCAGTATACAATGAGGGGAGGAAGGAGAGATGGATAGGGAGGAAGGAGAGATGGATAGGGAGGAAGGAGAGATGGATAGGGAGGAAGGAGAGATGGATAGGGAGGAAGGAGAGATGGATAGGGAGGAAGGAGAGATGGATAGAGGAAGGAGGAGAGATGGATAGGGAGGAAGGAGAGATGGATAGGGAGGAAGGAGAGATGGATAGGGAGGAAGGAGAGATGGATAGGGAGGGAGGAAGGAGAGATGGATAGGGAGGGAGGAAGGAGAGATGGATAGGGAGGAAGGAGAGATGGATAGGGAGGAAGGAGAGATGGATAGGGAGGGAGGAAGGAGAGATGGATAGGGAGGAAGGAGAGATGGATAGGGAGGAAGGAGAGATGGATAGGGAGGGAGGAGAGATGGATAGGGAGGAAGGAGAGATGGATAGGGAGGAAGGAAGGAAATGGATGGATGAATGATGCGAGGGAGGATGGAAGGACGAAAAGAAGGAAGGCAAGGAGGAATAAAGGTAACACATGCAGGAAGGAAAGTCGGGAGGTAGGAAGGAAGCAAGAGAAGGAGGAAAGAAGGATGGGAGGGAAGAATGGAGAAAGGAAGGAGGCAGATGTGGAGGAAAAGGAGGAGGAAGGAGAAAGAGATAAATACGGGGGAGAAGGAAAAGGAAGGAGAGAGAGATAAATACGGAAGAAGAGAAGGAGGGGAAGGAGAGAGAGAGAGAGACAAATGCGGAGGAGAAGCAGGAGGAAAGGAAGAGGACCTTCTCTTAACATATTGGGCATTTTATCATTATTAATATTTTTTCGAAAGATCACATCTCATTTCATGCAATGTTAGCGGCATAAGAGTTACTGTAGATATCTCCAACTGACTCAATGGGTTCTTTTCCCAACGCACCTCCTTGTTTTGTACATGGGTTTAGTATGGCTTTTGTGTGGAGTACTGTCCGCATCCGTGTGAAGATTCTCCAAAAGGTGGAGCTAAACTGTTGTTTTATCAACGTCGTGGCGCAATGGTAAAGCGTTCGACTAACAATCGATAGGACACGAGTTCGTGCTCAAACAGGGTGAGATGGATGGGCAGTTTTCTTGCAGTCTTTGCCTCTATTTACCTAGCAGTAAATAGGAACCTGAAATTAGTGGCCCTTTCGTGAACAAACTGTGGTAACATGGATAATATGCCATATTCCCTGTGTACCATACTGGATAAATCACTTGAGTTAGCATCCACAATCTACAAAGGGCAATGATACGGTGGTGGAGGTGGTGATGGTGGTAATGGTGATGGTGGTTGTAATGGTGGTAGTGATGGTGGTAATAGTGGTGGTAATGGTGGTGGTGAAGGTAGTGGTGATGGTGGTAATAGTGGTGGTAATGGTGGTGGTGATAGTGGTAATAGTGGTGGTGGTATTGATGGTAGTGGTGATTGTGGTAATGATGGTGGAGATGATAGTGGTAATAATAGTGATGGTAGTGGTGAAGAGGGTTGGGTTGTATATTTTAGTGATCATTAATGGCAATATCCGTTCACAAAATGGAATGTACAATTGGTGAACATTTTGACCCTACTAAATCCTTGTATTCCTGAGTACTTACCAGTCCGATACCAAGCAAGAAGTGGGGCAATACTCACCTGGAAGTGGAAGAAAGGAGAGGGATTAGTACATAAATTAATAATGACTTGACCAGTGTGTATGAGAGAGAGAGAGAGAGAGAGAGAGAGAGAGAGAGAGAGAGAGAGAGAGAGAGAGAGAGAGAGTACATAGATAAATAATGACTTGACCAGGTATGAGAGAGAGAGAGAGAAAGAGAGAGAGAGAAAGAGAGATAGTACATAGATAAATAATGACTTGACCAGTGTGTATGAGAGAGAGAGAGAGAGAGAGAGAGAGAGAGAGAGAGAGTTTGAGGAGTGTGCTTGTCATTGTTTATGCTTAATAGGGTTTGAATTTTTGTATGTGGGTAGTGCGTGTGTTGTGAGGCTAGGTGACTGTGTGTGTGTGTATGTATGTGCGTGTGTGTTGTGAGGTTGTATGTGGTTGGATGTGTGAGAGTGTGTCTGTTTAAGTGGGCTTTTCCTAGTTATATTTTTTATTATATTGCTAGCTTCAAAACGTGTAAATTTCAAGGTTATCAGAAAAAGTCACACATTTAAGTATTTGAATAGTACGTTATAATTTGAATAGTACGTTATAATTTGAATAGTACGTTATAATTTGAATAGTACGTTATAATTTGAATAGTACGTTATAATTTGAATAGTACGTTATAATTTGTCCTCAAAAGATTGGTAGTTCAATTTCTGTACATCTTTTCTTATAATGGATCTTTTATATAACTTGAAAGTTATTTTTTCTTCCTTTACACTAGTAATGACCATTCAGCTTAGAATGAAAATATGCATCCACCCAATCAGGATTCTCATGCGTATAATTTGCTGGCATGAGTTTATAAATATTATTTATAATATAACAAATAACTACTTCCCCGTACAATGCTAAATTGTGTGATTAATTGCAAATTGGAGACGTCTCTTAATATAAAATGTCTTAAGGGGGGTGACCTGCTTTTTTTATTTCTCTCTTTCTCTGGCTTGTATCCATTCGGCCCCATTCAGCCAACTATTTTAAGACGTTTATCCCCATCTAGGTGTCAATTTCTTCCTGGCGAGCGATAGCGAGCCAGCATTAAATGAAGAAATCCGGCTTCGCCGGAGAACGTTTTTCTATCGAAAAATGTACAAATTTAGCCTGCTGTCAATGTTGTTTTTAAATATGCGGTCTCGCTACCGATCACCAGTAAAATATCGACACCTGGATGGGGATAAACGTCTTAAAACAGTAGGCTGAATGGAGCCAAATGGATACAAGCCAGAGAAAGAGAGAAAAGGAGAGACGAAAAGCAGGTCACCCCCCTTAAGACATTACATACTCTCCAATTTGTAATTAACCACTACAATTTACCATTGTGGTGAGAAGTAGACTGACTATACGAGTGGTCCTTCCGTGGTTGAATTATAACTATCTGGCTGCAGGCAACACTTTAAGAAGAATAGTTATCATCTATCGATAATTAGTAAATCATTATTCTTGGAGTCGACTGTATTGTTGTGAGTTAACCCCTTCAGTACCAATGGCGTCCTTTAACTATATTCTGGCTACTTTTAGAGGAGATCATGCAGTTAAGGGGATGTTTTTAGTGTGTTTCTTAGACTTCCATCAAGCTTGAAATTACACTCCCTTGACCCCCTTTCAAGATAAATGAGTACATTTTTCGGTAGAAAAATTTCCCGGCCGAAGGCCGATTCCTTTTAAATTACAGGCTCACTTTCGCTCGCCAGGAAAAAATCGACACCTAAATGGCATGAAAGGTCTTAAAAGTGACATAAATGGGGCGAAACTTCTTAAAAACGCCAAACTATTGGGGCGAACGTCTTAAAATCTCAAAAGCAATGGGGCTAAACATGAGGGAGAAAGGGGTAAAGAAAAAAATCCCTCGAGTGGAAATCTCCCCTTAAAAAGGGGGCTCCATTAAAACAGAAAACAGGCTTCGAACTATCTCACGTAACCCTTTCTATTAACACAGATCCTACTTAACCCTTTCTATTACCACAGATCCTACTTAACCCTTTCTATTACCACAGATCCGTCTTAACCCTTTTTATTAACACAGATCCTACTTAACCCTTTCTATTACCACAGATCCTACTTAACCCTTTCTATTACCACAGATCCGTCTTAACCCTTTTTATTAACACAGATCCTACTTAACCCTTTCCATTACCACAGATCCTACTTAACCCTTTCCATTACCACAGATCCTACTTAACCCTTTCTATTACCACAGATCCGTCTTAACCCTTTTTATTAACACAGATCCTACTTAACCCTTTCCATTACCACAGATCCTACTTAACCCTTTTTATTAACACAGATCCTACTTAACCCTTTCTATTACCACAGATCCTACTTAACCCTTTCTATTACCACAGATCCGTCTTAACCCTTTCTATTACCACAGATCCTACTTAACCCTTTCTATTACCACAGATCCGTCTTAACCCTTTCTATTACCACAGATCCTACTTAACCCTTTCTATTACCACAGATCCTACTTAACCCTTTCTATTACCACAGATCCGTCTTAACCCTTTCTATTACCACAGATCCGTCTTAACCCTTTCTATTACCACAGATCCTACTTAACCCTTTCCATTACCACAGATCCTACTTAACCCTTTCTATTACCACAGATCCGTCTTAACCCTTTCTATTACCACAGATCCTACTTAACCCTTTCTATTACCACAGATCCGTCTTAACCCTTTCTATTACCACAGATCCTACTTAACCCTTTCTATTACCACAGATCCTACTTAACCCTTTCTATTACCACAGATCCGTCTTAACCCTTTCTATTACCACAGATCCGTCTTAACCCTTTCTATTACCACAGATCCTACTTAACCCTTTCTATTACCACAGATCCGTCTTAACCCTTTCTATTACCACAGATCCGTCTTAACCCTTTCTATTACCACAGATCCTACTTAACCCTTTCCATTACCACAGATCCTACTTAACCCTTTCTATTACCACAGATCCGTCTTAACCCTTTCTATTACCACAGATCCTACTTAACCCTTTCTATTACCACAGATCCGTCTTAACCCTTTCTATTACCACAGATCCTACTTAACCCTTTCTATTACCACAGATCCTACTTAACCCTTTCTATTACCACAGATCCGTCTTAACCCTTTCTATTACCACAGATCCGTCTTAACCCTTTCTATTACCACAGATCCTACTTAACCCTTTCTATTACCACAGATCCGTCTTAACCCTTTCTATTACCACAGATCCGTCTTAACTCTTTCTATTACCACAGATCCGTCTTAACCCTTTCTATTACCACAGATCCGTCTTAACTCTTTCTATTACCACAGATCCTACTTAACCCTTTTTATTACCACAGATCCTTCTTAAAACTGCACAAAATCGTCTAAATATAGCGAGAAAAAATACAAATGACGTCGCCGGTACAGACGTGGTTAAAGGATGACTATTAGGTGGAAGTTAGACAGATTATTAAGAGTAAATTATAGTTTCGTCTAAATAGCTAGTGTGATACCTTTACTCTCTCTCTCTCTCTCTCTCTCTCTCTCTCTCTCTCTCTTGTTCTCGCTCTTGTTCTCGCTCTCGCCCTTGTTCTCTCTCTCTTTCTCTCTCTCTCTCTCTCTGTCTCTCTCGCGCGCGCTCTCTCTCTCTCCCTCTCATGTAGCGGTGTATTTAACCGTGTATTACTCTTCCTTGCCGTTATTATTCTCCTTGTAATTGAGGAAGCCCATTGTCGGTTCACCTAACTGAGCTAGGCTGTGCTGGCCGCCTTGCCCTGGGGGGATACCTGCTAATTAACCTGGCTGCCGGAAGGGAAGGGGAGAGAGAGAGAGAGAGAGAGAGAGAGAGAGAGAGAGAGAGAGAGAGAGAGAGAGAGAGAGAGAGAGAGAGAGAGAGAGCACCTGAGGAACAAGTAGACAGGTGAGAAATTAAAGTAACGTTGATGGTGGTAATGTGTGTGTGTGTGTGTGTGTGTGTGTGTGTGTGTGTGTGTGTGTGTGTAAGAGAGAGAGAGAGAGAGAGAGAGAGAGAGAGAGAGAGAGAGAGAGATAGATATAGATAGATAGATAGATAGATAGATAGATAGATAGATAGATAGATAGATAGATAGATAGTCAGATAGATAGATAGATAGATAGATAGATAGATAGATAGATAGATAGAGAGAGCACACCTGAGGAAGAGCTAGACCGGTAAGAAATTAAAGTAACGTTGATGGTGGTGGTAGTGTGTGTGTGTGTGTGTGTGTGTGTGTGTGTGTGTGTGTGTGTGTGTGTGTTACTCACTCAGTTACTTGTTCGTCAAGGGGAATCCACGCAATGCGAGCTAAGCTCATTATTATCGCGCCTCCTTAACTGGGAATGTATTGCGTGAAATGCATGTTAAGTGTTTTATGTACTGTTGGAATGGCTGTGGATGTGTGTGTAGTCTGTATTTAGCCAATTGGCGACATCGGAAACGAAGGCTTAGGGTGGATCTGTATGGTACCATTTTCACTATAGACGGTACCGTCTCGCCCGAAGGCTTAGGTAGCCATCAGCTTAGGTGAACCATATTATGATACCCATCTCGCCTTGTACCATTTTTGCCAACCCCAGATGGGACGTCACAACGTCGTCCACTTATTCCAGGTACCTATTTACAGCTAGGTGAACTGAGGCTAACACATGAAAGGAGACAAACCCAATTTGTCTCCGCCCGGCCGGGGATTGAACCCCCGACCCCTCGTGTGTGAGACGAGAGCTCTACCTACGAGGCTACGGGCTGTGTGTGTGTGTGTGTGTGTGTGTGTGTGTGTGTGTGTGTGTGTGTGTGTGTGTGTGTGTGAGAAAGAGAGGGAGAGTCACACATTAACACAGACTGTACAGACCTTGCTATTTCGGCTAGACAATCTGTCCATAAATGTAAATTATCAGTTGCTACTAAGTGGAAGACAAGGACTCTAAAGTCACAGGCTCTCTCCCCATCCACCATTCCCACCGAATAAAAACGTAGCTGAAGAATATGCTCCCAGCAAAAATGTCTACTGGGAATTTCTCATTAACGCCTTCATTATCGGGGACATAATTTTAATTAAATTCTGGCAACTATTAGACGATTTTATACAGTTTAAAAAGGGCCTCCACCACTTAACACATTTTACCACCACAGATCCTTATTAAACTGCACAAAATCGTCTAAATATAGCTAGAATATAATTGAAAGGACGTCGACGGTACAGAAAGGGTTAACTAATGGAGTACAAAAATCTATGCTATTGATACTTAGGTAATTTTGTATATTGTGCAAGCTTCAACGAGACTATTTATATAAAAGTAAACTGTATCAATAATTGTTCTCCTATCTCCTTCCTAATACTGTTCCACTCGTTCAACGAATTGAAAGTTATTTTTGTTTTGCGCAACATCAACATTTGTGTTCTTCGTTGTTAAGGGGGGGTCACCGTTTTTTTTTTTTTTTATCTTTCTCTCCTTTTCTCTCTTTCCCTGGCTTGTATCCATTCGGCCCCATTCAGCCTACTGTTTTAAGACGTTTATCCCCATCCAGGTGTCGATTTCTTCCTGGCGAGCGATAGCGAGCCAGCATTGTATGGAGAAATCCGGCTTCGCCGAAGAAATGTTTCTATCGAAAAATGTACAAATTTAGCTTGCTGTCAAAACAAAAATAAGTATATGCTGGCTCGCTTCCACTCGCCAGGAAATTATTGACACCTGGATGGGGGTAAACGTCTTAAAACAGTAGGCTGAATGGGGCCGAATGGATACAAGACAAAGAGAGAGGGAGACAAAGAGAAAAAGAGCGAGGTGGGCCCCCTTAACTTTATATAATGTCCGAGAGTTGGACAATATCATTGTCTGTAAACATTACATTATAGTTTCAATGTTGACAAAACTTTTCAATTCTTTTAATTACTCGATCAGGTGCCATTTCAATTTCTTTCCTTCAGTGAAAACAAATATAATTATATATATATTGCTCTACTAACTAGTTTTTCTGTTTTTCAATGTCCTTGCCTAGACAAAAATATCAAAATTGTCAATGTCCTTGCCTAGACAAAAAGATCAAAATTGTCAATGTCCTTGCCTAGACAAAAAGATCAAAATTGTCAATGTCCTTGCCTAGACAAAAAGATCAAAATTGTCAATGTCCTTGCCTAGACAAAAAGATCAAAATTGTCAATGTCCTTACCTAGACAAAAGATCAAAATTGTCATGTCCTTGCCTAGACAAAAAGATCAAAATTGTCAATGTCCTTGCCTAGACAAAAAGATCAAAATTGTCAATGTCCTTACCTAGACAAAAAGATCAAAATTGTCAATGTCCTTGCCTAGACAAAAAGATCAAAATTGTCAATGTCCTTGCCTAGACAAAAAGATCAAAATTGTCAATGTCCTTGCCTAGACAAAAAGATCAAAATTTTCAATGTCCTTGCCTAGACAAAAAGATCAAAATTGTCAATGTCCTTGCCTAGACAAAAAGATCAAAATTGTCAATGTCCTTGCCTAGACAAAAAGATCAAAATTTTCAATGTCCTTGCCTAGACAAAAAGATCAAAATTGTCAATGTCCTTGCCTAGACAAAAAGATAAAAATTGTCAATGTCCTTGCCTAGACAAAAGTATAAAAATTGCACACCAAATTCCAGTACTTGAAATAGTGCTATAATACCATATTCAGAATGGTATATTAATTTTCGGTAGAAAAATTTCCCGGCCTTGGCCGGTTCCTCTTATCATTTCAGACTCGCTATCGCTCGCCAGGAAAAAATCGACACCTAAATGGCACGAAAGGTTTTAAAATTGACAACGAAATGGCACGAAAGGTTTTAAAATTGACAACGAAATAGGGCGAAAGGTGTTAAAATCGCCAAGCTAATGGGCCGAACGTCTTATAATCCCAAAACAAATGGGGCTTAACACGAGGGAGAAAGGGGACCAGAAAAACGCCCCATCTCCCCTTAACCCTCTCAGTATTACAGGACGTGCTTCTCCTTTATTCTGGCTATCAGTACACGATTCTGTTAAGCTTAGGAAGGTATTTTGGATGTAAGAGGGTTAATTGAGATAGATTTTCCCCCTTTGCTTCTTAGAGAGCCTTCCAGGACTATGTAATATCGTCTAATGTTAGCCTTAAGGGGAGGTATTTAGTTTGCTCCCTAGACCTCCATCAAGCTTAAAATTACACCCCCTTGAGTCCCTTTCAAGATAAATTTGTACATTTTTCGGTAGAAAAATGTCCCGGCCTAAGGCCGGTTCCTCTTAAATTACAGGCTCGCTATCGCTCGCCAGAATAAAATCGACACCTGAATTGCACGAAAGGTCTTAATATGGGGTGAAAGTTCTTAAAATCGCTAAACTAATGGGGCAAACTTTTTATAATATCAAAAGCAATGAGGCTAAACATGAGGGAGAAAGGGGTCAAGAAAAAAATCCCTCAAGTGGAAATCTCCCCTTAATAAGTTGAAAAGGCGTCTTGATATCGTGAAAGGGTTGACAATTGCAGTAGTTTATGTTTGCTGCCTTTTATCTCGTCTTCATTGTTGTGTTGCCAATACAATATCTGAGTTACAAAGAGTTACAAGGCATAATGTATATTTCAAAGACCTTGCGGTCCTTCCCGGGGAGATACTCGAAGTGGAAAGAGAGAGATAGTTTAGTGCACTGCACTCTTTAGAGAGTGTGCAAAATACTATCTACTCTCTTCTTGAACTGCTCTACTGAAAAACGTGTTATAACTTTTGTTCCAGGTAGAACAGATCTTATATGTGACAAAGTTTCCACAAATACCAGTGCTGAACCTTTTCAATTTTAACTTCCAGTCATGGTTGCGTGTTATATTCATATTGAGGCTAACATTTTGCCATAGGCCTAATCTACTTTGTCAAACCCATTAAGTATCTTATAAACCTCACTGAGCTGACCTTGTAGTCTGCGTGTTTCCAACGAAAAGAGATCAAGAGCTTTCAACCAGTACTCGCAGCTCAGTCTTCTAATCGATGGAATAAGCTTTGTAGCCGAGCTTGCACTCTTTCCAGTCGTTGTATATCTTTCCAGTCGTTGTATATCTTTGCAGTCGTTGTATATCTTTCCAGTCGTTGTATATCTTTGCAGTCGTTGTATATCTTTGCAGTCGTTGTATATCTTTCCAGTCGTTGTATATCTTTGCAGTCGTTGTATATCTTTCCAGTCGTTGTATATCTTTGCAGTCGTTGTATATCTTTGCAGTCGTTGTATATCTTTCCAGTCGTTGTATATCTTTGCAGTCGTTGTATATCTTTGCAGTCGTTGTATATCTTTCCAGTCGTTGTATATCTTTCCAGTCGTTGTATATCTTCCCAGTCGTTGTATATCTTTGCAGTCGTTGTATATCTTTGCAGTCGTTGTATATCTTTGCAGTCGTTGTATATCTTTCCAGTCGTTGTATATCTTTCCAGTCGTTGTATATCTTTCCAGTCGTTGTATATCTTTCCAGTCGTTGTATATCTCTCCAGTCGTTGTATATCTTTGCAGTCGTTGTATATCTTTCCAGTCGTTGTATATCTTTCCAGTCGTTGTATATCTTTCCAGTCGTTGTATATCTTTCCAGTCGTTGTATATCTTTCCAGTCGTTGTATATCTTTCCAGTCGTTGTATATCTTTCCAGTCGTTGTATATCTTTGCAGTCGTTGTATATCTTTCCAGTCGTTGTATATCTTTCCAGTCGTTGTATATCTTCCCAGTCGTTGTATATCTTTGCAGTCGTTGTATATCTTTGCAGTCGTTGTATATCTTTCCAGTCGTTGTATATCTTTCCAGTCGTTGTATATCTTTCCAGTCGTTGTATATCTTTCCAGTCGTTGTATATCTTTCCAGTCGTTGTATATCTTCCCAGTCGTTGTATATCTTTCCAGTCGTTGTATATCTTTGCAGTCGTTGTATATCTTTGCAGTCGTTGTATATCTTTCCAGTCGTTGTATATCTTTCCAGTCGTTGTATATCTTTCCAGTCGTTGTATATCTTTCCAGTCGTTGTATATCTTCCCAGTCGTTGTATATCTTTCCAGTCGTTGTATATCTTTCCAGTCGTTGTATATCTCTCCAGTCGTTGTATATCTTTCCAGTCGTTGTATATCTTTCCAGTCGTTGTATATCTTTCCAGTCGTTGTATATCTTTCCAGTCGTTGTATATCTTTCCAGTCGTTGTATATCTTTCCAGTCGTTGTATATCTTTCCAGTTGTATATCTTTCCAGTCGTTGTATATCTTTCCAGTCGTTGTATATCTTTCCAGTCGTTGTATATCTTTCCAGTCGTTGTATATCTTTCCAGTCGTTGTATATCTTTCCAGTCGTTGTATATCTTTCCAGTCGTTGTATATCTCTCCAGTCGTTGTATATCTTTCCAGTCGTTGTATATCTTCCCAGTCGTTGTATATCTTTCCAGTCGTTGTATATCTTTCCAGTCGTTGTATATCTTTGCAGTTGTATATCTTTCCTGCGTGCTGGAGACCAAGATTGAACAACATACTCCAGGAGAGGCCGTATCAGTGCGTTGTAAAGTGTGAGGACTATTTCTTTATTTTATACTTAAATTGCCTCGGGGAGATTTCCACTTGAGGGATTTTTTTCTTGACTCCTTTCTCCCTCATGGTTAGCCCCATTGCTTTTGATATCATAAGACGTTCGCCCCATTAGTTTGGCGATTTTAAGAACTTTCGACCCATTTCTGTCAATTTTAAGAACTTTCGTGCCATTTAGGTGTCGAATTTTTCCTGGCGAGCGATAGCGAGCCTGTAATTTAAGAGGAACCGGCCTTCGGCCGGGACATTTCTCTACCGAAAAATGTACAAATTTATCTTGAAAGGGGGTCTAGGGGCTGTAATGTTAAGCTTGATGGAAGTCTAGCGAACTACCTGAAAACCTCCCCTTAATAGAGCCCAATAATTTCTGAGCTTTCTTCTCTACTTCAATGTACTGCTTGGTAGACTTTAGGTTACTGTTAATCAGAGAACCCAAATCCTGTACCAAGTCAACCACTTCCAGGGGCATTTCCAATTACAAATAGCCTGACTTGGGGTTTGCTTGGCCGACATGCATCACCTTGCTCTTTTCCAAGTTTAGAGGCATCTGCCATGTCTCCGACCATTCACCCAGTCTGTTAAGACCCATCCTGAGATGTTCACCGCATTTAGAGTCCTTCACATTCACTCCAACCTTAATGTCATCCGCAAACTTGGAGGCCACACTCGACACACCAATATCCATCTCATTGACATACATCATATAATATAAGTAGAAGTGAGCCAAGGACATATCCCTGTGGAGCTCCAGAAGTGACTTGGAGTCTACTCAAAATAAACACCATTGATTAGCACCTGTTAGCCAACTTTCTATCAAATGTGTTACTTGTGAATTGATACCTAGTGCACTCACTTTTGACATTAGCCTGCAATGAGCAACTTTGTCAAGTAAAGGATGTCTATGACTTTACTTGTATCATACTCACTTTACTTGTATCATACTCACTTTACTTGTATCATACTCACTTTACTTGTATCATACTCACTTTACTTGTATCATACTCACTTTACTTGTATCATACTCACTTTACTTGTATCATACTCACTTTACTTGTATCATACTCACTTTACTTGTATCATACTCACTTTACTTGTATCATACTCACTCAACACTTTACTTGTATCATACTCACTTTACTTGTATCATACTCACTTTACTTGTATCATACTCACTTTACTTGTATCATACTCACTTTACTTGTATCATACTCACTTTACTTGTATCATACTCACTTTACTTGTATCATACTCACTTTACTTGTATCATACTTACTTTACTTGTATCATA
>CM064501.1:44867959-44930880 GCA_032716605.1 Paralithodes platypus
ACTTGAGAAGAAAAAGAAATCGGCCAAAAGTTAGATTAGTGTCGGGGGTGTTTCGTTTTTGTTTTCTCCATACAATGCTGGCTCGCTATCGCTCGCCAGGCATAAATAGACACCTGAGTGGGGATAAACGTCTTAAAACAGTTGGCTGAATGGGGCCGAATGGATACAAGCCAGGGAAAGAGAGAAAAGGAGAGAAAGATAAAAAAATAAAAAAAACGGTGACCCCCCCCCCCACCCCCCCTATAGCCTGTTGCATACTGCCTCAATTATGCAATTTGGGATCAATTATAATAATTGATCCCAAATTGCATAATTGAGGCAGTATGCAACAGGCTATAGACTATTTGTTTAACAGCTGATGGTAACTTGAATGCCTTAGCAGCAAATTTCCCGATACTTAAGGGGGGTGACCTGTTTTGGTTCTGTCCTTTTCTATCTTTCTCTGGCTTGTATCCATTTGGACCCATTCAGCCTACTGTTTTAAGACGTTTATCCCCATCCAGGTGTCCATTTTTTACTGGTGAGCGGTAGCGAGCCAGCATATTTTTTATATTTTGTTTGACAGCAGGCTAAATTTGTAAATTTTTCGATAGAAAAATGTCTCCGGCGAAGCCGGATTTCTTCATATAATGCTGGCTCGCTATCGCTCGCCAGGAAGAAATCGACACCTAGATGGGGATAAACGTCTTAAAATAGTTGGCTGAATGGGGCCGAATGGATACAAGCCAGAGAAAGAGAGAAAGGGACAGATATAACAAAAAGCAGGTCACCCCCTTAATGGAAAAATATGAAACAAAAATATGCCTACGTCATATTAATGCCAAGTTTTCACCATAATAAACAACAACGCATTTCGCTACACAATCTCCGTAATAGCTGCATAATAAAGGAGACGGGAACATGGCAATTTACCCCTCAGCTGGGAAATAAACAGGCTATAGTCAACAGTCGGGTATCTTCCTATGCCTATCCTTCAACCGATCCTATGCCCAACCCTTAAGGGGAGGTTTTTAGTTTGTTTCCTACTCCTCCAGCTATCTTAAAATGTCACCCCCTTGACCCCCTTTCAAGATAAATTTGTACATTTTTCGGTAGAAAAATGTCCCGGCCGAAGGCCGGTTACTCTTAAATTACAGGCTCGCTATCGCTCGCCAGGATAAAATCGATACCTAAATTGCAGGAAAGGTCTTAAAATTGACAGAATGGGGCGGAAATTCTTAAAATCACCAAACTTATGGGGCAAACGTCTTTAAATCTCAAAAACAATGGGGCTAACCATGAGGGAGAAAGGGGTCAAGAAAAAAATCCCTCAAGTGGAGACCTCCCCTTAAGGGAGCTCAGACGGTATTGTGCAGCATAATTTACTGGTTCGGCTCAATGGTTTAAGGAAGGGGTTTAGTTTGCTCTCTAAACCTCTATCAAACTTTAACACCCACAATATTCCCCTTCGATATAAATTTGTACATTTTTCGGTAGAAAAATGTCCCGGCCGAAGGCCGATTCCTTTTCAAATACAGGCTCGCTATCCCTCGCCAGGAAAAAAAAAGACACCTAAATGGCACGATAGGTCTTAATATTGGCAAAGAAATGGGGCAAGAGGTCTCAAAATTGCCAAACTAATGGGGCGAATGTCTTGAAATCTCATAACCAATAGGGCTAAACATGAGGGATTGTTTTCTGGATCCCTTTCTCCCTCATGGTTAGCCCCATTGCTTTTGATATTATAAGACGTTCGCCCCATTAGTTTGGCGATTTTAAGAACTTTCGTGCCATTTAGGTGTCAATTTTTTCCTGGCGAGCGATAGCGAGCCTGTAATTTAAGAGGAACCGGCCTTCGGCCGCGACATTTTTCTACCGAAAAGTGTACAAATTTATCTTGAAAGGGGGTCTAGGGGCTGTAATGTTAAGCTTGATGGAAGTCTAGCGAACTACCTGAAAACCTCCCCTTAAAATGTCCAAGAGCAGTTTATAATGTAATTGTGATGTTAAATGTGTGTGTGTATATATATAATGTATATAGTGGTATAAGGAAACTAGTCATTGTCTACAAAGAACAATTGTACAGGTATATTATACTCGTTCTGTATATACAGTATAAAAGTCGCAGTGTAAAGGCAATGCTTGTATTCTAATGGTTTGCAAAGTAGTTTTAGGTCAAGACCAACTTGTGATTACTCTCTCTCTCTCTCTCTCTCTCTCTCTCTCTCTCTCTCTCTCTCTCTCTCTCTCTCTCTCCTCTCTCTCTCTCTCTCTCTCTCCTCTCTCTCCTCTCTCTCTCTCTCTCTCTCTCTCTCTCTCTCTCTCTCTCTCTCTCTCTCTCTCTCTCTCTCTCTCTCTCTCTCTCTCTCTCTCTCTCAACCATTTCCTAGTCACTTCCTCCCCATCTTCACCCCTTCCCCTTCCTCATTACATAACTATTAAATTATTGTGATTGTATAACGCACAAGTATATATATATACTGTATATATATATATATATATATATATATATATATATATATATATATATATATATATATATATATATATACAGTATATAAACTGTTTATATAATCCAAGCACCGGACCAAATATAATATAATATATAAATACTCATACAATCATACGCACACACACTAACAACCCTACACACACACACACCAACACACGCAGACACAAAGGAGTACAAAGGAGTACAAAGGAAATCAAGCAACAACAGATCTAGTGACCCTTCTAGGCTGCTTGTCCTCCAAAACACTGAGGATCAAGTGTCCAAACAGTGGTTTAGAGTGGGTAAGGGAACATTGGAAAAGGAACTACTGCCCAGCCACTAACGTGGCAGGACTAGGAAGTTAGTAGGGGACATATGGGTTAGTAACTGAGGGGAGGATAAAATAAAGTTATTCATTTACAAACGCAGTCAGTCGCGGGTTTGATGCGAGATATTTGTCTAGGCGGAATTTAAATGAATCAACGGTGCTGCAGTCTATAACGTCTCGGGGAAGCCCATTCCACAAGTTGACAACTCGATTGAAGAAGAAATTCTTAGATTCGTGTGAGTTAAAAGATTTACCAATAATTTTGCAACCGTTTCCCCGCGTGTAATTAGATTGGTCGATAGTGAAGTACTTACTACAGTTCATATTGTCGATGCCTTTGATGATTTTGAACACTTGAATTAAGTCACCTCTTAATCTGCGCTGGGTTAAAGGAAATAGATTTAATTCTCTAAGACGCTCTTCGTATGGTTTGTTCTTTAGGCTAGGTATCATTTTGGTAACTCTACGTTGAACTCGTTCTAGCTTGTTTATGTCTTTTTGGTAATAAGGGCACCAGCATTGAACGCAGTATTCCAGAAGAGGGCGGACTAAGGAATTGTAAAGGGTTAGGATTACGTCTTTGGATTTATGCTCAAATGATCTGCCTATAAAGCCAATTATTTTGTTTGCCTTCTTAACAACTTCTGAACATTGTTGACTCGGTTTTAGGTTACTCGATATTGTTACTCCCAGATCGGTTTCTCTGTTTACATTCTTAAGCTGAGTGCCATTCATCGAATAGTTTGCTTTCTCATTTAGGTATCCGATATGTAGTACTTTACATTTATCCGCATTGAAACTCATTTGCCAAATTTGGGCCCAATGTGACAATTTATCTAGATTGTGTTGCATATCGTCAACTTGATCTTTTGAGAGTACGCTATTTGCAATTTTTGTATCGTCGGCAAATTTTGAGATTGTACAGGTGAGACCCTCATCTATGTCGTTGATGTAAATTAGAAAGATAATTGGTCCTAGTACCGATCCCTGGGGTACCCCGCTACTTACATTGGTCCATTTAGATGCCTTACCGTTTATGACTACTCTTTGCTTTCTGTCGCTGAGCCAATTTTCTATCCATTTCAACACACCGTCTTGTATTCCATGCGCTTTTAGTTTTAGCAGTAAACGTTTGTGGGGAACTTTGTCAAAGGCCTTTTGAAAATCAAGGTATATAATATCTACAGCTTTACTCTCATCGTAGAGGTTGAGGATATCGTGGAAGAAGTCTAAGAGGTTTGTTAAACAGGAACGTTTTTTACGAAAGCCGTGTTGAGTATCTTTAAGTATGTTATTTTCCTCTAAGTGATTTACGAGTCTGTCTTATGACCGTTTCTAGCATTTTACATACAACTGAGGTTAAGCTAATTGGACGATAGTTACTGGGTAGGGATTTGCTGCCTTTTTTTAATATCGGTGTTATGCTGGCTATCTTCCACTGATCAGGCATAGTTCCAGACTGCAATGATTTATTGAATAGTAATGTCAGTGGTTTGGAGAGCTCATCCTTAGCTTCCTTTAGAACTCTAGGCGAGATTGTATCAGGTCCTGGCGTTTTATTTACCTTGAGTTTATCTAAACAATTCAATACTTCTCTCTCTGTAACGGTGATATTGCTTAGAACATCTGAATTATCAATCTGAATCGGCGATGGTGTAGGGATATCACTGAGGTCTTCTGTTGTAAAATCTGATGCAAAGAAGGTATTGAGGGCATTACTCATTTGTACTTCGTCTTTGGTGTATTCTCCATTTTCATCGACTAACGGTCCAACAGTTGAAGTAACTACTTTTTTCTTTCTGATATAACTATAGAATTCTTTCGGGTTTGTTTTATTTTGATTCGCAATATGTAACTCAAGGGTCTATTTACTTTGCTTAATTAACTTTTTGGCTTTGCGTCGTAGCTCTACAAATTTCACCCGTTCTTCGTCGTTTTGTGAGGATTTTAATCTATCATTAGCAAAAAAAATTAGCAAGCAGGCAGTTAGAAATATCTTTATTCCACCATTTGGGCTTATTATTATGGCCTGGACGCCGTATTTTCGATGGTATGCAGTCTTGCACTGCTTTTAGGTAAGTGGTTTCGAATAACTTCCAAGATGTCGTTATTGTTAATTAAAAAGCTCCAGTCAGTTTCTTTAAACATAGCTCTAAGTTTATGAAAGTTTGCTTTCTTGAAATTAGGGACTTTTTCGATGCTACTATTTGGTTCGTTACTAGTAAACTTTAAAGTGAAAGTTATCGTACGATGGTCGCTGTTACTGAATTCATCACCAACACTCAAATTCTCTATTAATTCTTCTTTTGTTGCAAGTACAATGACAAGAACGTTATTACCACGGGTCGGTGTTCGAACAAATTGATAAAGCGAACTCTCTTGCAAGTTCGTATACAAGTCATGTCCGGAGTGTGAAGTAAGAGTATCGCCACACTTGGTCACAGGTAAATTAAAGTCGCCAAAAAATACGGTATCCGTATCCACGCGCACACAAACACAGGAACACACACATACCCAAGCAACCACACACATACAGACACAACCACAACTACAACCACACACACATACATAAACACACACACATACACATACACACACGTACGAAAAACAGGCATAAACACACACCCAGTCAGAGCGGAAATAATTTTTACGCGAGATTGCAATTGCGTTTTGCGGAGTTCATGAAAAACAGAAACCAACTTTAAATTACTGGAATTGTCGCTACTACCCTGCCTCCTCTGTGAGAGAGAGAGAGAGAGAGAGAGAGAGAGAGAGAGAGAGAGAGAGAGAGAGAGAGAGAGAGAGAGAGAGAGAGAGAGAAAATTAATGTGTGTGTGAATGTGTGTGAATTTACATGAAACTCTATATACATAAGAATGCGTATGTAACCCCTTCATGGTAGGAGGACACGTTTCTTTGGTATAATCTGGCTATTATTAGGTGGAAATTAGTTACTTGAGAAGTGCGTGCGGAGTTACATGAAGGGATAGAAAGACGTATGAGAGAGTACGAGAGCGGTGTGGTATGGAAGTATATGTGCTGGAAAGTGTGAAAAGGAACACCTTGAGGTGGTTCGGCCATGTGGAACGTATGGGGAGCGAGAGAATGACTAAGAGAGTGTACGAGAGTGAAGTGGAAGGACAGAGAGGGAGAGTAGACCGAGAGAGAGGTGGAAGGATGGAGTGAAGATGCATATGCGTGAAAGCGGTTCTGGATGGGAGGAGGGGTGTCGATTGACTGGGGACAGAGGTGCATTGGGGCGATTCATTCGTGGCCACCCCTTCGGGGATCAGGAAGTCTGGCAATAGACAGAAAGATATACAATTTGGGAGGGATATCCAGGAATCAAAGAGGGTAATATATACCTCAATTAACCCTCTGGCTTAAGCCGGAGTCACACGAGCCCTTTTTCGAGCAATTTTTACGGGCAATTATGGTCTGAAAGCTTGACAAATTACACTTTGTCAGAATTCAACCGCCTAACATACTCTACCTTCAGTCTAGTTACCGATATCAATGCAAAAATGTCCCAAAATATAACTAGAAAAAAATTGTTCATGGAAAATTGACGGAAAACGCGCTCGTGTGACAGCGGCTTAACGCAATTCCTTCCTAGAATGAATACAATTACCAAAAGAACAGAAAGAAGCGCGTCCTGGTGAACAGAAAGAAGCGCGTCCTGGTGAACAGAAAGAAGCGCGTCCTGGTGAACAGAAAGAAGCGCTGAATGGGTTGGGAACGTATGTAGGCCTATGTAATACTGTAAGCCTACTTATGATTTTATATAGGATATTTATCACAGAAAATTAATACACCAGTATTTATGTAAACTGTCAAAATTAATTTAACAAATTATTAGTACACAATATACGGCTACAATATATTTAGAATTTACTTCTAAACTGTATATATATATATATATATATATATATATATATATATATATATATATAAAATGGTATATATATATACCGGTATACTGTATATATACTGTATATACACCGTATATATATATATATATATATATATATATATATATATATATATATATATATATATATATATAGATATATATAAATATATATATACCGGTATATCTATATCTATATATATATACCGGTTTATATATATAATTATATAATTATATATATACTGTATATATAAGTTTGCTACTCTGATCTTATAAATATATTGTTACATATTATATGGTTATGCTCAATGTATGTACAATACATATATTTTTATTATTACACATTCAATGACTAAAATGTATTAATATGACAAAACTCATCACGTAAATTAATTCATTACTACATTACATATCGCTAATCGATCCTTACCGACAAGCACTCATTTATTACAGACTTTGATAAGTAATTTTCAAGTGTTTAATGCTAAAACTATTTAAGAATTAAATTTAACTTTAACTTTAACTTGGAAATACTTAAAACAAATCCTTTACACAAAATTTCCATACTACTTTTAGCTTCACACAATACATAAAATGTTTTTGCTTGATTGTATTTTTGTATTATTTATTTGTTATGTAGGCCTATGTATTAATTCTTTATTTCAATTCTAACAGGCATAATCCGAGCGAGTGTTGTGGTTAATCTAATAACGCCAGGTTAGTTGAGGTTGGGTATTGGTTAACTGCTAGGTGAGAAGGTTTTCAATATATATATATATTATATATATATAGTATTATATATAATATCTATATATATATATATATATATATATATATATATATATACTGCATATATCCGTTGAAGTACTGTATCTATGTATCCATCTCTCTATAGGAAGGCCAAGGAAGAATAGATAGGCTTAAGGAAAAGCCGACTCAAACTGTGTGGACACTTTTTCTCACCCTAGGCACAGCTAGCGCGCGCGCTCTCTTTCTTTCTCTCTCTTTCTCTACCTCTCTCTCTCTCTCTCTCTCTCTCTCTCTCACACTTTCCCTCAATTTTGTTTTCTCAATCACATATATTTTACATATATTTACATATATACACTGGCCACACAGACCTTACGATCCCAGCGAGGTAGTCAGGACTTAATTCTAGTAGAGATAGCTAACACGAGAGAAAGGGACAGTGGAAGGAAAAGATAGCAAAGAAGAAGGCTCTCTCACCCTCCGTTCCTCCGGCAATTGCCGTACATGAAGACAGTTGGAAGTGAATAACCTTACAGATCTTGGAAACCACCAGAAGGAAGGAAGGAGAGAGAGAGAGAGAGAGAGAGAGAGAGAGAGAGAGAGAGAGAGAGAGAGAAAGAGAGAGAGAGAAAGAAAGAAAGAAAGAAAGAGAGAGAGAGAAAGAGAGAGAGAGAGAGTGTGAGAGTGAGAGTTCGTGTGTGTGAATTAATGATGTCTGTATATTGTTCACTTGCAGCCTTCTTCATTGTTATCCTATTCTTCCACTTACCAGACTACCTGCAAGTTATGGTCTAAGATGATATAATAATGGTAGTATGGTGCTTCTCAAGGGGGACTGTAATTAGGATCATGGGAGGCGGAGATTAACCTAATCTGGAGGGGGGGGGATGGTTGCTTTTTAGGGACTACCTTCTCCCTCATGTTTAAGGGGAGATATCCACTTGAGGGATTTTTTTTCTTGACTCCTTTCTCCCTCATGTTTATCCCCATTGTTTTCCTAATGTTAAGACGTTCGCCCCATTATTTTGACGATTTTAAGAACTTCCAACCCATTTCTGTCAATTTTAAGACCTTTCGTGCCATTTTGGTGTCGATTTTATCCTGGCGAGCGATAGCGAGCCTGTAATTTGAGAGGAACCGGCTTTCAGCCGGGACATTTTTCTACCGAAAAATGTACACATTTATCTTGAAAGGGGCTCGAGGGGGTGTAATCTTAAGTTTGATGGATATCTAGGGAACAAACTAAAAACCTCCCCTTAACCTCTTTAGTTTTGAGGTTTTAAGACCTTCCTTCCATAAGTTTGGTGATTTTAAGACCTTTCGCCCTATTTCTTTGTCAATATAGGGATCTTTCGTGCCATTTAAGTATCGATTTCTTTCCTGGCGAGCGATACCGAACCTGTAAGTTAAGGAAGAAATCGAAATATCTACAAATTCATCTCGAAGGGGAGTCTAAGAGATTTTTTTTTTTTTTTAAAGCTTGATTGAGGTCTAGCGAGTAACTACAAAATATACAAATACAAATAAATAGACGAAACAAAACAAAACACAGCCATGCTCCCTTAAGAGGGGGGGGGGGACCTGTTTTGGTTCTGTCCTTTTCTATCTTTCTCTGGCTTGTATCCATTCGACCCCATTCAGCCTACTGTTTTAAGACGTTTATCCCCATCCAGGTGTCAATTTTTTACTGGTGAGCGGTAGCGAGCCAGCATATTTGTTATTTTTGTTTGACAGCAGGCTAAATTTGTACATTTGTCGATAGAAAAATGTCTCCGGCGAAGCCGGATTTCTTCATATAATGCTGGCTCGCTATCGCTCGCCAGGAAGAAATCGACACCTAGATGGGGGTAAACGTCTTAAAATACTTGGCTGAATGGGGCCGAATGGATACAAGCCAGAGAAAGAAAGAAAAGGACAGAAATAACAAAAAGCAGGTCACCCCCTTAACCAACAATATTCAGATGTGCTTATGGACGGAGTGAAGGTACTCATCTTGATTCCCTAATTTGCTTTATTAATAATATCTTGCGACCAGACAAACACAGAGGTACACTCGGTCCAAAAGGTATCTGCACCCCTACCTGGTGTGTACAGCTTGGTAGTATAGGTAGTAGGTCTTAGGTAGTAAAGGTAGATAGTGGTATAGATAGATATAGCTACAGGTAGATATACACACCCTACCAAGCTGTACACACCAGATTATCAGGGTAGAGGTGCAGATACTTTTTGGACCGGGTGTAAATAAACAGATACATAGAAAGATACATTTAAAGTGCCGATTAATGAGGTATGGATTAAAGTGCCGATTAATGAGGTATGGATTAAAGTGCCGATTAATGAGGTATGGATTAAAGTGCCGATTAATGAGGTATGGATTAAAGTGCCGATTAATGAGGTATGGATTAAAGTGCCGATTATTGAGGTATGGATTAAAGTGCCGATTAATGAGGTATGGATTAAAGTGCCGATTAATGAGGTATGGAATAAATGTACCCACCAAATATTGGGTTATAAGTAACACCCCGTTCTTAACATTAATCATCAATTACAAACGCCAATGTACTTGAATAAACTAATGAAAGCATATGGTCCTCCCGGGATTCGAACTCGGGACACCACACCCAGAACATA
Source organism: Paralithodes platypus (assembly GCA_032716605.1). Lineage (NCBI taxonomy): Eukaryota > Metazoa > Arthropoda > Malacostraca > Decapoda > Lithodidae > Paralithodes > Paralithodes platypus. The sequence goes on from CM064501.1 coordinate 44,878,049, forward strand.
AGCATCTAAACCATTACACCACCAACGCAGTTAAAGGTGGAGTACACGATTACGATTAATATCCATTTTCGAATTTTGGATATCAATCTAATCATGAGAGTAAGACACTTTAATTTAGTGTTTCCCTTATGTGTATAAAGGAGACAAAAGGCAAAGCTGCTAGTGACGAGTGTGCCCCTCAAATTGAAAGGATGACAGAGAGCCAAGTGCAAGGTACGTTAGAGTTTAAATGTATGGAGACACGGAGCTTGAAGTAGTTTAAGTTGTACGACGAGGGAAAGATAAATTGAGGGAGAGAGCTTCAGAATTAACTTGATGAGTGGAAGGAAAACTGGGAAAATCGGTTCACTATTGGGTTAGAGAGTTGGACAGAAAAAGGGTGGGTGGGAATATGTTGAAAGCCGGGTGCCAACTAGTCTCTCTGGGGGAGAAGCTATGCACTGAGATAGCTCTGAACAACACTGATTATTTAATAGCAGTGTAAGAGAGAGAGAGAGAGAGAGAGAGAGAGAGAGAGAGATGCAACATTGCTGTGTGTAGAAAGAGATTGTAGATAATTAGTAAGAGGGGGTGAGTTGATGAGACAAAATGCTTTTGACTCAACTTTCTCGGGATGTGTGGTATAGGTGGAACCTCCCTATACACGTTAACAGTACTCGATACATGGGTTCACAGAACCCCTGTATACAGCAAGAAGTTGTGTAGGGGTAAAGAACCTATAGAGACGGTTGAACTCCCACCCCCCACTGAATTCATATAATATTATCCAAATAATCAGGTTAAATAAGTTTTTAATCAGGAAGCAGTTCCTTCAATATCATGAATATCGAGAAAAACTTTTATTGGGCAAGTTTGGGGAGTTTCAACAAGTGGGGATTATGGGATGGGGGCATAGTCCAATGTCAGTTGAAAGTTAGTGGGATTATCGTGGGTTCCAAATGGAAGTACTGATCAGGTTTTGTCAAAGTCCAGTTATTTGTTCTTTATAAATGTTGTGAAAACAAACAAACAAACAAACAAACAAACAAACAAACACACAAACAAACACACACACACACACACACACACACACACACACACACACACACACACACACACACACACACACACACACACACACACACACACACACACACACACACACACACACACACACACAGAAACGATTACAAGACCCATGCAATCAATCAATCAATGGAGGCATACATTGCGACAGTGCGTAGCCGCACTCACCCTATGACTCCACTCCGGGGGATCCTCCCGGGCGGGACTCCCGATGCCTGGTTTATGTCAAGTATCCTATCGCACGGTTGGCCGACTTGCCTCAGCCATGAAGTCAATGGTCTTACCCTAGGCCTCCTCCACTCAAGGTTGTCTTCTGTAGAGACCCCCTAGTGAGCACGGTCTGCTTCAGGGAGGCAAACCAGATGCCCATATAGCCGAAGTTGGCGTTCACGTACCATGCAACTAATATATCTTGAATCAGTTTCATGGAGTAGTCACTGGTTTGAGACGTAATCATTCCAGCACTAGTCCAGGATCCTACGAAGACATTTAGTGCCAAAAGAGTTGATGCGTCTCTTCAACTCGCTATTGAATGTCCATGTCTCACATCCATATAATAAGACAGGGAGCACAAGCGACTTAAAGATCCAGAGCTTCATTTTTCTGCACAGGTATCAACAACGTCATATACATTTGTTAAGTGAATCCATAACTCCATATGCTAAGCCGAGGCGACGATTGACATTGTAGTCCGACTCAACACTATTATGGATCACGCTATCAAGATCAAATATTTATTCAAGATCTCTAAATTCTCACCACATGCACGAACAGATTGCACTGCATCATCCAATAAATCACCAAATGCTTGGATTTTGATCTTATTCCAAGAGACCTTTAAACCCAATGGGTCCGACTCCTTGTGTAGTGCCTCACAGGCCAATCTGAGAACATCTAAAGTCTCCGCTAGGATCACTGCACCACCTGTGCTGCGCTACACTGTTAAACAGATTCACAACATTTACGATCATAGGACTGACAGCAGCACTGTTGCCAAGCTTTAACATGAATGTAATTATAACATACTTAACAAATTGTTCATATTATTTGTATTTGGTCTTCGCGAATATTTTATACATTGTACTTAGGTTTCCGGCGGCGCGCAGGAAAGCTCTGATAACCTGCCCCCCTGAGCCCCTCATATTTGGTATTGTTATTGTATGCATCTCTATATTTTATCCTCGTCTTTCAACTCTTCACTAATAATGTGCCTCTAATTCTGGGAGTTCTGCTTTTTCTCATCAGTTTGTATAGCATAGCCTATGATTTGATTTGTCTTTACAATTAGTTTCATAAGAAACATGGAAATCAGCAAAAGGCCTATTGGCCCTACATCCCTATGTGTTGCCTTATTCTTATTTTCTCTTCCCTCTGTGTTATATTCAGAGTGTGAGGTGAGGTTAAACGGTCAGGCTATGGAGAATGTCAGCTCATTAAGTATTTGGGCAGTGTGTTGAGTAAAGATGGGAGTATGGATAAAGAAGTGCGGGAGAGGTTGCAACAGGGGAAGAGGGTTGTAGGAACGCTGAAAGCAGTAACGAGAAATAGGGTGGTCAGCATGGAAATAAAGAAGTCCTTGCATGACAATGTGGTAATCCCGACATTGACTTACGGGAGCGAAGCATGGACGTTGGTGAAGAGACTCAGAGCAAGAGTGAGAGGGGTGGAAATGAGTTACTTAAGAAGTGTGTGCAGAGTTACATGGAGGGATAGACAGACGAATGAGGAAGTACGAGAGGTGTGGTGTGGATGTAGATGAGCTGAAAAGTGTGAAACGGAACACCTTGAGATGGTTAGGCCATATAGAACGTATGAGAAGCGAGAGAATTACTAAGAGAGTGTACAAGAGCGAGGTGGAAGGGCAGAGAGGGAGAAGTAGACCGAATGAGACGTGGAAGGATGGAGTGAAGAAGTATATGAGCGAAGGCGGTGCTGGATGATAGGAGGAGAGTCGACTGACTGAGGACAGAGATGCATGGGGGCGTTTCGTTCGTAGCCACCCCTTTGGGGATCACAGCGTCCAGCAATAGATAGATTATTATTAGTAGTGGTAGTGATAGTAGTAGTAGTATAAATAGTAGTAGTAGTAGTACGTTTTTCCTTTTTGAGCGCGAAAAACAACCTTTTCACAATATCGTTATCTTCTTTTCATTATTGTTCAACGTTCTTAAACTTTTGAGAGTAACTGTTCTTGACGTGAAAATAAATCCCCCTCCTCTATGAGTCTATCTTGCATCTCTATATTGCGGCCTCGTTTCTCATTATGGCTTCCCCTTCCTTCCCCTCTCGTCCCAATTGTCCTACCCACCACCCCTTTATTTCCACCTTTCTAGTTTTTATAATCTGCCTTGTATTTCCTTTTTTATTGTCGTATTATTAATCATTGTCTTTTCCATTTGTTTCATGTATTTTGTTCCGCGTCTAGGCTACTTGTTACCACCCTTATTTCCACCTTTCCATTTTGTTCATTTTTCTTGTATTTCTATATTGTCTTTCATCGGATTATCATTTATTGTTTTTTCCATGGGTTTCATTTGTCCGTTTTGTTCCACGTATATCCATCATCCCTTCCATTGTTCTTGTTTTCGGCTTTGTTCTACCAGCCTTTTACTTTCCTTTCGCTTTAATTTTCATTGTATTCATTATATTTACTGTTTCCCTTTATTCTTGTCTTTACTAGCCTTTTCTTGTCTTTCTCTTTTATTCCCTTTTCCATGTAATCTAATGTATATTAGTTTTTACTTTAATTTATTTTTCTACTCACTTTCTCCTATCTTTTATTTTTCTACTCGCTTTCTCTTATCTTTTTTTCTACTCGCTTTCTCTTATCTTTTTTTCTACTCGCTTTCTCTTATCTTTTTTTCTACTCGCTTTCTCTTATCTTTTTTTCTACTCGCTTTCTCTTATCTTTTTGTTCTACTCGCTTTCTCTTATCTGCTTTATCTTATCTTTTTTTCTACTCGCTTTCTCTTATCTGTTTTTTCTACTCGCTTTCTCTTATCTTTTTTTTTTCTACTCGCTTTCTCTTATCTTTTTTTGTTCTACTCGCTTTCTCTTATTTATTTTTCTACTCGCTTTCTTATCTTTTTTTCTACTCGCTTTCTCTTATCTTTTTTTTTCTACTCGCTTTCTCTTATCTTTTTTTCTACTCGCTTTCTCTTATCTTTTTTTTCTACTCGCTTTCTCTTATCTTTTTTCTACTCGCTTTCTCTTATCTTTTTTTTCTACTCGCTTTCTCTTATCTTTTTTTCTACTCGCTTTCTCTTATCTTTTTTTCTACTCGCTTTCTCTTATCTTTTTTCTACCCGCTTTCTCTTATCTTTTTTCTACTCGCTTTCGCTTATCTTTTTTTTCTACTCGCTTTCTCTTATCTTTTTTTCTACTCGCTTTCTCTTATCTTTTTTTTCTACTCGCTTTCTCTTATATATTTGTTTTCTACTCGCTTTCTCTTATCTGTTTTTTTCTACTCGCTTTCTCTTATCTTTTTTCTACCCGCTTTCTCTTATCTTTTTTTCTACTCGCTTTCGCTTATCTTTTTTTTCTACTCGCTTTCTCTTATCTTTTTTTCTACTCGCTTTCTCATATATTTTTTTTCTACTCGCTTTCTCTTATCTTTTTTCTACTCGCTTTCTCTTATCTTTTTTTCTACTCGCTTTCTCATATATTTTTTTCTACTCGCTTTCTCTTATATTTTTTTTCTACTCGCTTTCTCTTATCTGTTTTTTTCTACTCGCTTTCTCTTATCTGTTTTTTTCTACTCACTTTCTCTTATCTTTTTTTTCTATTCGCTTTCTCTTATCTTTTTTTTCCTACTCGCTTTCTCTCTTTTTTTCTACTCGCTTTCTCTTATCTTTTTTCTACTCGCTTTCTCTCTTTTTTTCTACTCGCTTTCTCTTATCTTTTTTCTACTCGCTTTCTCTTATCTGTTTTTTACTCGCTTTCTCCTTTCTTTTTTTCTACTCGCTTTCTCTTTTTTTTTCTACTCGCTTTCTCTTATCTTTTTTTTTCTACTCGCTTTCTCTTATCTTTTTTTTCTACTCGCTTTCTCTTATCTTTTTTTTTCTACTCGCTTTCTCTTATCTTTTTTTTTCTACTCGCTTTCTCTTATCTTTTTTTTCTACTCGCTTTCTCTTATTTTTTTCCATTTTCTATTATGTATTTGTTATTAATTTTACCACAACACCAAACACCTCAAATGAAGTTAATGCAGGTATTTAGATATTTGATGTTGTGTTCTTTCTCCTAATTGCATCTACCTGTATTCTACTCCCTTTGCTCCTAGATTTCCTTCCATTGTATTACCGTTTTTGTCTTTCTCTATTTTCGTCTTATTTTTAGTCTTTTCTCCCATTTCTTGTGTTTTATTATGTTCCGTCCTTCCCCTGTCTTCGTGCACCTGGGCCTTTCCTTCGCCCCTATCGATTATTCCACTCCATTCTTCTCCATTTGTTTTGCCCCTTTTTACTTGTTTACCATTATATGTTCCTTGGGGTTTTCCTTTTTACACTTTTACTTTTCCACTATCATTTCGTTCGTTTCTTTTTGTTTCATGTCTTGTTATTTATGTATGTATTATCATTTGGTTAAGTGTTCGTTTATCCTCACTCATTATTTGGGTTCTACTCAACTAGCTATTTATTTCGCCTTCCTCCCCCTTTTCATATTAACCCTTTCAAGCTCTGACGCGTTTTAGAAGTTTATTTTGGCTATCATTAGATGATTTTAGGCAGCTTAGGAAGGATCTGTGGGGTATTAAAAGGGTAAATCCTATCTCAATCAACCCTTTGACTTCCATATACCGTTACTAATCTGAATAAAATCGTCTAATAGTAGCCAGAAAGAGAACAGAAACGCGTATTGGAGCTTGAAAGGGTTAATTCTACAGTATACCATGCTCTATGAATTTAGTGTATTTGTCCTTTTCTATTTCTCTCCCTTTCATATATTCGCTACTATTTTAGTTCAATTTAATTTCCTCAGCTTAGTTGACTATCTTATTTTATCCTTTTAATTTGTCATTGTCCTTTCACTCATGTATCCTGTGCATGTTGGTGTGACAGGGATCTGCCTTGTGTGGGCCGATCGGCTTTCTGCAGACTCTCATTTTCTTATGTTCTTATGTTTTTTTCTATTACATTTGCGTGTATCTAGGGGTAAGCCTGTCACACGTGCATTGTTGGATCTACTTTGATTTACTGAAGAGCTTTGAGATAACTTCAGTGTTGAATTCTGGTATTCTATTTATTTATCTATTTACTCAGGCCCAATCCCCAGTTTTCCCTTTTTTTTTGGGGGGGGGGGGCCGACTCAAGACAGAGCAAGAACAGGGACAACACAAAACACAACAACGCACACACAAATTCACACACATCTAGGTCATCCGGTATTTATAACACCATTCAATATATCATATGGGCGACAGACAGGATGAACAAGTATTTCAGGACCGAGGTAAAATATCATCGTAATATTATATTCCCACTCGAGGTATACTCCGTTCATCTTAAGGGGGCTCACCGTTTTGTTTTCTCTTTCTCTCCCTCTCTCTTTGGCTTGTATTCATTCGGCCCCATTCAGCCTACTGTTTTAAGATGCTTACCCCCATCCAGGTGTCAATATTTTCCTGGCGAGCGGTAGCGAGCCAGCATATATCTATTTTGTTTTAACAGCAAGCTAAATGTGTACATTTTTCGATAGAAAAATTTCTCCGGCGAAGCTGGATTTCTCCATACAATACTGGGTCGCTATCGCTCGCCAGGAAGAAATCGACACCTGGATGGGGTTAAACGTCTTAAAACAGTTGGCTGAATGGGGCCAAATGTATACAAGCTAGAGAAAGAGAGAAAAGGAGAGAAACAGAAAAACAGCAGGTCTCTTAAATTACAGGCTCGCTTTCGCTCGCCAGGAAAAAATCGACACCTTAATGGCACGAAATGTCTTAAAATTGACAGAAATGGGGCAAACTGTCTTAAAATTTCCAAACTAATAGGGCGAACGTCTTAAAATCTCAAAACCAATGGGGCTAAACATGAGGGAGAAAGGGGTCCAGAAAAAAATCCCTCAAGTGGAAATCTACCCTTAAACTGCATCAAGCTCCGTGTGTCCAGATATCTTAACTCTACCGTACCTTTATTTTGGCTCGCTGTCACTCTTTCAACTTTGGGAGACACTTGTTACAGGCAGTTTTGCCTTTTGTCTCCTTCATCCACATAGAAAATACAGAAAATCACACACAAGAGGAGAGGAGTACAGTCGCCCTAATAAGTGATGGCTCGGCACCAGGTATGTTTTGATCAATAATTGGTATCAGCAATATCTAAGGTTCATTTCTTCATATCGAGTGAAATATACAAAGATGTTCCTACACTTACCCACCCTATTCAACATCTGACAGACATTAATGCAGCACAGGGCAAGCCAAACGTAATGACAGCAGGGACATGACTTATTAGCGCGACCGTACCTCGGAGTGGAGACGGGAGACGCGGCACAATACTTGGACGACAATGGTGTCATACGATCCCTTAGGTCATATACGATCTCTTAGGTCATATACGATCCCTTAGGTCATATACGATCCCTTAGGTCATATACGATCCCTTAAGTCATATACGATCCCTTAAGTCATATACGATCCCTTAGGTCATATACGATCCCTTAGGTCATATACGATCCCTTAGGTCATATACGATCCCTTAAGTCATATACGATCCCTTAAGTCATATACGATCCCTTAAGTCATATACGATCCCTTAGGTCATATACGATCCCTTAAGTCATATACGATCCCTTAGGTCATATACGATCCCTTAAGTCATATACGATCCCTTAGGTCATATATTACTAATTACAAACTCGAATTTTGCACTGGATAATTTCTTGTTTTGGTTAGTTAGTAAACAGTCGGAATTATGTATCTTAATTGGGTACTAAAGATAAGTAGAATCATTTTATATCATTATTGTTGTTGTTGTTGTTGTTCCCTAAGCTGGCTGGCCGAACAGTCCCGAGTCCCTAAGGAAGGCCATGGCCACGGTCGGGCTTTCCCACAGAGCTCTCAAGGAGTGTAGATGGTGTTGTTGGCGTAAGTGGTTGTGTGAAATGCAGTCTTCTATGATGTGTTTATATATAATAGTATGGAGTACTGTGTTACAACCTGGGCAGGAGTCGACGACGTTTTGTTAAAGCTACCACCAAATACAATTAGTGAAAAAAAGGCTTTGCAATCGAGCTATATAGTGTCGTACGATAAGAGACTGGGTTTTAAACCTCTGGGCTGCAAGTGAACAATATCCAGACATCATTTATTCACACACACGAGCTCTCTCTCACTCTATATATATCTCTCTCTCTCAATATGTCTCTCTATTTCTCTCACACACACTCTCTCTCTCTCTCTCTCAATATTTCTCTCTCTATTTCTCTCTCACACACTCACTTTCTCTCTCTCTCTCTCTCTCTCTCTCTCTCTCTCAATATTTCTCTCACTATTTCTCTCTATTTCTCTCACACTCCCTCTCTCTCTCTCTCTCTCTCTCTCTCTCATATTATATTCACAACTAGTATATTTCTTCCTCTCAAACTCTCTCTCCCTTACTCCATGTCTACAAGTGAACTACTGTAGTTGGAACAAGATTGTGTTGTTTTGTTTGTAGTGACCCAAGCTGACCAAGCAGTGCAGTAATATATAAAGTAGAAAGCATAGCATTTTGGGGGGGCTATGTAACGAGACAGAGTATCAGAAGAGAAACAAGGATATAGTCTTTACCTGCTATAATGCTGTAATACGGTCCCCTTCTAACAACATTCTGTGCAATAATTATGGTCTCTAGAATTCAGAAGGAAATTGAACTGGAAAGAGTCTTAAGGGGAGATTTCCACTTGAGGGACTTTTTTCTTGACCCCTTTCTCCCTCATGTCTAGCCCCATTGCTTTTGAGATTTTAAGACGTTTGCCCCATTAGTTTGGTGATTTTAAGAATTTCCGCCCCATTCTGTTAATTTTAAGACCTTTCGTGCCATTTAGGTGTCTATTTTACCCTGGCGAGCGATAGCGAGCCTGTAATTTAAGAGTAATCGGCCTTCCGCCGGGACATTTTTCTACCGAAAAATGTACAAATTTATCTTGAAAGGGGGTCAAAGGGGTGAAATTTTAAGATTGCTGAAGGAGTAGGAAACAAACTAAAAACCTCCCCTTAATACATGCAGCACAATTCAGTCCATTAGGAGATTGAGCTTTGAGGATCTTCATGGAAGCTCTCTGTCTCTTTTCGGTGGAAACAGGTAAACTATGAAACCAACGCATTGAAGTATTTAGAAAACTATATGGATTTGACTGAATTCTAGCAAGACGTTTAACCCCAATATGAATACAACCATGCGAAGAAGTCAAAGTTGAAGGAGTTTAACACTAGCATATGTTAACATTTGTTCACGACATGTAAGAGCTGTTCTATCAGGATTAATTAAAACACTTCCCCCGAAAGTTGTAAATATGCATTCAGTGTAGAAGTTATAAGAAAGTATACTGCAAGTACTAGTTTGTGCAGTCTGCAGTGGGTACACTACACTATACACTATAATACTGTTGATATTATACCCAGAGTACCCCGGAATGAACCGCAAGGTCTGTTGAGATACCTACCCCATAATTGTAACTCCCAACTCTCTCTCTCTCTCTCTCTCATTCTCTCTTTATCTCTCTCTCATACTCACTCTCACTCTCTCTCTTACACACACTCACTCTCTCTTTATCTCTCTTTCAAACTCACTCTCTCTCTTTCTCTCCCCCCCCCTCTCTCTCTCTCTATCTCTCCCTCCCCACTCTCTCTCTCTCTCTCTCGCCCTCTCCCCCCCCCTCCCACCCCTCGCCCCGCCCTTGAAAGCTGAATAAGAGGTCTTGAAGCTCTTGTAAGTTTGTACACACCAGACACACAGGACTCCGCTCGACCACTCATGCACGCTCAGGCAGGCAGGCAGGCAGATAGGAAAGCTAGTAGGAAGGCAGATAGGTAGGCTAGTAGGCAAGCAGGAAGACAGGCAGGCATATAGGTAGGCTAGTAGGCAGGTTCAGTAAGTAGATGGGTTGGTATGCGTTTGTTTTTTTGTTTTTCTATGTGAATGCGGGAGACAAAAGGCATAACTGCCTGCAGCGAGTGCCTCCCCCAGATTTCAAAGAGTGACAGGGCCGAAATCAAGGGACGTTCGAGCTAAAATGCCTGGACACACGGAGTTTGAAGAAATTTAAGTCACAGTTAGAGGGAAAGACTGATTCTGGGAGAGTTCCAGAGCTCAGCAGTTGAATAGAAGAAAGTCTGAGAATAGCGTTTCACTTTTGGATTGGAGAGTTGCACAGAGTAGGGGTGGGATTGTGTTGCACGGCGGGTACTACGTACCCTACGTAGAGGAGGTGGTATACACTGGGAAAGCTCCGAGGAACACTGATTATTGTAGTAGCGATAGAATAGCGAAAGAGATGCAACATTGCGGCGAAGAGAGAGAGATTGCAGAGAGTTGGGGAGTGGATGGGAGTTAATGATAGAAAGGCTTGCCTTTCTACTTTGTCTAGAAGTGTCTAGAAGGAGCCTCCCCACACATGTGAACAATACTCAATACAAGGACGCACTGTGCCCCTGTATAGAGCAAGAAGCTGCGCAGGGGTAAAGAACCCCTTCAGGCGGTTGAGCACACCCAGCTGGGAGGCTGCCTTAGCGAGACTGGTAATATGGACTTTCCAAGTGAGAACAGAAGAAAAAGAGACACCGAGAACATTGAGAGAAGATGAAGGGTTGATTTTTGTATTGTTGAAGAATAAGGGATAGTCCTCTGGAGGTTCATGACGGGTAGTAAGATGGATAAATTGAGTTTTGGAAGCATTAAATACAACCAGGTTTTCTCTACCCCAATTGGAAATAGTAGCTAGATCAGAAGATAAGCGTTTTATGGTTTCATTAAGTTTGTTTTTGAAGGATTGCTGGCTGGGGCGTTCTGGAAGACTAATTGAGTGGTGTAAGGTAAGAGTCGTCTGCATATGAATAGATGGGACTGGATGTACAGTTGAGAAGATCATTTATGAAAATTAGAAAGATAATAGGAGATCGAACAGAACCCTGAGGAACACCAGAGTTGATAGGATGACGAAATGAGCGATGGCCTTCCACAACCGCAGCTATGGAACGGCCGGAAAGGAAATTAGAGACAAAGGCACAGATGGAGGGACAGAAACCGAAGGAGGGTAGTTTGGAAATTAAAGATTTGTGCCAGTTTCCTCCCTAGACCTCCATAAAAAAAATAAAAAAAAACATCCATTAGATTCCCCTTGTAGATTAATGTGTACATTTTTCGGTAGAAAAATTTCCCGGCCAAAGGCCGGTTCTTCCAACATTACAGGCTCACTATCGTTCGCCAGGGAAAAAATTAACACCTAAATAGCACGAAAGGTTTAAGTATTGACGAAGAAATGGGGCGAAAGGTCTTAAAATCGACTAACTAATGGGGCAAACATCTTAACATCTGAAAACTAATGGGGCTAAACATGAGGGAGAAGATGGTCCAGAAAACCGGCCCATCCCCCCTTAAGGGAAAGTCGTGTGAAAGAGGGTGACGGGTGTACTGTAGATAGAAGGAGAAATTGGGTTTGGAAGCATTGAAAGTAACAAGATTTTCTCTGCCCCAATCGGAAATAGTTGATAGGTCAGAATTAAGCGGAGATTTCCACTGGAGGAATTATTTTCTTGACCCCTTCATCCCTCATGGTTAGCCCCATTGCTTTTGATATTTTAAGACGTTCGGCCCATTAGTTTGGCGATTTCAAGAACTTTCACCCAATTTCTGTCAATTTTAAGACTTTTCGTGCCATTTAGGTGTCAATTTTTCCCTGGCGAGCGATAGCGAGCCTGTAATTTAAGAGGAATCGGCCTTTGGCTGGGACATTTTTCTACCGAAAAATGTAAAAATTTATCTTGAAAGGGGTTCTAGGGGCTGTAATGTTAAGCTTGATGGAGGTCTAGCGAACTAACTAAAAACCTCCCCTTAAGATAGGTGTGCTGTGGCCTCAGAACGTGGATGATGAGTTTAAGGGGGGTCACCTGCTTTTCTTTCTCTCCTTTTCTGTCTCCCTCTTTCTCTGGGTTGTATCCATTCGGCCCCATTCATCAAACTGTTTTAAGACGTTTATTCCCATCCAGGTGTCGATTTTTTCCTGGCGAGCGATAGCGAGCCAGCATTGTATGGAGAAATCCGGCTTCGCTGAAGACATTTTCTATCGAAAAATGTACAATTTCAGCCTGTGTCATAAATGTTGTGTTTAAATATGTTGTCTCGCTACCGCTCGCCAGGAAGAAATCGACACCTGGATGGGGATAAAAGTGTTAAAACAGTAGGCTGAATGGGGCCGAATGGATACAAGCCAAAGAGAGAGGGAGAGAAAGAGAAAAAAGCGAGGTGGGCTCCCTTCACCAGACCCTCTTTTAAGATAAATTTGTAAATATTATGGTAGAAAAGGCCGGTTTCTCCTAAATTGCTGACACACTATCACTCGTCAGGATAATAATTAACGTGTGATTGGGGCGAAACGATTTATATGCACTAAACCAATGGGGTGAAACGTCTACATATCGCCAAAATAGTGGAGTGAAACATGAGGGAGTCCAAAAAATCCCTTGGCATAGATAAAGTAAAATAGACAAGCAACACACACACACACACACACACACAGAGGAAAAGGGTAAAATGTCAGGTAGGGAAAAAGTTGAGAGCAGATGGAGTGTGTGTGTGTGTGTGTGTGTGTGTGTGTGTGTGTTAGAGTGAGTGTGTGTATGTAAGAGAGTGGGCGAGTGTGTGTGTATTAGAGTGACTATGTGTATGTATGTGTGTGTGTGTGTGTGTATGTATGAGTGTGAATAAGTGTGTGTGTGTGTGTGTGTGTGTGTGTGTATTAGAATGAGTGTATGTGTGTATGTAGGAGAGTGACCGAGTGTGTGTATGAGAGTGAATAAGTGTATGTGTGTGTGTGTGTAATAGCGTGAGTGTGTATATTTAAGAGAGTGAGTGAGTGAGTGTTTGGTTGTGTGTGTGTAAGAGAGAGTATGTGAGAGATGGTGAGTGTGTGTGTGCAATAGAGTGAAAGAGTGTGTGTGTGTGTGTGTAATAGAATGGGTGTGTGTATGTAAGAGAGTGAGAGTGTGTGTGTGTACTGTATGTGTGTGTGTGTGTGTGTGTGTAAGTGACAAAGTAAGTGTGTGTTCGTGCTTGATTATGGGGAGATTTCCACTTGAGGGATTTTTTTCTTGACTCTTTTCTCCCTCATGTTTAGCCCCCATTGCTTTTCTAATTTTAAGACGTTCGCCCCATTATGTTGACGATTTTAAGAATCTTCGACCCATTTCTGTCAATTTTAAGACCTTTCGTGCCATTTAGGTGTCGATTTTATCCTGGCGAGCGATAGCGAGCCTGAAATTTAAGAGGAACCGGCTTTCAGCCGGGACATTTTCTACCGAAAAATGTACAAATTTATCTGGAAAGGGGCTCAAGGGGGTGTAATCTTAAGCTTGATGGATACCTAGAGACCAAACTAAAAACCTCCCCTTAAAGACAAGAGGAAATTAAGAGAGGAAAACAATAAGAAAGTGAGAGATAATTAAAATACGAGAGGAATACAGAACACGAAGAATTAATGATCAAAACTATTCAATCATACACAATTATTTGATCGAGTTTGGTTTACTTTTTGGTCGATTTAGTTAATGTATCTATTATTTTGCTAGCTTCCTCCCTAGACCTCCATCAAAAAAAAAAAAAAAAAAAAAAAAAAAAAAAAACAGGACCCCCCCCTTCAAGATAAGTTTGTAAATTTCCCGGCCGAAGGCTGGTTCCTCTTAAATTACAGGCTCGCTATCGCTCGACAAGAAAAAATCGACACCTAAATGACACAAGTTCAAATATTGACAGAGAAATGGGGCGAAAGGTCTTAAAATCGCCATACTAAGAGCCGAACCTCTTAAAATCTGGGTCTAAACATGAGGAAGAAAGAGGACCATAAAAACTACCCATCTCCCTGTGCGAATAAAACTACCCATCTCCCTGTGCGAATAAAACTACCCATCTCCCTGTGCGAATAAAACGGGCATTACTGTTTCAATTGATCCTCTGACTTCCATACATCCTTCTTAAGGGGGGTGACCTGCTTTTTGTTATTTCTCTCCTTTTCTCTCTGTCTCTGGCTTGTATCCATTCGGCCCCATTCTGCCAACTATTTTAAGACGTTTATCCCCATCTAGGTGTCGATTTCTTCCTGGCGAGCGATAGCGAGCCAGCATTATATGAAGAAATCCGGCTTCGCCGGAGAAATTTTTCTATCGAAAAATTTACAAATTTAGCCTGCTGTCAAACAAAAATAAAAAATATGCTGGCTCGCTACCGCTCACCAGTAAAAAACTGACACCTGGATGGGGATAAACGTCTTAAAATAGTAGGCTGAATGGGGCCAAATGGATACAAGCCAGAGAAAGATAGAAAAGGACAGAACCAAAACAGGTCACCCCCCCCCCCCTTCAACTCAATAAAATCGTGAAGTAATAGCCAGACTGAAATGAAAGAGTGCATCCCGGTATACTGAAGGGGTTAAACTATTATATTGAAGGGGTTAAACTATTATATTGAAGGGGTTAAACTATTATATTGAAGGGGTTAAACTATTATATTGAAGAGGTTAAACTATAATATTGAAAGGGTTAAACTATTATATTGAAAGGGTTAAACTATTATATTGAAGGGGTTAAACTATTATATTGAAAGGGTTAAACTATTATATTGAGCTTCAGGAGGCACTGTTGGAATTGACGAAGTTCTGTCTATGTCAACTACCACTCACACTCCTTCAGTCCTTTCCTAAGTTGAATAAATAACACCCCGTTTTTGACATTGATCATCAAATACAAACCCCAATGTACTTGAATAAACTAATGAAAGCATATGGTCCTCCCGGGATTCGAACTCGGGCCACCCAGAACATAAGCACCTAAACCATTACACCACCTGTGAATACAACAGGCTAATGATAACCAGGATATTAAGAGTACTGTTTATAAAATACTGTAAGGGTTAATATAAACGCTCATAAAGTAAGGAACAGTGAAGACAGTGTGCTGACTGACGGATTATGAAGATTAATGCCGAGACGTAAGGAAAACACCCATAAAGAATATTAGCACATAAAATACACACACACACACACACACACACACACACACACACACACACACACATTTCACACACACACTAAATCTGGATACGGTGAAAACATTAAGGGGAGGCAGACCGTTTTTCTGGACCCCCTTCTCCCTAATGTTTAGACCCACTAGTTTTGAGATTATAAGACGTTCGGCCCATTAGTTTGGCGATTTTAACACCTTTCGCCCCATTTCGTTGTCAATTTTAAGACCTTTTGTGCCATTTAGGTGTCGATTTCTTCCTGGCGAGCGATAGCGAGCCTGCAATTTTAATAGGCACCGGCCTTTGGCCGGGAAATTTTTCTACCGAAAAATGTACAAATTGATCTCGTTTTTCTAAGCTTGATGGAGGTCTAGGGAGGAAACTAAACAAATATATGAATAAATGAATTAATAGACCAAACAAACGGCCAGCCTCCCCTTAAAGGCAGACAAACAGTTATTCACAACAAACAAACCAATGTAAACTGAACTTTCACTGATAAGGAGGGTCAACAGTCAGAGTCAATGTGTGTGTGTGTGTCTGTGTCTGTGTGTGTGTCTGTGTGTGTGTGTGTCTGTGTGTGTGTCTGTGTGTGTGTGTCTGTGTGTCTGTGTGTGTGTCTGTGTGTGTGTGTGTGTGTGTGTGTTTGTGTGTGTGTCTGTGTGTGTGTGTGTGTATATGTGTGTGTGTGTGTGTGTGTGGAGAGAGAGAGAGAGAGTACAAAGGAGTACAACGTAAATCAAGCAACAACAGATCCCGTTCCGTCACCGAGGGGCCCCACACGACGTAGCCAAACGCCCAATTCGTTTGCTAGATCCCTACCAGGCACCTCTGTGACACAAAGGAGACTCCGAGTAGAGGAAATAACGCAAAGGATAGTCCCGTTAACAAACAAAAGAAAGATGAACTAGACAGCCATTACACGAAGAGCAGCGGGAGAAAGTATCCCCGAAATGGAAAAAAGTAACTAACAATTCCCACACATATATAGTAAATATATTTTTACCTTTTATTAATCCTTTTAACTAATATTTAAAATAAATTTCAATGGAATGCCTTTTCATAATATACAGTAAATGATCTTGAATTGCTTCAAATCTTAGACCCTAATAACAATAATTCGCATGAAGGTTCTTTGTTCGACTTATTTAGGTTGAAACAATTTAACAAATGTTCCTCAGTTGAAAATTTAGAAGATAATGACCCAGACATATTTATACAAAGTACCCTAAGAATAACAAGCCCAAAATGTAATAACTATTATTTTGTGGTGATGGGCTGGTCTATCAGAATGAGAGTTGAGCGTTCTCTGCCATACCCATAGCTTACTCTGACTGTTCCTTTTACTTATATATTTTCTAGATCTCAAGTGACGGCGTCTTTTCCGTGGATTGACCTCCCTACTGCCAACCCTGGCAGATTGGGAGCCAAAGCGTCACATTTTGCCTTTGCCCCTCAACTTTCCCTTTATAATTGCCGAGGGGCACAGGGCCTTGGGTGGGGCTTTTGTTTCCCGGGCGTTTCCGCACCCTCCTCAGCTCCCCGCCTTTGAGTGGCTTCGGTCACCTGGGCATTATTAGTGGTAAGCTGGGAGGGTTCTGTGGGGGCGCTCGGTTATGGCCTTGGCCTTGCTCGGGACCTTGGGGCTGCTCGGCCAGACAGCCTGAGGAACAGCAACAACAACAACAAACTATTTTCCGGGTGAACTAAATCACCTATTTAGCAACTATAACGATATCAATTTTAACTTGATGTGCTTAAATATCAATAGCATTCCATTACAATTAGATTCATTCCATGATGTATGTAAACCATTTATTGAAAATAAATTCGACATCCTTGGTTTTTGTGAAACCAAGCTCTCTAAAAATATTGAGCATCTGTACTGTATTCCGTTCTATAATAGGTTTAGCAATAGTGTATCTAGGAGCAGTGGAGGAATTACTATATATGTACGCTCTGAACATAAAGTACAAACCAGACCGGAACTTACTTGGCAGTCTCCCCATTTAGAAACTCTGTTTGTCGAGATAGCGAAGCAGCCCAAAGCTATGGTCGTTGGTGTTATTTACCGTAGACCAAATACCAGCATAGATAGTTGTTTTCGACTCTTGCAATACACTACTTCACGCATTACAACAAGAAAACAAAATATACTTTTTAATGGGTGACTTTAACCTAGATCTTTTCCAATCAGAAAATAACAAACCAGTCTCCGATCTAGTATCTATGTACTGTTGAACAATCACTCGTGATACCAGAGTAACCAACAACACTGCAACGCTACTCGACCACATTTGGACCAACGAACTATCCACCAACACCGTAAATGGAACAGTTTTATGTGAACTTTCGGATCATTTCCCCGTTTTCTCATGTCATACACTAAGTACAATACAACATATGAGCAATAATAAAATAAATAAGTCATACCGAGTCTACAATAGTCATAATATAGACAAATTTAACAAAGATATAAGTGAAGAAGACTGGACACATTTCTATCACTTAAATGATGCAGCAACATGCTATTCACTCCTTAATAACAAACTCTCTAACTATCATGACATTAATTTTCCAATAAAAACTATATCAATAAAAGAACAGTATAGTGATAAGCCCTATATTTCAACAGAAATCCAATCCCTTATTAAGAAAAGAAATCAACTCCAACGACAAATTTACAAAAAACCCATAACATATGGAGACGAATATCGGAATCTTAGGAATAGAATTAGTCAACTAATAAAAAATGCTAAATGTAAGTATTATAAAGATACATTGAAAGACTCGTCAGGTAACACAAAACAAAACTTGGAATGTTATTAACTCTGTATTGAAACGAAACTCACTGAAAAGGGATGAATCCAATACGAATAATCCTGTTAATGGTCCAACACCCAATATGTTTAACGAATATTTCGCAAATATAGGGCAAACCCTTTCACAAAATGTAGTTCCGACTCACACATGCTTCACTACTTATTTACCCCCAGCTAATGACAATACCTTACATTTTTCACCCGTAACTGCAGATGAGATAACTAATATAATAAACTCTCTACGAGATAGTGCTGCAGGACATGTCAATATTCCCATGTTCTTGATAAAAAGAACAGTTGATATAATCGCCCCTCTTATTACTCACTTGTGTAATGTTTCCCTAACAACAGGCATATTTCCCGATCCATTAAAGACGGCACAAATTACCCCAATTCACAAAGCAGGATCCAAAAATGATACAAATAACTTTAGACCAATATCGGTAGTTCCATCATTAAGTAAAATTTTAGAAAAAACAGTATATTCCAGACTATATAATTTCATCACTCAAAATAATATTTTAACAAATAATCAATTTGGTTTTAGACCTAAACGATCAACTGAGACTGCTTTGTTGGGTTTTACGGATGAAGTCTTGAGCGCTTTCGATGAAAACAAGTACACTGTCAGCGTTTTTCTTGATTTGTCCAAGGCGTTCGATACAGTCGATCATCGAATCCTTTTGAAAAAACTGAAGCACTATGGAGTAAGAGGAGTAACATATTCTTGGTTCAGTAGCTACCTATCAGGTCGTAAACAATTTGTTAAGATAGGGCAGACATGTTCCAACACACTTGTAAATTGTTTTGGTGTACCCCCAGGGTTCCATTTTGGGACCACTCCTGTTTTTAATTTATATTAATGATCTGGTAAACTCAACTAAAACTCTGAACTATGAATTGTTTGCCGATGATACAACTCTTTACCTAGGTCACCCAGATATTTTTGATCTTATTAACACGGTAAATAATGAATTAAGATTAGTAAACGAATGGCTCTTGTCCAATAAATTAACTCTTAATATAAACAAACCAAGTTATATGATCTTTCATAGAAAAAACAAAACAAATGATGTACCCATTGCCACCAATAAAAATCAACAATTTAGTACTAACGTACGCCACCAAGGCGAAGTTCCTAGGTGTAATATTAGAGCAGCATTTAAGTTGGTATCATCATATTAATTCAGTGAGAAATAAAATTGCTAAAATTTGCGGAATCCTATATCTAACTCGTGATTACCTTGATAGAGAAGCACTTACCCTGATTGACTAGGCCTACTCTCTTATATACAGTCATCTTCTTTATTGCCACACTGTATGGGGAGGTGCGAGTAAGACCGTTCTTAACCCACTAGTTATACTTCAAAAGCGGGCCATTAGAATTATTGCTGGCCTCAATTATAGAGACCACACAGCTAACATATTCCCATCTCTAAAAATGCTCAAATATAATGATATAAATGTGGTTAAGAGTGCTACTTTTGTATATAAGTGCTTACATAAACTAATAGATAATGATAATTACTACAACATGCATACTAACAATAGATACCCACTACGGAACCAAAATAATCTCAAGCTACCATTAATGATGTCTCGGCAATCTCAAAGTAATATACGGTACCATGGAGTAAAAATATTTAACAGTTTATCTGAAGAATTAAAATCCAAATCTACGACAGGGAGTTTTAAGTCAAGCTTAAAGACTAGTATTATCAATAATTACCAACGGTAGGGAAGGTGTCAATGTTCTGGGTATTCAATTTCCAATGTCTGAACTGTTCTCGTTAGATTAATACTCTACTTCATGTATTGATCCTATTATGTCCAATAAATATATGCATAGGTAACTAAGAAAAACAAAACTGCAGTCATGTTAGTAAATGTATTTATATATAAGGCTCTTTAAGATGAATTGTTTTCATCAAAGGGCCTGGTCTGTATTTGTATTGTTTATTTCCAACCAATATGCAACCTATGTATGCCTTAGACCAATTAAAATATATTTCAGTTCAGTTAATATATTTCAGTGACCCTTCTAGGCTGCTTGTCCTCCAAAGCACTGAGGATCAAGTGTCCAAACAGTGGTTTAGAGTGGGTAAGAGAACATTGGAAAGGGAATTAGTGCCCTGGAACTAATGTCCGTGGCAGGATTAGGAAGTTAGTAGGGGACAGATGGGTTAGTAACTGAGGGGGGATAAAATTAAGTTATTCATTTACAAACGCAGTCAGTCGCAGGTTTGTTGCGAGATATTGGTCTAGGCGAATTTTAAATGAATCAACGGTGCTGCAGTCTATAACGTCTCGGGGAAGCCCATTCCACAGTTTGACAACTCGATTGAAGAAGAAATTGTTAGATTCGTGCGAGTTAAAAGATTTACCAATAATTTTGCAACCGTTTCCCCGCGTGTAATTAGATTGGTCGATAGTGAAGTACTTACTACAGTTCATATTGTCGATGCCTTTGATGATTTTGAACACTTGAATTAAGTCGTCTCTTAATCTGCGCTGGGTTAAAGGAAATAGATTAAATTCTCTAAGATGCTCCTCGTATGGTTTGTTCTTTAGGCTAGGTATCATTTTGGTAACTCTACGTTGAACTCGTTCTAGCTTGTTTATATTGATTTGGTAATAAGGGCACCAGGATTGAACGTAGTATTTCCAAAAGAGGGCGGACTAAGGAATTGTAAAGGGTTAGGATAGCGTCTTTGGATTTATGCTCAAATGACCTGCCTATAAAGCCAATTATTTTGTTTGCCTTCTTAACAACTTCTGAACATTGTTGACTCGGTTATAGGTTACTTGATATCGTTACTCCCAGATCGGTTTCTCTGTTTACATTCTTAAGCTGAGTGCCATTCATCGAATAGTTTGCTTTCTCATTTTGGTATCCTATATGTAGTTGTTGTTGTTCCCCAGGCTGTCTGGCCGAACAGCCCCAAGGTCTCGAGCAAGGCCAAGGCCATAAACGAGCACCCCCACAAAACCCTCCCTGCTTACCACTAACAAAGCCCGGGTGACCGAAGCCACTCCAAGGCAGGGAGCTGAGGAGGGTGCGGAAACGCCCGGGAAACCAAAGCCCCACCCAAGGCCCTGTGCCACTCAGCAATTATGAAGGGAAAGTTGAGAGGCAAGGGGAAAATGTGACGCTTTCGCTCCCAATCTTGGCAGTAAGGTCAAACCACGGAAAAGAAGCCGTCACTTGAGATCTAGAAGATATATAAGTAAAAGGAACAGTCCGAGTAAGCTATGGGTATGGCAGAGATCGCTCAGCTCTCACTCTGATAGACCAGCCCATCACCATCCTATATGTAGTACTTTACATTTATCCGCATTGAAACTCATTTGCCAAATTTGGGCCCAACATGACAACTTATCTAGATTGTGTTGCATACCGTCAACTTGTTCTTTTGAGAGTACGCTATTTGCAATTTTTGTATTGTCAGCAAATTTTGAGATTGTACAGGTGAGACCCTCATTTATGTCGTTGATGTAAATTAGAAAGATAATTGGTCCTAGTACCGATCCCTGGGGTACCCCGCTACTTACATTGGTCCATTTAGATGCCTTACCGTTTATGACTACTCTTTGCTTTCTGTCGCTGAGCCAATTTTCTATCCATTTCAACACACCGTCTTGTATTCCATGCGCTTTTAGTTTTAGCAGTAAACGTTTGTGGGGAACTTTGTCAAAGGCCTTTTGAAAATCAAGGTATATAATATCTACAGCTTTACTCTCATCGTAGAGGTTGAGGATATCGTGGAAGAAGTCGAGAGAGAGAGAGAGAGAGAGAGAGAGAGAGAGAGAGAGAGAGAGAGAGAGAGAGAGAGAGAGAGAGAGAGAGAGAGAGAGAGAGAGAGAGAGAGAGAGAGAGAGAGAGAGAGAGAGAGAGAGAGAGAGAGAGAGAGAGAGAGAATGTTGATGGAGGGAAAGAAGAAATAAGATGAACGAGAAAAATTAAGAGGATACAAATAATAAATATAAGATATAAATAAGTTAGGAGAGGGCAACAATAACAAATAGAGGTAAGGAGTGCATTACTAACCTTTAATGATGATTGGTGTGGCCAAAAAAAAAAAAAAAAAAAAAAAAAAAATCCATAATTTATATACATTAACTGTTTCTAAAAACATGGATATACTTACATTCCCT
This sequence comes from Paralithodes platypus, assembly GCA_032716605.1. NCBI lineage: Eukaryota > Metazoa > Arthropoda > Malacostraca > Decapoda > Lithodidae > Paralithodes > Paralithodes platypus. Next base: position 44,900,301 of record CM064501.1, read on the forward strand.
ACTTATATTTATGATAACACACACACACACATTTTCTTTTTCACATATACACAGACACACAAATTCTGTTTTCATACAAACATAATTATACACACACATACTCTATCTTTCACACACACACACACACACACACACACACATACTGTTAATAATACATAGAGAACATCAGGAGGAAATAATATACAAGATCGATATCCCTTCATATGTCTGCCTTTCTCTCTTCATAAACCCATCCTTGATTACATTGCATAAAGAAGTGTTAGTCTGCTGACTCACTGTGCGCAGAAATATGGGCTTCACGGGAGGGTTTCAGGGAGTATTTTTCGAACCTCCTTCTCCCTCATGTATAGCCCCATAAGTATATTTATATTTTAAGACGTTCGCCCCGTTAGTTTGGCAATTTTAAAATCTTTCGCCCCATTTCGCGCCATTTAGGTGTCGATTTTTTTCCTGGCGAGAGCCATAGCGAGCCTGTATTTCAGGAGGCCACACCCTTCGGGGATTACGGCATCCGGCAATAGATAGACAGACAGACTAAATCTAAATACAACATCCACGTAGAAGACAACACAAATTATAGCCCATTAATGGGGAGATTTCCACTTGAGGGATTTTTTTCTTTACCCCTTTCTCCCTCATGTTTAGCCCCATTGCTTTTGAGATTTTAAGACGTTCGCTCCATTAGTTTGGCGATTTTAAGAACTTTCACCCCATTTATGTCACTTTTAAGACCTTTCGTCCCATTTAGGTGTCGATTTTTTCCTGGCGAGCGATAGCGAGCCTGTAATTTAAGAGGAACCGGCCTTCGGCCGGGAAATTTTTCTACCGAAAAATATACACATTTATCTTGAAAGGGGGTCATGGGGGTGTAATTTCAAGCTTGTTGGAAATCTAGGAAACACACTAAAAAACCTCCCCTTAATGACTTCCCATTGACAGTCCAGTAGCATAACCACGCCACCCCTCCTACCCTAATATTATGGGACCTTAAAAAACATTACCACCACCCTCCCGAAAAGGTGGAATAAGGCGGTGGTGCCCTCAGCTGGTATATACACACTGTCAGCGAAATGTGGCGTGATTAGACCGAAGACTTATGAGAAACCTTTTACTTCGCTCGGGATTAAAATGGGAGGAGGAGGAGGATGGAAGGAGAGGGGAGAAGAAGGAATGAGGATGGAGGAAGTGAGAGAGAGAGAGAGAGAGAGAGAGAGAGAGAGAGAGTGAGAGTGAGTGAGTGAGTGAGTGAGTGAGTGAGTGAGTGAGTGAGTGAGTGAGTGAGAGAGAGTGAGAGAGAGAGAGAGAGAGAGAGAGAGAGAGAGATAAATGAGGATGGAAGGAGAAGGGAGGGGAGATGAAGGAATGAGGATGGGGAAGAGAGAGAGAGAGAGAGAGAGAGAGAGAGAGAGAGAGAGAGAGAGAGAGAAGAGTGTATGTGTGTGCGAGAGTGAGATACAGAGCTAGACAGGCAGGTGAATGGCAGGAGAATAGAGAAAGAAATAAGAAGACCATAGACAATTAGAGGAGATAAAACAAAAGAAGAAAGGAGGTGTTACTTAAGGGGAGGTTTTTAGTGTGTTTCCTAGACTTCCATCAAGCTTGAAATTACACCCCCTTGACCCCCTTTCAAGATAAATTTGTACATTTTTCGGTAGAAAAATTTCCCGGCCGAAGGCCGATTACTCTTACATTACAGGCTCGCTATCGCTCGCCAGGAAAAAATCGACACCTAAATGGGACGAAAGGTCTTAAAAGTGATATAAATGGGGTGAAAGTTCTTAAAATCGCCAAACTAATGGGACGAACGTCTTAAAATCTCAACAGCAATGGGGCTAAACATGAGGGAGAAAGGGGTAAAGAAAAAAATCCCTCAAGTGGAAATCTCCCCTTAAGCCGGTATCACACGAGAGCTTTTATAGTCAACATTCGATGATCAACATTTCTCTGGCAACGTTTATGGAGTATTTTGCACTGGTATCGGAAACTAAGCTGGCGATAGATGAATTTAGGTATCAGACAAATATTAAATGCTTACCTCGTAATCTGCTAGACCCGTGTTGAGGATAAATGTTGAGTGAAAAATTACTCGTGTGATACCGGCTTTAAGGGGAGGTTCTTAGTTTATTCCCAAGACCTCCATCAAGCTTAATATTGCACCCCCGCAGACCCCCTTTCAAGATAAATTTGTACATTTTTCGGTAGAAAAATTTCCCGGCCGAAGGCCGGTTTCTCTTAAAATACAGGCTCGCTATCGCTCGCCAGGAAATAATCAACACCTATATGGCACGAACATTCTTAAAATTGACAGAAATGGGGCGAAAGTTCTCAAAATCACCGAAGTAAATGGGCGAACGTCCTAAAATCTCAAAAGCAATGGGGTTAAACATGAGGGAGAAAGGGATCAAGAAATAAATCCCTCAAGTGAAGATCTCCCCTTAGGGTGTTACTTTTGTGGTCTATTAATTAATTTATTCCTTTATATGTTATATTTGCCTCGCTAGACCTCCACCAAGCTTAGAAAAACACACCCTAGAAACCCTTTCAAGATGAATTTGTAGATTTTTCGGTAGAAAAGTGTCCCGGTCGAAGGCCGATTCCTCTTAAAATGTCAGGCTCGCTATCGCTCGCCAGTAAAAAAATTAGACACCTAAATGGCACGAAAGGTCTTAAAATTGACAACGAAATTTGGCGAAAGGTGTTAAAATCGCTAAACTAATGGGCCGAACGTCTTATAATCTCAAAACAAATGGGACTTAACACGAGGGAAAAAGGGGACCAGAAAAAACTACCCATCTCCCCTTGAGTGCTACTCACACAAGTCATACCAGTATGTTGTGGCTGGATCATGCCACGTAATCTATATATAACACGTGTTTAGTTGAAACAAGAACAATCATTTCTGTAATATGTATATATATATATATTGGCAGTTATTTTATCCAGCAATATATAGAGACGGTGCTTTATTATGTCATGTGTATAGAGACGGTGCTTTATTATGTCATGTGTATAGAGACGGTGCTTTATTATGTCATGTGTTTAGAGACGGTGCTTTATTATGTCATGTGTATAGAGACGGTGCTTTATTATGTCATGTGTTTAGAGACGGTGCTTTATTATGTCATGTGTATAGAGACGGTGCTTTATTATGTCATGTGTATAGAGACGGTGCTTTATTATGTCATGTGTTTAGAGACGGTGCTTTATTATGTCATGTGTATAGAGACGGTGCTTTATTATGTCATGTGTATAGAGACGGTGCTTTATTATGTCATGTGTATAGAGACGGTGCTTAATTATGTCATGTGTTTAGAGACGGTGCTTTATTATGTCATGTGTATAGAGACGGTGCTTTATTATGTCATGTGTATAGAGACGGTGCTTTATTATGTCATGTGTATAGAGACGGTGCTTTATTATGTCATGTGTTTAGAGACGGTGCTTTATTATGTCATGTGCATAGAGACGGTGCTTTATTATGTCATGTGTATAGAGACGGTGCTTTATTATGCCATGTGTATAGAGACGGTGCTTTATTATGTCATGTGTATAGAGACGGTGCTTTATTATGTCATGTGTTTAGAGACGGTGCTTTATTATGTCATGTGTATAGAGACGGTGCTTTATTATGTCATGTGTATAGAGACGGTGCTTTATTATGTCATGTGTATAGAGACGGTGCTTTATTATGTCATGTGTTAGAGACGGTGCTTTATTATGTCATGTGTATAGAGACGGTGCTTTATTATGTCATGTGTATAGAGACGGTGCTTTATTATGTCATGTGTATAGAGACGGTGCTTTTATGTCATGTGTATAGAGACGGTGCTTTATTATGTCATGTGTTTAGAGACGGTGCTTTATTATGTCATGTGTATAGAGACGGTGCTTTATTATGTCATGTGTATAGAGACGGTGCTTTATTATGTCATGTGTATAGAGACGGTGCTTTATTATGTCATGTGTATAGAGACGGTGCTTTATTATGTCATGTGTATAGAGACGGTGCTTTATTATGTCATGTGTATAGATAGAGACGGTGCTTTATTATGTCATGTGTATAGAGACGGTGCTTTATTATGTCATGTGTATAGAGACGGTGCTTTATTATGTCATGTGTATAGAGACGGTGCTTTATTATGTCATGTGTATAGAGACGGTGCTTTATTATGTCATGTGTATAGAGACGGTGCTTTATTATGTCATGTGTATAGAGACGGTGCTTTATTATGTCATGTGTATAGAGAACGGTGCTTTATTATGTCATGTGTATAGAGACGGTGCTTTATTATGTCATGTGTATAGAGACGGTGCTTTATTATGTCATGTGTATAGAGACGGTGCTTTATTATGTCATGTGTATAGAGACGGTGCTTTATTATGTCATGTGTATAGAGACGGTGCTTTATTATGTCATGTTACGGTGCTTTATTATGTCATGTGTATAGAGACGGTGCTTTATTATGTCATGTGTATAGAGACGGTGCTTTATTATGTCATGTGTATAGAGACGGTGCTTTATTATGTTATGTCATGTGTATAGAGACGGTGCTTTATTATGTCATGTGTATAGAGACGGTGCTTTATTATGTCATGTGTATAGAGACGGTGCTTTATTATGTCATGTGTTTAGAGACGGTGCTTTATTATGTCATGTGTATAGAGACGGTGCTTTATTATGTCATGTGTATAGAGACGGTGCTTTATTATGTCATGTGTATAGAGACGGTGCTTTATTATGTCATGTGTATAGAGACGGTGCTTTATTATGTCATGTGTATAGAGACGGTGCTTTATTATGTCATGTGTATAGAGACGGTGCTTTATTATGTCATGTGTATAGAGACGGTGCTTTATTATGTCATGTGTATAGAGACGGTGCTTTATTATGTCATGTGTATAGAGACGGTGCTTTATTATGTCATGTGTATAGAGACGGTGCTTTATTATGTCATGTGTATAGAGACGGTGCTTTATTATGTCATGTGTATAGAGACGGTGCTTTATTATGTCATGTGTATAGAGACGGTGCTTTATTATGTCATGTGTATAGAGACGGTGCTTTATTATGTCATGTGTATAGAGACGGTGCTTTATTATGTCATGTGTATAGAGACGGTGCTTTATTATGGCATGTGTATAGAGACGGTGCTTTATTATGTCATGTGTATAGAGACGGTGCTTTATTATGTCATGTATATAGAGACGGTGCTTTATTATGTCATGTGTATAGAGACGGTGCTTTATTATGTCATGTATATAGAGACGGTGCTTTATTATGTCATGTGTATAGAGACGGTGCTTTATTATGTCATGTGTATAGAGACGGTGCTTTATTATGTCATGAGTATAGAGACGGTGCTTTATTATGTCATGTGTATAGAGACGGTGCTTTATTATGTCATGTGTATAGAGACGGTGCTTTATTATGTCATGTGTATAGAGACGGTGCTTTATTATGTCATGTGTATAGAGACGGTGCTTTAATATGTCATGTGTATAGAGACGGTGCTTTATTATGCCATGTGTATAGGACTTCAACATTTCCGCTCGATCTCTACAAATACGGCTACTTATAACAATGGTTTAATCGGCCATCTCCGGAGGGTCAGGAAGGAAGCTTTCTTTTCCAGTAAAAAATAATTAATAGGGATCTTCCTATAAGCAATTATATATATATATATATATATATATATATATATATATATATATATAGAACATTTGCGACGTTTAGACCAACATGTGTCATTTTCAAGCCTAAATGACACATGTTGGTGTCGAAACGTCGGAAATGTTCTAGACAAATAAAGATGTTCCTTTACGCTTTGGTATTGCTCTCTCTCTCTCTCTCTCTCTCTATATATATATATATATATATATATATATATATATATATATATATAATATTATATATAATATATAATATTTAAACTGTCTTCGTGGTGCGATGCATAAGGTGTTGATTTTCGGTGTGAGCATCCTAGGTTCGAATCCACGGACTGCCACATGTGTTTGTAAATTTCATTAATCGATTTTAGGAGTATAGTTGGTTGTTGAAAGGAACATAATAATTTATATTGGTTCAGGGGTAATTTATCGAGAGGACTTCCCTAGTGGTTAAGGTCCCATTAATTGCTCTTTCCATTCACATATGCATAGCCTACGTGAGTTGCAGTTGGGATGTGTGTACATGCTTAGATTGATATGCAGGATTCGAAGTTGCATAATAAATCGTAGGCAGTGTCCACCAACCTTTAAACTGTCTTCGTGGTGCGATGCATAAGGTGTTGATTTTCGGTGTGAGCATCCTGGGTTCGAATCCACGGACTGCCACATGTGTTTGTAAATTTCATTAATCGATTTTAGGAGTATAGTTGGTTGTTGGAAGGAACATCATAATAAATATATATACGGAAGACAAACTTCAGGTCAATATCTAAATAAACATGGCGAAGAATCATATTGAATTCTTCATCTCCCATCGTGCATTTCTCAGAGTCGGGCGTGCAGTTTTAACTCAAATATGGTACGGGACATTTGGTGGATCATATCTATCTACATATCGTTATATATAAAACAAAAAAATCAATTACGTCCCATCCGCAGTCGATCTCTTATCCCCAAGAACAACAAAATTAGTAAACTCGATCATCCATAGGCCTTCCTCTTCGACGCAAGTAATAATTCATATTACGGCGAAAATGTATTAACTTCAATCTTGATATAGAAAGGCGATGATATTCAGACTGAGAAGGATTAATTGGAGATACAAAAGTAAACACAATCTTTTGTCTCTTTTGACACCAAGCAAATAAGAATAATAATGAAAAGGAGAAAGAGATAGAAATAGATAGATAGATAGATAGATAGATAGATAGATAGCGAGCACACCCTTTCTTTTTCCTATGCAAATTAAAACTAGGCCGGCCTTTGAGAAGAAAAAACCCAAGATCAGGGCAAAAGAAAAACCAAGATCAAGGTAAAAGAAAAACCCAAGGAAGACCAACACAATAACAACTTCTTGGACCTCTTGATTCTTAGAGAGGGTATTTCGAAGGGGTGTAAAATCGTCCAATACGATTTGTAAAATCGTCCAATACGCCAGGAAGAGTTTGAAAAGCGTGATCCTATACAGGGAGGTAAATGACACAAAGGTTGCACTATTGACACAAAGGTTGCACTATTGACACAAAGGTTGCACTATTGACACAAAGGTTGCACTATTGGAAAGATTCTTAAATATATATGACCCCAGAATTGGCATTAATATTGCAGACATGATACCGTCATTTTAAGGGGGGTGACCTGCTTTTTGTTATTTCTGTCATTTTCTCTGGCTTGTATCCATTCGGCCCCATTCAGCCAACTATTTTAAGACGTTTATCCCCATCTAGGTGTCGATTTCTTCCTGGCGAGCGATAGCGAGCCAGCATTATATGAAGAAATCCGGCTTCGCCGGAGACATTTTTCTATCGAAAAATGTACAAATTTAACCTGCTGTCAAACAAAAATAAAAAATATGCTGGCTCGCTACCGCTCACCAGTAAAAAATTGACACCTGGATGGGGATAAACGTCTTAAAACAGTAGGCTGAATGGGGCCAAATGGATACAAGCCAGAGAAAGATAGAAAAGGACAGAACCAAAACAGATCACCCCCCCTTAACCTCGATTGTACATAAATAAGCATAGGAGACAGTCAGCAGTATAACAGAAAGCTCCTCCATAAATGACAGGAGAGCATAAATGACAGGAGCGCATAAATGACAGGAGCGCATAAATGACAGGAGAGCATAAATGACAGGAGAGCATAAATGGCAGGAGCATAAATGACGAGAGCGTAAATGACAGGAGAGCGTAAATGACAGGAGCATAAATGACAGGAGAGCGTAAATGACAGGAGAGCATAAATGACAGAACATAAATGACAGGAGAGCATAAATGACAGAGCATAAATGACAGGAGAGCATAAATGACAGGAGAGCATACCAAAATACATGAAGTCAACGAGAACGTATACAGAAGCTACACTATCTGGCATAAATAAAGCTGAGAAAGACATAAGCTGAGGAAAGCATAATCATTCATATTTGTTTTCACCACCTCACCAATTAATTTACAAATAAACCTAACTAATTAAATCAATGGAAGTAATGAATACATGTGCTACTCCCAGGACTCGAACCTAGGATACTCACACCGAGATTCCGCACACTAAGCATTAGGACACAAACAAAGCATGGAAGCATATATTTGACTCCTCTCCCGCTATAACAATAATCAGTGTTCTTCAGAGCTCTCTCAGTGTATCCCTCCCCCATATGGGGTGTGGGGGCACCAGTATTTCAACACATTCCCACCCCTATTGTGTCCAACTCTCTAACCCAAGAAAGAACCGACATTCCCCATGTTTCTTCTACTCAACAAGTAAGCTCTAGAACTCTCTCTCACAATCTGTCTGTCCTTCATCCTGTGACTTAAAATGCTTCAAGTTTCGTGTGTCCAGACATTTTGACTCTAAAGTATCTTGAATTGTGGCTCTCTCTCTCTTTCAACCGTGTGTGTGAGCGGGGGGGAGGGGGGGGGGTCAATTATTACAGGCAGCTTTACCTTTTGTCTCCTTCATTAACCCCTTGAAGCTCTGACGCGTTTTAGCAGTTTTATTTTGGCTATCATTAGACGATTGTATGCAGCTTAGGAAGGATCTGTGGGGTATTAAAAGGGTAAATACTATCTCAATCAACCCTTTGACTTCCGCATACCGTTACTTATCTGAATAAAATCGTCTAATAGTAGCCAGAAACAACAGAAACGCGTATTGGAGCTTGAAAGGGTTAATTGTTGCATCTCTCCCGCTATTCTACCGCTACTACAATAATCAGTGTTCCTAGGAGCTTTCCCAGTATATATCACGTAGTACCCGCCTTGCAACACAATCCCACCCCTACTCTGTGCAACTCTCCAACCCAAAAGTGAAATGCTATTCTCAGACTTTCTTCTATTCAACTGCGGAGCTCTGGGACTCTCTCCCAGAATCAGTCTTTCCCTCTTCCTATGACTTAAATTGCTTCAAACTCCGTGTGCCCAGGCATTTTACCTCGAACGTCCCTTGATTTCGGCCCTGTCACTCTTTCAACTCTGGGGGAGGCACTCGCTGCAGGTAGTTATGCCTTTTGTCTCCCTCATTCACATGAAAAAAAAAAAACAAAAAAAAAGGGGGACTAAGAGTTTTGAAATGTGGTATGAGTCAGTGTTATATGCAGCCATAATGTGGTATGAGTCAGTGTTATATGCAGCCATAATGTGATATGAGTCAGTGTTATATGCAGCCATAATGTGGTATGAGTCAGTGTTATATGCAGCCATAATGTGGTATGAGTCAGTGTTATATGCAGCCATAATGTGGTATGAGTCAGTGTTATATGCAGCCATAATGTGGTATGAGTCAGTGTTATATGCAGCCATAATGTGGTATGAGTCAGTGTTATATGCAGCCATAATGTGGTATGAGTCAGTGTTATATGCAGCCATAATGTGGTATGAGTCAGTGTTATATGCAGCCATAATGTGGTATGAGTCAGTGTTATATGCAGCCATAATGTGGTATGAGTCAGTGTTATATGCAGCCATAATGTGGTATGAGTCAGTGTTATATGCAGCCATAATGTGGTATGAGTCAGTGTTATATGCAGCCATAATGTGGTATGAGGCAGTGTTATATGCAGCCATAATGTGGTATGAGGCAGTGTTATATGCAGCCATAATGTGGTATGAGTCAGTGTTATATGCAGCCATAATGTGGTATGAGGCAGTGTTATATGCAGCCATAATGTGGTATGAGGCAGTGTTATATGCAGCCATAATGTGGTATGAGGCAGTGTTATATGCAGCCATAATGTGGTATGAGTCAGTGTTATATGCAGCCATAATGTGGTATGAGTCAGTGTTATATGCAGCCATAATAGATGGATGAGGCAGTGTTATATGCAGCCATAATAAATGTGGTATGAGGCAGTGTTATATGCAGCCATAATAAATGTGGTATGAGGCAGTGTTATATGCAGCCATAATAAATGTGGTATGAGGCAGTGTTATATGCAGCCATAATAGGTGGATGAGTCAGTGTTATATGCAGCCATAATGTGGTATGAGGCAGTGTTATATGCAGCCATAATGTGGTATGAGGCAGTGTTATATGCAGCCATAATAGATGGATGAGGCAGTTATATGCAGCCATAATAGATGGATGAGGCAGTGTTATATGCAGCCATAATAAATGTGGTATGAGGCAGTGTTATATGCAGCCATAATAAATGTGGTATGAGGCAGTGTTATATGCAGCCATAATAAATGTGGTATGAGGCAGTGTTATATGCAGCCATAATAAATGTGGTATGAGGCAGTGTTATATGCAGCCATAATAAATGTGGTATGAGGCAGTGTTATATGCAGCCATAAATGTGGTATGAGGCAGTGTTATATGCAGCCATAATGTGGTATGAGGCAGTGTTATATGCAGCCATAATAAATGTGGTATGAGGCAGTGTTATATGCAGCCATAATAAATGTGGTATGAGGCAGTGTTATATGCAGCCATAATGTGGTATGAGGCAGTGTTATATGCAGCCATAATGTGGTATGAGGCAGTGTTATATGCAGCCATAATAAATGTGGTATGAGGCAGTGTTATATGCAGCCATAATAGGTGGATGAGTCAGTGTTATATGCAGCCATAATAGGTGGATGAGGCAGTGTTATATGCAGCCATAATAAATGTGGTAGAGGGACTGAGGGTTTGTGTATCTTAGCAAGGCCGTACATTATTAATACCCGGGGTGGATCCTGATGGCTTTAGGGTCTTAAGGAGAGATGGTTCACTTCTTGGGCGATTTTTGCATGTATTCATTATTTTTCTAGTTTCCTCCCTAGACCTCCATCAAATAAAAAAAAAAACATTCATTAGATCCCCCTTCTACATTAATTTGTACATTTTTCGGTAGAAAAATTTCCCGGCCAAAGGCCGGTTCTTCCAACATTGCAGGCTCACTATCGTTCGCCAGGGGAAAAATCGACACCTAAATAGCACGAAAGGTCTAAATATTGACGAAGAAATGGGGCGAAAGGTCTTAAAATCGACTAACTAATTAGGCAAACATCTTAACATCTGAAAACTAATGGGGCTAAACATGAGGGAGAAAGTGGTCCATAAAACCGGCCCATCCATCCCCCCTTAACAATCTCATTCGTTCTTATGCCTAACGAGACTACTTTATTTATGAATCTAATGACCTTGTCTTCAATTTCTAAAGCAGCTGGATATATATTGTATTTACGTTATCGAGTTTAGTGAACTTGGTGAAATCCGTAAGCAATTCCTTCATCTTTGCAACATAATCACATTTATTTACTAATACAACTCCCTTCCCCTTGTCGGGTCTGCAAAATACAAAATCATTATTACAACCTAAACATTTTCAGAGCTTTACAATCCGCGTTCGTTTTGTTTATTTGTATCAATTTCACTCCAACACCAAACACTTCCCAATGAAATTAATGAAAGCGTGTGATCCCACCGGGATTCGAACCTGGAATACCATCACCCACGGATGTTAAACACTCTAACCACTACACCATCACGACAGTTAATAGGTGCAGCACATGACTACGATTAAGGGCAGATTTCCACTTGAGGGATTTTTTCTGGACCCCTTTCTCCCTCATGTTTAGCCCCATTGCTTTTGAGATTTTAAGACGTTCGCCCTAGTATTTTTGACATTTTACGAAATGTTGCCCCATTTCTGTCAATTTTAAGACCTTTCGTGCCATTAAGGTGTCGATTTTTCCCTAGCGAGCAATAGCGAGCCTGTAATATAAGAGCAACCGGCCTCCGGCCGGGACATTTTTCTACCGAAAAATGTACAAATTTATCTTGAAAGGGGGTCTAGGGGGTGTAATTTTAAGCTTGATGAAAACGTAGGGAACAAACTAAATACCTCCCCTTAAGAAGAACAAACTAAATACCTGCCCTTAAGAAGAACAAACTAAATACCTGCCCTTAAGAAGAACAAACTAAATACCTCCCCTTAAGAAGAACAAACTAAATACCTCCCCTTAAGAAGAACAAACTAAATACCTGCCCTTAAGAAGAACTAAATACCTCCCCTTAAGAAGAACAAACTAAATACCTCCCCTTAAGAAGAACAAACTAAATACCTGCCCTTAAGAAGAACAAACTAAATACCTGCCCTTAAGAAGAACAAACTAAATACCTCCCCTTAAGAAGAACAAACTAAATACCTCCCCTTAAGAACAAACTAAATACCTCCCCTTAAGAAGAACAAACTAAATACCTCCCCTTAAGAACAAACTAAATACCTGCCCTTAAGAAGAACAAACTAAATACCTCCCCTTAAGAAGAACAAACTAAATACCTGCCCTTAAGAAGAACAAACTAAATACCTGCCCTTAAGAAGAACAAACTAAATACCTCCCCTTAAGAAGAACAAACTAAATACCTCCCCTTAATAAGAACAAACTAAATACCTCCCCTTAAGAAGAACAAACTAAATACCTCCCCTTAAGAAGAACAAACTAAATACCTGCCCTTAAGAAGAACAAACTAAATACCTGCCCTTAAGAAGAACAAACTAAATACCTCCCCTTAAGAAGAACAAACTAAATACCTCCCCTTAAGAAGAACAAACTAAATACCTGCCCTTAAGAAGAACAAACTAAATACCTCCCCTTAAGAAGAACAAACTAAATACCTCCCCTTAAGAAGAACAAACTAAATACCTCCCCTATGAAGAAACAAACTAATACCCCAACTGTACTGCCCCAAGAACAACAAACTACTGTCCCCCTTACTACACACCCAACTGTACACTATACACCCAACTGTACTGTAACCCAACTGTACTGTACACACCAATACTGTACACCCAACTGTACTGTACACCCAACTGTACTGTACACCCAACTGTACTACACACCCAACTGTACTGTACACCCAACTGTACTGTACACCCAACTGTACTACACACCCAACTGTACTGTACACCCAACTGTACTACACCCACTGTACTGTACACACACCCAACTGTACTGTACACCCAACTGTACTGTACACCCAACTGTACTACACACCCAACTGTACTGTACACACCAACTGTACCTGTACTGTACACCCAACTGTACTGTACACCCAACTGTACTGTACACCCAACTGTACTGTACACCCAACTGTACTGTACACCAACTGTACTACACACCCAACTGTACACACCCAACTGTACTGTACACCAACTGTACTGTACCCAACTGTACTACACCAACTGTACTGTACACCAACTGTACTGTACACCAACTGTAACACCAACTGTACTACACACCCAACTGTACTGTACACCCAACTGTACTGTACACCCAACTGTACTACACACCCAACTGTACTGTACACCCAACTGTACTGTACACCAACTGTACTGTACACCCAACTGTACTGTACACCCAACTGTACTGTACACCCAACTGTACTACACACCCAACTGTACTGTACACCCAACTGTACTACACCAACTGTACTGTACACCCAACTGTACTGTACACCCAACTGTACTACACACCCAACTGTACTGTACACCCAACTGTACTACACACCCAACTGTACTGTACACCCAACTGTACTGTACACCCAACTGTACTGTACACCCAACTGTACTGTACACCCAACTGTACTACACACCCAACTGTACTACACACCCAACTGTACTGTACACCCAACTGTACTGTACACCCAACTGTACTACACACCCAACTGTACTGTACACCCAACTGTACTACACACCCAACTGTACTACACACCCAACTGTACTACACACCCAACTGTACTGTACACCCAACTGTACTGTACACCCAACTGTACTGTACACCCAACTGTACTGTACACCCAACTGTACTACACACCCAACTGTACTGTACACCCAACTGTACTGTACACCCAACTGTACTGTACACCCAACTGTACTGTACACCCAACTGTACTACACACCCAACTGTACTACACACCCAACTGTACTGTACACCCAACTGTACTGTACACCCAACTGTACTACACACCCAACTGTACTGTACACCCAACTGTACTGTACACCCAACTGTACTACACACCCAACTGTACTACACACCCAACTGTACTGTACACCCAACTGTACTGTACACCCAACTGTACTACACCCCAACTGTACTGTACACCCAACTGTACTGTACACCCAACTGTACTACACACCCAACTGTACTGTACACCCAACTGTACTGTACACCCAACTGTACTACACACCCAACTGTACTGTACACCCAACTGTACTGTACACCCAACTGTACTATACACCCAACTGTACTGTACACCCAACTGTACTACACACCCAACTGTACTGTACACCCAACTGTACTACACACCCAACTGTACTGTACACCCAACTGTACTGTACACCCAACTGTACTGTACACACCCAACTGTACTGTACACCCAACTGTGCTGTACACCCAACTGTACTGTACACCCAACTGTACTACACACCCAACTGTACTGTACACCCAACTGTACTACACACCCAACTGTACTGTACACCCAACTGTACTGTACACCCCAACTGTACTACACACCCAACTGTACTGTACACCCAACTGTACTGTACACCCAACTGTACTACACACCCAACTGTACTGTACACCCAACTGTACTGTACACCCAACTGTACTGTACACCCAACTGTACTACACACCCAACTGTACTGTACACCCAACTGTACTGTACACCCAACTGTACTGTACACCCAACTGTACTGTACACCCAACTGTACTGTACACCCAACTGTACTACACACCCAACTGTACTGTACACCCAACTGTACTACACACCCAACTGTACTGTACACCCAACTGTACTGTACACCCAACTGTACTACACACCCAACTGTACTGTACACCCAACTGTACTGTACACCCAACTGTACTGTACACCCAACTGTACTGTACACCCAACTGTACTGTACACCCAACTGTACTGTACACCCAACTGTACTACACCCAACTGTACTGTACACCCAACTGTACTACACACCCAACTGTACTGTACACCCAACTGTACTGTACACCCAACTGTACTGTACACCCAACTGTACTGTACACCCAACTGTACTGTACACCCAACTGTACTGTACACCCAACTGTACTACACCCAACTGTACTGTACACCCAACTGTACTGTACACCCAACTGTACTGTACACCCAACTGTACTGTACACCCAACTGTACTACACACCCAACTGTACTGTACACCCAACTGTACTACACACCCAACTGTACTGTACACCCAACTGTACTGTACACCCAACTGTACTGTACACCCAACTGTACTGTACACCCAACTGTACTATACACCCAACTGTACTGTACACCCAACTGTACACCCCAACTGTACTGTACACCCAACTGTACTACACACCCAACTGTACTGTACACCCAACTGTACTGTACACCCAACTGTACTACACACCCAACTGTACTGTACACCCAACTGTACTACACACCCAACTGTACTGTACACCCAACTGTACTGTACACCCAACTGTACTGTACACCCAACTGTACTGTACACCCAACTGTACTGCACACCCAACTGTGCTGTACACCCAACTGTACTGTACACCCAACTGTACTGTACACCCAACTGTGTTTATCAGTAGCCCAATGGTTAAGTTAAGGGGGCCCACCTCGCTTTTTGTTCTCTTCTCTCCCTCTCTCTTTGGCTTGTATCCATTCAGCCCCATTCAGCCTACTGTTTTAAGACGTTTACCCCCATCCAGGTGTCAATTATTTCCTGGCGAGCGGTAGCGAGCCAGCATATATATATATATTTTTTTTACAGCAAGACAAATGTGTACATTTTTCGATAGAAAAATTTCCGGATTTCTCCATACAATGCTGGCTCGCTATCGCTCACCAGGAAGAAATCGACACCTGGATGGGGATGAACGTCTTAAAACAGTTGGCTGAATAGGGCCCAATGGATACAAGCCAGGGAAAGAGAGAAAAGGAGAGAAAGATAAAAAAAAAAAACGGTGACCCCCCTTAAGTGACAGGAAAGGGTAATCATGGGACACAGATCATATAGACCGACCTCATAACCTATTAATCATGAGACACAGATCATATAGACCGACCTCATAACCTATTAATCATGAGACACAGATCATATAGACCGACCTCATAACCTATTAATCATGAGACACAGATCATATAGACCGACCTCATAACCTATTAATCATGAGACACAGATCATATAGACCGACCTCATAACCTATTAATCATGGGACACAGATCATATAGACCGACCTCATAACCTATTAATCATGAGACACAGATCATATAGACCGACCTCATAACCTAATAATCATGAGACACAGATCATATAGACCGACCTCATAACCTATTAATCATGGGACACAGATCATATAGACCGACCTCATAACCTATTTGCATATCCTTTTCATACCCTGCATTTCTTACAGTGTACAAAGTCAACATTGAGTCAGGGTGAGACAGACGAAGGCATAAATAAAGCATAGAAGCATAAAATAAAGCATAAATAAAGCATAGAAGCATAAAATAAGGCAGATAAAGACAAACAAAGCATGAATAGAACACAATAAACATGAAAACATAAGCCATACATAAGAAACACAACATACATAATAAATAAGACAATATAAAGAAAGCCGTGTAGAGCGTCAATAGGGATAGGTCAAAAAGCCAGTAGAGGTCGAGCTACTCCCCCACAGAGTCAACAGAGAATCAGAACGAGACAATCACCATCCTTCAGGGGTGGAGGGAGGGGGTGTTTATATGATGAGCTGGGGGGTGGAGGGAGGGGGTGTTTATATGATGAGCTGGGGGGTGGAGGGAGGGGGTGTTTATATGATGAGCTGGGGGGTGGAGGGGAGGGGGTGTGTATATGATGAGCTGGGGGGTGGAGGGTAGGGTGTGTATATAATGGGAGGATGTGTATATGATGAGCTGGGGGGTGGAGGGGAGGGTGTGTATATAATGGGAGGTGTGTATATGACGAGCTGGGGTGGAGGGGAGGGTGTGTATATGATGAGCTGGTGGGTGGAAGGGAGGGTGTGTATATGATGAGCTGGGGTGGAGGGGAAGGTGTGTATATGATGAGCTGGGGGTGGAGGGGAGGGTGTGTATATGACGAGCTGGGGTGGAGGGGAGGGTGTGTATATGATGAGCTGGTGGGTGGAAGGGAGGGTGTGTATATGAGGGGTTAGGGGGGGGGGGGGGGGGTGTATATGATGAGCTGGGGAGGGTGTGTATATGATGAGCTGAGGGTGGAGGGGAGGGTGTGTATATGATGAGCTGAGGGTGGAGGGGAGGGTGTGTATATGACGAGCTGGGGTGGAGGGGAGGGTGTGTATATGATGAGCTGGGGGTGGAGGGGAGGGTGTGTATATGATGAGCTGGGGGTGGAGGGGAGGGTGTGCATATGATGAGCTGAGGGTGGAGGGGATGGTGTGTATATGATGAGCCTGGGAGGGTGTGAATATGATGAGTGGAGGGTGGAGGGGAGGGTATGTATATGATGAGCTGGGGTGGAGGGGAGGGTATGTATATGATGAGCTGGTGGGTGGAGGGGAGGGTGTGTATGTGCTGAGCTGGGGGTGGAGGGGAGGGTGTGTAGATGATGAGATGAGGGTGGAGGGGAGGGTGTGTATAGATGAGCTGGGGGAGGAGGGTAGGGTGTGTATATGTTGAGTTGGGGGTGTAGGGAGGGTGTGTATATGATGAGCTAGGGGTGGAGGGAGGGTGTGTATATGATGAGCTGGGGTGGAGGGGAGGGTGTGTATATTATGAGCTGGGGGTGGAGGAGAGGGTGTGTATATGATGAGCTGGGGGTGGAGGGGAGGGTGTAAATATGAGGAGGTGGGGTGGAAGGGAGGGTGTGTATATTATGAGCTGGGGGTGGAGGAGAGGGTGTGTATATGATGAGCTGGGGGTGGAGGGGAGGGTGTGTATATGATGAGCTGGGGTGAATGGGTGGAGGGGATAGAGAATTTGCTAAGCTGGGGGAGGGAAGGTGGGAAACGGGTTAGTTATAGAACTACTATGAACACAAATAGGGATTCTGTATTCAAGTAATATAATAAATGTCTTTTAATAAGCCCCAGATGCTTGTTGAGGTCACTGAAAGGCTTACATTAGCTCAACAACGTCATGCAAGATCAATAGGTGGATCTTACATTTTACTTATGGGCCTCGGTAAGATTTCTGTTTTGTCCGCTATTGCCTATAATTATCGACTCGTCAATCAAACGAATCAAATATATACTGTGGGACAAGCATCTGTTGTGAAGGCGCCTATTGAAAGTACACTGATTAGCGAGATGAATAAGATTTGTATACCGGGAGCCACTGGGAAACATAGATATTCCGGTCAAAGCAACTTGTACTTTCCTCTATGTCTGTAATGAGAATCGAACCCGAACCATTGTTGTAAGACACATACACACACACACACAAGCAACTACACACACACACACAAATACAAACAGCACACACACAGATACACCACACACTTACACAGAACACACACTCAAGACATACACAGACATAACACACTCACACACACATAGAGACACAACACACTCACATACAGACAACAAACATGTACATATACACCCCCCCCCCCCTCCCGACACACACACACACACACACTTAACCGCACGGCTAGTTTAGTGGTACCGTCCCTGCCTGCAACCCAGCAGGTCGGGGTTCAAATCTTGCTCAGGTTGATGAAGGTTTTCCGAATTATAGCCGGCGGTTACCATCTCCCTTGAGCAAGATGTAATTGTCATTGATGATAATGTCTAGGAAGCGGAAAAATACGAGCCAAAAACTCAATTCCTGTCAAACTACAATTATGAATACAATTATGAATACACACACACACACAATTATGAATACAATTATGAATACACACACACACAATTATGAATACAATTATGAATACACACACACACAACTACGAATACTCACACACACACACACTTATGAATACACTTATGAATACACACACACACACACTTATGAATACACACACACACACACACACTTATGAATACAATTATGAATACACACACACACACACAATTATGAATACAATTATGAATACACACACAATTATGAATACACACAATTATGAATACACACACAATTATGAATACACACACAATTATGAATACACACACAATTATGAATACAATTATGAATACACACACACACACACACACAATTATGAATACACACACACACACACAATTATGAATACACACACACACACACAATTATGAATACACACACACACACACAATTATGAATACAATTATGAATACACACACCTCACCATCTATAATACCCTTCGGCGGCATTTATAACTATAAACAAATTACAACAATAAAAACACTAACAAGATGCAGTTACTCCAGAGATGATACAGAGTAATATGGATAGATACAGCGAATATACAGTACACTAAATTTGAACTCTAAACCAACATCACGATGACTATAAGGCCTAAGATAAATATTGGTCCGGTATATGAGGCCACCTTACAGTCAATATCAGCTCAACAATTTACCTGTAGCACCCACAAGTAAACAATTTACCTGTAGCACCCACAAGTAAACAATTTACCTGTAGCACCCACAAGTAAACAATTTACCTGTAGCACCCACAAGTAATCATTTCGCTCCCTGTCTTGGTGGTGTAATGGTTAGAGTGTTTAAGGGGAGATCTCCACTTGAGGGATTTTTTCTGGACCCCTTTCTCCCTCATGTTTAGCCCCATTGCTTTTGAGATTTTAAGACATTCGCCCTAGTAGTTTAGACATTTTAAGACATTTTGACCCATTTCTGTCAATTTTAAGACCTTTCGTGCCATTATGGTGTCAATTTTTTCCTGGCGAGCGATAGCGAGCCTGTATTTTAAGAGCAATCGGCCTCCGACCGGGACATTTTTCTACCGAAAAATGTACAAATTTATCTTGAAAGGGGGTCTAGGGGGTGTAATTTTAAGCTTTATGAAAACGTAGGGAACAAACTAAATACCTGCCCTTAATACCTCCCCTTAAGATCTGTATGTGGTGACCCAGGTTCGAATTCCAGGAGGATCAAATGCTTTCATTAATTTCACTAGGAGGTGTTTAGTGTTGGGAGTGACATTAATAAATTATACCAAGTGCTTTCAAAATCATTGTAACTTTTTATTTTATTTTCCGGTATACCAAACTTATAATATAGCTTATTCAATTATTGTGTGGTACCATATGTGTTTATCACGTCATACACTACCAAACTAGGCTATAGTAATGTAAAGTTGGTGTATCTGAAACTATGAAACTTACAATGTTGAAAATACCATCATGTTCTGATTTGCTTCATGCAAGTGTTTAGGTCTAGAGAAATTTGAATTCACAAACAAAAAATAACTGCCTAAAATCAAAAGTGGCTCCGTAAATGTTGTGCGTTTTCCGTCATTTACTCATCATTAATCACGGAAATGTATTTATATTGGAAAAAAAAAAAAAATCTACTGCCTATTCTGCGTTTAAGGGGAGATCTCCACTTGAGGGATTTTTTTCTGGACCCCTTTCTCCCTCATGTTTAGCCCCATTGCTTTTGATATTATAAAACGTTTGTCCCATTAGTTTAGCGATTTTAAGAACTTTCACCCCTTATTAAGACCTTTCGTGCCATTCAGGTGTCGATTTTATCCTGGCGAGCGATAGCGAGCCTGTAATTTAAGAGGAACCGGCCTTCGGCCGGGACATTTTTCTACCGAAAAATGTACAAATTTATCTTGAAAGGGACTCAAGGGGGTGTAATTTTAAGCTTGATGGAGGTCTAGGGAACAAACTAAATACCTCCCCTTAATGGACTCTTTTACAAAGCAAAGATTGATTAGTAAAAATATAGGCTGTTATAAAAAAAAAAAAATCCATAGGACGATCCATGCAGGCTGCTACTTGGCAACACAGATGAACTGAAGGCAGCAATGCCAGTGTCTACCAGGTGGGCATCTGAGTGTTGCG
The DNA here is from genome assembly GCA_032716605.1 of Paralithodes platypus. NCBI lineage: Eukaryota > Metazoa > Arthropoda > Malacostraca > Decapoda > Lithodidae > Paralithodes > Paralithodes platypus. The sequence goes on from CM064501.1 coordinate 44,921,455, forward strand.
CCACCATTATATATATATATATATATATATATATATATATATATATATATATATATATAAACACAAGTGTGTATTATTTTTGAGGGTGTTGACTGCTACTGACCTTTTACAGTAATGCATTGTTATCTCCCAGTCCGTGGGAAATATTATAATCTTTAAGGGGAGATCTCCACTTGAGGGATTTTTTTTCTTGACCCCTTTCTCCCTCATGTTTAGCCCCATTGCTTTTGATACTATAAAACGTTTGCCCCATTAGTTTAGCAATTTTAAGAACTTTCACCCCATATTAAGACCTTTCATGCCATTCAGGTGTCAATGTTATCCTGGCGAGCGATAGCGAGCCTGTAATTTAAGAGGAACCGGCCTTTGGCCGGGAAATTTTTCTACCGAAAAATGTACAAATTTATCTTGAAAGGGACTCAAGGGGGTGTAATTTTAAGCTTGATAGAGGTCTAGGGAACAAACTAAATACCTGCCCTTAAATCAAGTAATGCCACTTTAGAAAAAACTCATACAAACCACCCGGGACTCGAACCCTAGACCTACTGATCAACAGGCACTCATGCTAACCACTACACCACACTGGCCACAAAAGAGTGTGGTGTAGTTGTTAGCACGAGTGCCTGTTGATCAGTAGGTCCAGGGTTCGAATCCCGGGTGGTTTGTATGAGATGCATTGTTAGTTTGCCCGCTAAACTAAAAAAAATGGCCTCCTCAGATTCTTTTCTAGCCTAGGAGGTAAATATGTACATTATCTGGTAGAGAAATGTCCCGGCCAAAGGCAGGTTTCTCCAAAGTCGCAGGCAGAACCAATCGACACCTGAATGGGGTGAAATGCAATATAATCACCAACCATAAGAGGTAAAACGTCTTAACCCATGCAGTGCCAGGGACGTTTCTGGCAATTATTAGACGATTTTATTAAGCTTAGGAAGGACCTCTAGCAATACTAAGGCTTCAGACTATCTCAAGCAATCCGTTTAACTACCACAGATCCTTCATAAGCTGCATAATACCGTCTAAACATAGCTAAAATATAAAATAATACCCATATCGCTGATACTCAAAGGGTTACAACCTCCAAATTAATAGTGAAACAGGCCGAGCCCCAAAATAGCCGCCTTGCACCAGCTAGTGTTAAGGGGAGGTTTTTAGTTCGTTCCCTAGAATTCCATCAATCTTAAAATTACACCCCCTAGACCCCCTTTCAAGATAAATTTGTACATTTTCCGGTAGAAAAATGTCCCGGCTGAAAGCCGGTTCCTCTTAAATTACAGGCTCGCTATCGCTCGCCAGGATAAAATCGACACCTGAATTGCACGAAAGGTCTTAATATGGGGTGAAAGTTCTTAAAATCGCTAAACTAATGGGGAAACTTTTTATAATATCAAAAGCAATGGGGCTAAACATGAGGGAGAAAGGGGTCCAGAAAACAATCCCTCAAGTGGAGACCTGCCCTTAAGCACGGGCTGCCTGTATGCTGTTTTATCAAGCTATCTTAAGGGGGCACTGGTTGGTTTTTAGTCTGTATATTTATATATTTTATTTATTTTTCAGTTTCCTCGCTAGACCTCCATCAAGCTTAGAAAAACACCCCTTCGACCCCCTTTCAAGATAAATTTGTACATTTTTCGGCAGAAAAATGTCCCGGCCGAAGGCCGGTTCCTTCCAAAATTAGAGGCTCGCTATCGCTCCCCAGGAAAAAATCGACACCTAAAAGAGTACAAAGGAGTACAAAGGAAATCAAGCAACAAAGGTCTAGTGACCCTTCTAGGCTGCTTGTCCTCCAAAACACTGAGGATCAAGTGTCCAAACAGTGGTTTAGAGTGGGTAAGGGAACATTGGAAAGGGAACTACTGCCCTAGAACTAATGTCCGTGGCAGGATTAGGAAGTTAGTAGGGGACAGATGGGTTAGTAACTGAGGGGGGGAAAAAATAAAGTTATTCATTTACAAACGCAGTCAGTCGCGGTGATGCGAGATATTTGTCTAGGCGGAGTTTAAATGAATCAACGGTGCTGCAGTCTATAACGTCTCGGGGAAGCCCATTCACGAAAAGTCTTAATATTGACAACAAAATAAGGCGAAAGGTCTCAAAATCGCCAAACTAACGGAACAAACGTCTTGAAGCCATAAAACTAATATGCTAAACATGAGGGAGAAGGGGGTCCCTAAAAAGCGAGTACTACCCCCTTAAAACTGTCCCGTCTCGCCCATTATCACTCCTATCAGGTTTCCATCGAGGCGGTGTAATGAGTTACAAGGGGTTACAACGAATAGTTAGTATCTCGAAGACCTTGCAGTCCATTCTGAGTGGCACGAAAGAGATTGCGCGCGTATAGTGTATACTTCACTGATTGCAGAACACTATCTTCTTTAAGGGGGGTGACCTGCTCTTGTTCTGTCCTTTTCTATCTTTCTCTGGCTTGTATCCATTTGGCCCCATTCCGCTACTGTTTTAAGACGTTTATCCCCATCCAGGTGTCATATTTTTACTGGTGAGCGTAGCGAGCCAGCATATTTTTTATTTTTGTTGACAGCAGGCTGAATTTGTACATTTTTCGATAGAAATTTCTCGGCGAAGCCGATTTCTTCATATAATGCTGGCTCGCTATCGCTCGCCAGAAGAAGAAATCGACAGCTAGATGGCGATAAACGGCTTAAAATAGTTGGTTGAATGGGGCCAAAATGGATACAAGCCAGAGAAAGATAGAAAAGGACAGAATAAAACAGGTCACCCCCAGAGATGGTTCGCTTTTTGGGCGATTTTTCATGTATTCATTATTATTCTAGTTTCCTCCATAGACCTCCATCAAATTAAAAAAAAACAAAAATCCCATTAGATCTCCCTTCTAGGATTAATTTGTACATTTTCGGTCGGCCGGTTCTTTCAACATTACAGGCTCACTATCGTTCGCCAGGGGGAAAAATCGACACCTAAATAGCACGAAAGGTCTAAATATTGACGAAGAAATGAAGCGAAAGGTTATAAAATCGACTAACTAATGGGGCAAACATCTTAACATCTGAAAACTAATGGGGCTAAACATGAGGGAGAAAGTGGTCCAGAAACCCGGCCCATGTCTCCTTAAACTTGAACTACTCTAATTAGGATATATTTACAACTTCTGAGGGAACTTTTTCCAGGTAGAACAGATCTTATGTGATATATATGACATTATAGTGCTGATCCTCTTCAATTTGATCTTCATACCATGGTTGCGTGTTGTATTCATATTAGGGCGAAACATTGTTGTAATTCACGTTGTCAAACCCATTATCTTAAGGGGGGGGGGGGGTGACCTGTTTTTGGTCTGTCCTTTTCTATCTTTCTCTGGCTTGTATCCATTTGGCCCCATTCAGCCTACTTGTTTTAAGACGTTTATCCCCATCCAGGTGTCAATTTCTTACTGGTGAGCGGTAGCGAGCCAGCATATTTTTTATTTCTGTTTGACAGCAGGCTAAATTGGGTAAAAGGATGATAAATTAATAATACCAATATGAAGAACAGCGAAAGAGAAAACCCTGAGAAAAGTTAAAAAAAACTCAGAAGAAGTGAAAGAAAAAGAAGAAAGTGTGAATGGTGTTAAATTCACAGAAAGACCAGTGTGAAAGAAGTAAAGAATGTGTGAAAGAAAGAAGGTGTGAAAGGTGAGACCAGCAGTGTGAACAGGGTAAAATACAAACACGAAAGTGTGAAAGAGTGTGAAAAAAGTGAAGACTGAAAAAAAAGTGAAAGTGTGAAAGAAAAGAAAGACAATGTCAAGTAAGTACAGAACGTGAAAAAGTGAAAGTGTGTAATAAAATAAAATGTGAAAGACGAGAAAGAACGGTGAAAGAAGTGAAAGAACGTGTGAAAGAACGAGTGAAAGAAGTGAAAGAAGAGAAAGGAATAATATTGTTATGTGAGGTAAAAAGTAGGAAAAAAAGGTGTGAAAATCTCCGTGGTGTAATCCTGACATGAGAGAGAGAGAGAGAGAGAGAGAGAGAGAGAGAGCGAGCGAGCGAGCGAGAGCGAGAGAGAGAGAGAGAGAGAGAGAGAGAGAGAGGTAGGTAGTAGAGCTTGTTGAGGTGACCTGGGTTCAACAGTAATTACGTACACACAATTGTTTACGTGCACACATACACCCCACCCTTTGACGTGACACACACGTAAAACACACACACACATACACACACACCCACACACAACTTTTCAATACGCACATACAATATTTACATTCACGCATACAATTGACACTCCCCACACACATTTATGCATAAACACACACACACACACACATAATGAATTCTGCACTGACAAATGTGTATGTACAGTCGCGCTAATAAGTGATGTCTCGGCACCCAGTATGTTTTGCTCAATAATTGGTGTCCGCAACACCTAAACTGAACTTATTCATTTCGAGGGGGATACAAAACCCCTATTCCTACACTTACCCACCCTATTCAACATCTGAACACACCATTAATACAGTACAGAGCGAGCCAAACGCCAATGCCAGCTGAGACGTGACTTATCAGTGCAACCGTACAGTCAAAATAAAAAAAAAAAATGATCCATTGTGTGATAGCAGGCGAGCGAGACATTAAAGGGGGTATGCTTCTTGTTGTTTTCTGGATAGCCTTCTCCTTCGTGTTTAGATTATAAGATTTGAGACGTTAGATGTTTTAGACGTTCGTTCCGTTAGTTTGGCGATTTTGAGATCTTTCACCCCATTTCTGTATCAATATTAAGACCTTTCGTGCCATTTAGGAGTCGATTTATTCCTGGCGAGCGATAGCGTACCTGTAATTCTTTAGTACGAGGGTCTGTCCGATGTTTTTAATAGCTGAGTGGAGGTATAGCGAGGAAACTAGAATATATAATACTATATATATACCCAAAAAACAATCATTACCCCCTTAAGGTTTGTGGAAAGTACTGTGGAAAGAAGGTTTGTGGAAAGTACTTAGAATATACGGAGTAGAGGGCAAGTTGCTGAAAGCAGTGAAGAGCATGTATGAGGGTGCAAAGGCGCAGCAGTAGTGTGTGAGAGTGCGGCAGAGCGCGAGTCTTTGACCTGAATGTTGGTTTGAAACAGGGGTGTGTGATGTCCCCGTGGTTGTTTACTGTATATATGGATGGAGTTATGAAAGAAATACTATCAAGAGCAGTGGATGTTGGTGTATCGCTGAAAAGGGAGGGAATTGAGTGGAAGCTACCTATACTGCTGTTTGCGGATGATACAGTTTCTGATGAGTGATAATAATGGGAGTTGCAGGGTCTGGTAAATGAGTTTGGAACAGTGTGCGAAAAAACGGAATTTGAAGGTAAATGCGGGGAAGAGCAAGGTTATGGTCTTCGAAAGGGGTGAAGTCACAGAGTGTGAGGTGAAGCTGAACGGTCAGGCTATGGAGATCGTCAACTCTTTTAAGTATCTGGGCAGTGTGTTGAGTAAAGATGGGACTATGGATGAAGAGGTGCGGGAGAGGGTACAACAGGGGAAGAGGGTTGTAGGAACGCTAAAAGCAGTAACCAGAAATAGGGTGGTCAGTACTGAAGTGAAGAAGTCCTTGCAGGACAGTGTGGTAATCCCGACACTGACTTACGGAAGCGAAGCATGGACGTTGGTTGAGAGACTCAGACCAAGAGTGAGAGCAGTGGAAATGAATTACTTAAGGAGTGCGTGCGGAGTTACATGGAGGGATAGACAGACTAATGAGGAAGTAAGAAGGAGAGGTGTGGTGTGGAGGTAGATGTGCTGGAAAGTGTGAAAAGGAACAACTTGAGATGGTTCGGCCATATGGAAACGTATGGAAAGCGAGAGAATGACTAAGAGGGTGTACGAGAGCGAGGTGGAGGGACAGAGGGGGAGAGGTAGACCGAATATGAGGTGGAAGGATGGAGTGAGGAAGTACATGAACGAGGGCGGTGCTGGTTGGGGGGAGGGGCGTCGACTGACTGGGGACAGAGGTGCATGGGGGCGGTTCGTTCGTGGCCACCCCTTCGGGGATCACGGCGTCAGGCAATAGATAGATAGATAGACCCCCTTAAGGGGAGATTTCCACTTGAGGGACTTTTTTCTTGACCCCTTTCTCCCTCATGTCTAGCCCCATTGCTTTTGAGATTTGTTTAAGACGTTCGCCCCATTAGTTTGGCGATTTTAAGACCCCTTGCCCCATTTCTGTCAATTTTAAGACCATTCGTGCCATTTAGGTGTCGAGTTTTTCCTGGCGAGCGATAGCGAGCCTGTAATTTAAGGGGAACCGGCCTTCGGCCGGGACATTTTTCTACCGAAAAATGTACAAATAAATCTTGAAAGGGGGTCTAGGGGGAGTAATTTTAAGCTTGATGGAAGTCTAGGGAATCAACTAAAAACCTCCCCTTAAGTCGGCTATTCTACGACATAATACAAGAACACTACACTACACAGTCACGAACTATTATAAACTCACACGGTATGTAAATGATATGTGATAGTAGCTACATAATGATATGTGATAGTAGCTACATAATGATATGTGATAGTAGCTACATAATGATATGTGATAGTAGCTACATAATGATATGTGATAGTAGCTACATAATGATATGTGATAGTAGCTACATAATGATATGTGATAGTAGCTACATAATGATATGTGATAGTAGCTACATAATGATCGTGATAGTAGCTACATAATGATATGTGATAGTAGCTACATAATGATATGTGATAGTAGCTACATAATGATATGTGATAGTAGCTTCCATAATGATATGTGATAGTAGCTACATAATGATATGGGATAGTAGCGACATAAAGATATGTGATAGTAGCTACATAATTACATGTTCATGAGCTAGATAGTCGTCCATTGTTTTAATTTTGATAATACATTATAGACCAAATGGCCATTAACTCCAGGCGAAACCTGTCCTCTGGAGGGGTGGGACGCGGTCAACTCAACCAGTAGACCATTTCAACCCAGTAGCTCTCAACCGTAACCAAGTCAACCAATACGGTTAGCGTTGAGGTTAGTACTATATTTTGGCAATGGTTTTGGTTGTGTTCCTGGGATCTTGAATTTGGCACTGGTTGAGAGCTACTGGTTGAACATTAGTCATACTGGTTGAGATGACATGGAACTGTCTCTCGAGGCTGTTTTGGCACCACACGAGGATACGCCCAAGAAAAGGTCGTGTTTTTTTTACGTTATCTCGGGGCCATTTGAGCTCAGAATGGTATAAAACGCTCCCCCTAAAACACGTAGTGGCATAATTATGGGGCAGAGGCTTATTACATATTCAACAGAGGCGGAAACTTTATCCTATAGTGTCTTCACCACATCTAGAGGGATGGGACTCAGGGCTCATGTTCGCTTCTATTGGTAGGCAAGCAGTGACCAGTGTAAGAGATAAATTCAAAACGAAGCACAGGATTCAAGTTAGTGGCCGTGGGGATGAGGTGCCGCCTAGCATTCTCCTTGCTATGATGAGCACTTGCTATGGTTAAGGCGAACAACGACTTTCACTGCATGAGAAACCAATGAGTAAGTCCTGAGTGCCTATTACGCTGTACTAGGCCGAGAAATCATGACCTCTAACCTCTGTAACCTAAAAAACCGACTAGGAATAATCAAGCTACTATTTATAACATTTCGTAAGAGTCCAGTGCAAGGAATAGATGTAGAACTTCCACAGCCAATTTTGCTCTAGCCCTTTTTGAGTTACAGAGGACAGAGTTGATGATTGCTCCGCCTACTTACAGCGAATAGACTATAGCCTTACATTGGCAATGAGGCAACCGAATGGCGAGACAATCTACAGGCACAGATGTTGACTGCATTGAAGACAAAAGTGGTGGCATGGTATAGAGTCTAAAGAATAAATTTGTTTCGAGCCTACACTGGTAAATGAAACAGATATTATGAATGACAACACCAGATACTATGAGCAACGAGTTGGTGTGGCGAGTCTCCTGGACAGTTGAGAGAGCTGGCCGTGTGGGGTGTATGGTTCTGTGCATTGAATGACTCGTCTGGGCCCTGTCCTATGGTCCAGGAGGAACCGGTTACGAACCAGGCTCAGTGCTTGGAAAATTACACCAAAAAGTAGTAGTAGTAGTAGTAGTAGTACAGTGTTCGCTAGTGGCACTGTGTACACTGAGGTATGATTGGCCGATTGAAGGAACTGCCCCGCTCGATGGCGTTTTGTGGAATCCATCAACGATACAGACCACACCATCATATGTAACAAAGGAGGATTCATCAGCATCAGGCACGATGAATTACTAGAGATTGTAACAGCGCAAAACCCCCATGTCTCATGGAGGTGTTGTAGAGATGTGGTGAGCGAACCATCACTCATTCCCCTTGGATGTCCAAGGGAATGGATAGATCACCAGCACCGGACGGACAACACATCCACTTAAGCAAGATTGGACGTTAGTGCAGAAGGCTTTTGGACAAATGCACAGCGAGCGTTCTTTGACATATAGTAGTTTACCCAATGGCCCACAGCTTACAGCGAGCATGTCGTCTGGAGTCTGCACACCAAGGAGGAACGAAAGAGAGAAGGTCCAGGACATAATTATGGAGAAAGGACCTTACACGTCGAACATGAGCAGCTTTACCCCACTAGTCTTCACCACATCAGGAGGTCTGGGACCCACGGCCCAGGGCTTCTATTCAAGGCTAGCCGAGATCATCGCAGAGAAGAACCAACAGCCTAGGAGCCACGTCGTAGCCATGGAATGAGATGCCGTCTATCTTTCTCATTGCTCAAATCAGCACTACTAATGCCTGCGGGAAACAAGAAGGTCTGCACCACAACCAGTGACGGCTGGCAGAAGTAGACTACTAGGAACCAGTGGCAGAGGGTCCGCATATGAAGGAGCCTGGATTGAAGTTGCCTGGTGTAGAATAGAAGTATCTGATGCTTTGTGAAAGTTAGTATGTGTATCAATATTAAATATATGGTAAGTGGTGGTGGTGATGGTGGAGGTGGTGATGGTAAGTAGTTAGTAACATGAAATGTATGAAAAAATTACATAAAAATCAATGTAGTATAGTAATTCCACGATGATGAGTCTGAGTGCTTACCCCGGAATAGGAAGTAGCTGAATGACAACGAAGTCAGGTGCTTTGATGACTATTCTGACCTGTTCTCGGGTCCAAAGAGGGGATGCACAGACTGAGTGGTTAATAAAAAATCATAAAAAAAAAAAAGTAGTAGTACCGGTAGTAGTAGTAGTAGTAACAATTGTATTAGTAGCAGCAATAATACTAACAGTAGTTCACTGGTAATAGTAGTAGTAGTAGTAGTAGAAGTAGTAGTAGTAGTAATAGTTGTTGTTGTTGTTGGTATAGTACTATCATAAACAATAGGGCATAAAGGGTATACATATATACATGGAACAAAACACATATAAGAACACAGATACACACAAATACTCAAACTAGTAAG